>JACVTC010000116.1:265000-375000 GCA_016946835.1 Neocallimastix lanati (nom. inval.) | reverse complement strand
TTCAAAATAACCATAATATTAAAATTTAGGATGATACTGGTATTGATGAAATTAAAAGAAATTATTTACGGAATCAGCCAACCAAAATCAAATGGAATATGATTAAAGCGAAATATATAAAAGAAATAAATGAGGTAAGTACTTAATTTCTAATTTATATAATACAAATATTAATATCTATTAATAATATTTAATTTATTATTTCCAGAGCCAAATTATTAGAAAACAGTCAAATCATATAGATAAAAATGATAAATCATCACCAGAATACTTTATAAAATATTTAAGTGAATTTTTATATATTAAATCTAATAAATCAGCATCTTCAAGAATTATGAACTGGGGATCAAATTTATCTGGAAAATTATATAATGTTCTTCAATCACTGAGAGTTAGTATTAAAAATCAAACTAAAGGGTAAATATAATTAAAAAGATTTAACAAGTGATATTTATATTAAATTTAAGTTCTTTTTAATAATATTTATTATATTATTTATATTTATATATTATTTATTTTAATAAATAGTTGGGTTCATGAATTTGTTAATAATGGAGGATTGCAAATTTTATTAGAAATTTTAAATAAATTTCACAATAAGTCAAACAGGTTAATATTAATATAAATTAATAAATATTATATTAAACTAATTTATTGAAAATTTTGATATAATAAAATTAATAATACTAATAATAATATAAATAAAAGAAAAGAAAAGGATCTAAATAGTGAAGCTGAAATTGTTAAATGTATTAAATATATATTAAATGATAAGGTAAAAATTTATAATACATTAAAGAAATAAAAAAAATTTTTTTAATAGAGATAAGGATTGTAATATTAATGATAAACAATAATAAATCAAATATTAATACTACAATATTAATTACAATCTAGGATGAATTTAACAAAGTTTCAAATAATTATAATTTATTTTTAACGTTATGCCAATCCTTGGATTCTTCTTTATTAATAACAAAAACTCTTGTTATACAAATACTAACATGTATGTGTATATTTGAATATCCGATTGGATGTAATTTAATTATGGATACTTTATCAAAATTCGAAAGTATTAAGCAAAAAAAAGAAAATCCAAAAATTTTTAATACTATTATCGAATATACAATTGAAGTTATTGAAAGTAGAGGTGCTTTTGGAAGTATGGTTGGTGCAAAAAAAATATCCCAATTAGAAGAAATTTCGAATAATATAGAATCATCTATAATGGATTATGTTGTATGTTATATAAATTTTTTATAATATCAACAAAATAAAATATAAAATTTATGATATCATTCTTAGTAGCAATTAAAACATTATTAATTTTTAATATTTTTATAGTTATATGTATTTATATTCTTTAACACAATTCTTGATCAAATAAGCAGTTTAGATGTCAGAATTCATATTCGTAATCAAATGATGTCATGTGGTATGACTGGAGTTATTAAAGTAAAGTATAATATTATTATTAATAAATATATTCATTACTTTTTATTAACAAATATCATAATTAATATTTAATTGAATCATAGAAATTACATACTTTTGCACCTCAAGAATTTCCTGAAATAATGGACCAATTAATAAATTTTGAAAAACAAGCTGGAATGGATAATGAAGAATATATTATTATCTATAAAAATATTATAGACAAATCAAAGGAAAATAATCAAGATATAAATAATGAGAATAATTTATTAGAAAATACTATTAAAAGAAAAAAAAAAGATGAATTAGATTTTATTAATTCTGAGATTATGAGGGATCCTGTAGCTTTAATCAATATAATTAAAGAATCATTTAATGAAAATCCTTTAGATTTTGAATGTATATTAAGTATTCTACAACATCTGGCATTGCCAATTAAATTAATTGATGAAGAAAAAAAAATGCAATACTTTGATTTAATTGATACTATTATTTCTCATATTGTTCTTAATAATAAAGGATTATATAAAAATGACTTTTTCGATAATTTTAATTTTTCTTTAGATGATGTATTAAATAATTACCCAATGACTAATAAATATAGTAACAATAATATTGATGATTCAAAATGGAAAAATAAATATGATGATGCAATACGAGAAAATAGAAAACTTCAAATTGAAATAGTATCTTTGAATGGTAAAGCAATATATTAATAATTCTTTAAAATTTAAATTATTAATTGAATTAATAATATAATATTATTTTAAATTTATTAATACAGAAAAAGAAAAATCAAATGAATTAATATTAAATGACAAAATTTCTGAGTTGTGCAATGCATATAGTAACAAAATAGAAATTATTAAAAAATATTTAAATGAAAAAGATGAGCAGTTAATTGTTTCTTTAAAACAACAATCATATGTAAATAATTTAAAGTTTAACTTTTCTGAATATTTATTCAATCAAATATATTAGTAACTATTTTATTATTATTGTAATAATTATACTAATATTTATATATTTAATTAAAAAAAAAAAAAAAAAAAAAAAAAAAAAAAAACATAAAAAAATTTAAAAAAAGTTATTAGATTCAGTATCTCAATTAGTTAAAGATAATGTAATAAATGCTAATTTACTTACAATAAATAGTAATACTGATCATATTAAAAACAACAAAGACATATTACAAAGTCTTGGTAAAAGTATTACTGAATTAAATAATACTTTAAATGAATTAAAAGAAACTAAAGATAATGCTCCTCCTCCTCCTCATCCTCCACCCCCACCCCCACCCCCACCTCCTCTTCCATCAATGAATGGTAAAGGACCCGCGTCAATTTTAAATACAGAAAAAAAGCCTCAAAAATATTATCCAAATACTAAAATGAAATTTTTTGAATGGGAAAAAATTCCAAAAAAAATAGCATTAAATTCTTATATATGGAATAATAAAAAGAAAATTAAAGATATTGATATAAATGGAATAATTTCAGAAATTAAAAATGAAAACATTGAAGAAAGTAATAATGATGAAAAAGATCTCGAATGTTATTTGGCTGAGGATTTAGGTGTATTTAATGAATTAGAATCATTATTTTCAAAAGTACAAAATATTCCACAAGACAAAAATACTAATAATACAGAATTCCCAGAGAAAAAACAAAAAGAAGAAATTGAAATAATTGATAATAATAGAGCAAGAAATATGAGTAAATATTAGTAATTAAAATAAAAAAAAGCTCTAAATATAATATAAAAATTATATCTTAAATATTTATTATGACGTTTATTCTAATATTATAATAGTGATTGCTTTACGAATGGCAATTAAATCATCTTCACTTGAAGAATTATGTAATGCTATAGAGACGATGGATGAATCAATAATGACACCATCAAAAATAAAGCAATTAGTTCAACATATTCCACAAACCGAAGAAGTATCTTTATAATAATAATAATAATAATACTTAATAAAATTATAATTTAATAATTTTTCTTTTAAATATAATATATAAGATCAAAAAAGTAAAAGAATTCAAAGGAGATATAAAAAAATTAAGATTAGCTGAAAAATTTATAATTGAGGTTTTCATTATTTATTATTTTTTATTTATTATCTATTAAAAATTATAATATTAATTTTTTCTTATTTTATATTTATATAAAGACAATAAAAATTCCAAACTATGAACAAAAAATGTTAATGTGGGAATTCAAAAATGATTTTAACGAAGTAATTACAGATCTAGATAAGGTAATTCATTGTACTTAAAATATTTTGCTCTAATATTTATGAATATTAAAAAAATATAATTAAATCTATTTTTATAAATATTTATTAGGATATTAATACAGTACTAAATGCAATTCAAGAATTAAAAGATAGTGAGCATCTACCAAAATTACTTGAGGTTGTAGATAATTTGTTATTTAGATATTACACAAAATCATCAATAAATAAAGTTAACATTTATAATTTATAATTTCATATTACAGTTAATCTTGACAATAGGTAACTTTATGAATGGAGAAACGATTAAAGGTGGTGCATATGGATTTAAAATATCAAGTATTAATAAAGTAAGATAAAAATATGATATAAATCATGTTTTTCTTATAAATAAATAGACTTAATATATATTATAGTATTAAAAAAATAAACCAAAAGAGTATATTTATAAAATAAATAATTATAATGATTTATAAATCGATTATTATATATATTTTTAATAATAGTTAAATGATATAAAATCAAATGATAAAAAAATGACCCTTTTGAATTATATAACAAGTGTAATTCAAAACAAATTCCCAGAATTATTAAATATTACATCAGAACTAAGTGGAATAAATGATGCATGCAAAAGTAAAATAAATTAAATAGATAGATAGATAGATAGATAGATATTATATTATATTATTATTAACCCATATTATTTGTACTATATATAGTTTCTACAAATATTATAAAAGAAGATATAACAAAGATTAAAGCAACACTAAAAAAAAATACAGCAATCTTAAATAACCCAAATTTTGGAAAAAAAATTGAACCTAAAAATGAAGGTATATAAAGTATATATTATTATATATTTATTTAATATTTATTTTATGATTATTAATTTTAAAAATTGAAAATAATTAGCAGAAAAAGAAGATGATAACGAATATAAAGACAATAATGAAAATAACAAAGTGGATGAAAATAATAATTTTACTATTAAAATGAAAATATCCTTTTAATATTATGATATATATATTATTTTTATTTTATTTATATGAAAATAAATAAAATAAAAATAATAAATAAAAAACAATAAATAATAATAATAATTAATTAATTAATTAATTGAATTTGTATTATCTTTAACTTTATCATTACTCTTTCTATGAAACAGCGAATAACAAATTTTCAGAAATTGAGGGATTATATAAATTACTTGAAAAAAATATAACTGAAATAACTGAATCATTTGGTGAACAAAATATTGCATCAGAAGATTTCTTTGGAATATTTAAAACGTTTTTAATATCATTTAATGTATTATATATTTGATTTATAATAATATTTTATATAAATATTATTCATATACAAACATATATTTAGTATACTAAATGCAAAATTGCTTTTATTATCAATAATCATTTTATATATATTTAAATAAATGTAGAAATCTTTAGCTGAAAATGAAAGAGTTAAGAAAAGAAATGAATTATTGGAGATGAGAAAACAAAGGGAAATTGAATTAAAGAAATTAAAGAAAAAAGCTTCACAAACTAATACAAATGGTAAGTAAATTTATTTTTAATTATAGTAAATTATAATAATTGTAATTGATAATAATCAACTACAATTGTATATAATTCATAATAATTATACCTGTAATAATGAAGAATTAGCATATTAAAAATTTTAATAACTTGATATATTATTTATTTATTTTAATTATTTAATAGAAAATGATGATGGTAAGATGATTGATATGGTATTAGAAACATTAAAGAAAAGAAAAGCTGTTAGCATCAAGAAAAATGATTTAACAGAAGAAGCTGATGAAAATGAAAAAAAAGATAATGATAATAATAATAAAGTGGATGATTTATTAAATAAGATTAAAAAAGAGAATGAAAAAATTGATGAAACAACCAATTCTACTAAAGATGATAATTTTAATTCTGAGTTTAATGACCAACCATTAACAAATATAAATGAATCATATATATCTGATAAACAAGATAATAATGAAAATACAGAGGATAAAAAAGAAGGATTACTAGATACTGACAGTACATTTGAAGCTTTGGATTGGAAGAACTTTAAATTTGGAAATATTTCAATTGATGACTTCTTTAAATCTGATTATTTCTTATTCAAAAATCTAGATAGTGACAACGAAAAAAATCCATTCTCTAATTTGGAGAGTATTGATGAAAAATCTAATAGCAGTTTTAAAGAAGACACATCTGTTACGAATGATACTATCAGTAACTTAAATGATAATTCACAATTAATATCTATTGCCAAAAGTAAAAATGAAGAGGCGTTAAATCTTTCAGTGAATATGGAAATGGATGATTCCAATCTTACACTCTTCAAATCTAAAGAAAGTGTAACCTCATCTCAGTATAACTCAAACAATTCAATTAACAAGGACAATATAAAAAATAAGGAAAATAATATCAAATATAAAGATAATAATGAAACTAATAATAATACATCATTAGATTTATCTCAATTAGACAATTTTACTAAGCAAACAATGGAATTATTAGAAAATCTATAATGGTTACTTAATAAATCTATGATATGTATTTTCATTATTTTTATTTGAATTTTATAATTTATTTTATTCTTTATTATATTGTATACTAATGTTTCGTTCTTTTACTATTTTATTTTTATTATTAATTTAATAATTCCTACTTATTTGGTTATATATTTTTATATATGAAAATATATTTATATATTTTCTAATAATATATTTAACTTATTTATTATAATTATAGCAAATATTTATTATTTAAAAAAAAATTTACTATAACCGAATCAATATGTATTATATCTTTTTATAATAAATTCAATTTGTAATTAAAATTAAAAATTATAATATACTATTTAATTAAAAAATATTTATCATGTAAAATTTAAAAAATAAATTTTATATTATTTAAAAAATTTCTAATATTAAAAGACAATTTATCATTGTTATTATTATTGTTATTATTGTTATTATTATTATTGTTATTATTATTAGTATTATTTTATTAGTATTATTATTATTATTATTATTATTGTTATTATTATTATTATTATTATTATTATTATTATTATTATTATTATAACTATAATTAGTTTATTCATATATTTATATAATTAATTATTTATTTATAATATAATTTTATTATTTACTAAATAAATATTATTTTTAAGTATTTATATAAAAATTTTTTATGTAAATTACTATTTTATATATATAACAGAAAAATACATATAAAAAAAATAAAAAAAATACACAAATTTAATTTATTCTAAACAGCAATTTTGAATTTCTTCAACTAATTTATTGTGTAATGCTTCTGGAAGTTGGAATAAACCTCTTCTTGTTAAAATTCGATATGTGAACATAGGTTCAAATGATTTTGGAATTATTTCACATTCTTTTACTTCAACTATATTTTTAATTATTTTTAGATATATTTAAATTATATATTATTATTATTATTATTATTATTATTATTATTATTATTATTATTATTATTATTATTATTATTATTATTATTATTATTATTATTATTATTATTATTATTATTATTATTATTATTATTATTATTATTATTATTATTATTATTATTATTATTATTATTATTATTATTATTATTATTATTATTATTATTATTATTATTATTATTATTATTATTATTATTATTATTATTATTATTATTATTATTATTATATTATTATTATTATTATTATTATTATTATTATTATTATTATTATTATTATTATTATTATTATTATTATTATTATTATTATTATTATTATTATTATTATTATTATTATTATTATTATTATTATTATTATTATTATTATTATTATTATTATTATTATTATTATTATTATTATTATTATTATTATTATTATTATTATTATTATTATTATTATTATTATTATTATTATTATTATTATTATTATTATTATTATTATTATTATTATTATTATTATTATTATTATTATTATTATTATTATTATTATTATTATTATTATTATTATTATTATTATTATTATTATTATTATTATTATTATTATTATTATTATTATTATTATTATTATTATTATTATTATTATTATTATTATTATTATTATTATTATTATTATTATTATTATTATTATTATTATTATTATTTTCTTTTTCTTTAAAAAGTTAATTTTTAACAAAAAGATTTTAAATTTACTTACCTGCACCAAATGTATCTTCGGCACTTTCTAATCTACCGTGATTTGTTCTTAAAAACGCAATTAAATATTAATTAATTAATTGATTAATTTTATTAATTTATTTTAAATAATAATAACAATAATGATAATAATAATAACTTACTTATTTCTCTCATCTTAAAGTAAAGCAAAATGATAATAATTATGTATGTAAATAAATAAATAATTAATTAATTAAAGAAATAACAAAAAATATATATATTAAAAAAATGTTACCTTTAAAGTACATCCATCCATTTTTATGAAATTGTGCTTCTACTTGTATCCTTTTACTAATATCAGTATGAAGATTTTCTTTAATAACTCTATTAAATATATCTAAAAATAAATTTTAAATTTTTTTTGTTAATTTCAGAATGAACCAAAAATTTTATATATTCATAATTGTTTGGTTTAAATTATAAATTTACTATAAAAATCTTTATTTTCTTGGAAAATCCAAGGTTTTAATACAGGAGCCTCCTCATTATCAAATTTTACCCATCCAACAACACCTTCCTATTAAATATAAAAATATATAAAAAAAATAAAATATTAAATAAAATTAATATAAATTATAAAAATGTAAATTTTTTTTTTTTTTTTTTTTTTTTTGGGGTAGTTTATGTACCTTTTTTAAACCTTTTCCATTTATTTGTTTTGATGATAATAATGAGACGGCAGCAATGTCACTGTTTTCAGGCTTTAAATAGTAAAATTTAAATTTAATTGGTTGTGGATTTTTTCCTTCAAAAACATTATATTTTGAATTTTTTTTAATTCCGTAAGGAACAAATTCATTCAAAATTTGTGGAGTAACTGAAAAATTACGTTTAGAATTGTTTAAGATTGTAGAATTTAAAGTGTTTTTTTGAAATATTATTTTTGGATGACCTATTTTTCTTAAATGATTCAATGTGAAACCGGCATTTACTATTTTACTTTGGTTTATACTTGAATTTATTAATGTATTCATTTTTTATCTCTATTTAAAATAAAATAAAAAAAAAAAAAAAAAAATTGATTTGTAAAAAATTATAAGCTGTTAAGAGTCATGAAATTTGATAATTATATCAACCTTATTAATATGTTTTATGATAAAGAGTTATAAAGAATAATAATTTTTAAATTACATGTTTTTATATTTTTTTAATGTGGCTTATCTATTAATTTACATACAATATGTTTCAATGCATTTGAGGTTTATTTCTCATTATTTCACATATTCTAACATTCTCTCTTAAACCAAACTATTTCACTATGAATATTATTTGGTTTGTTTGTTAGGTGAATATGTGTAAATTATATTATTACTAAATTTATATATTATATGAATTTTATTTATATCATAAGAATATTTCTTAATATATTCTTTATTAATTGTATATTTATATTTATATACTTAGTATATTTGCTTGATTTTATTTTAAACTATATTATCTTGTATTTGATATTTGATATTTGATGTTTTGTGAATTAACGAATAAACCATTATTAATATATAATTTTTATACAAGTTTTAATTAATTTTGATTGAATATTTGTTAAGTTTTACAATAATCATTTATTATATATTGCTAACTTTCTTTGGTTTCTGTCATTTTAAATTATATTAGTTTAACTTGAATTATTTGTTAAGGTTAATAAAATTGCTCTTAATATTCAAAAGATATTAATTTAAAAATAGCTTTTAATATTCAATAGATATTAATTTAAACTTTATCAAATAATACATAAGTCTTTTAAGTATAATAATTTATATATGCGTAAGTGTCTATTCAGAGTCTTTTAGGCTTTAGATTTAATAAAAATTTTTAAAATGTATTGCATAATGTATTTTATACGTGTTAATTTAGTTTAATTAATAACTAATGTTTTTTTTAATTATTATAGTAAGTTAATATATAAATATATTTCACGCTAGTTTCACACTAGCTTGGAATTACCATTTATTTATATTATATTTCCCTTAAGATAATGGGGATATTAACTTAATTGTTATTTATTAATTTAGTATAGTATTTATGACATATAGTCTCCTTATTAATAATACTGTTATAATTTAAGCATTTAATACGTGTAATTATGAGTTTTAAATATTATATATTTTTTTTTCTTATTTGCCTTGGTTGAGCAATAAGTTTTACTTGAGATATTAAAATCTAAAGCCGTGTTTTTATTTTCGGAGGGTAGAATTGGTTTTATAATAAAAATTTCTTTTGGGTTATCATTAGATTAGTTTCAAGCCAACATTATATTCTTTAAAGATTCATTTACTTTTCCTAGTAGTTGACGTAATGGCAACTTTTACCATAACAATTATTTTATTTTTTTTAAGGTATCCTTTTAATAGTCCATGAGACTCTTAATGTTTAAAAATTATATCAACTTAATTATTATGTTTTATGATAAGTTAAAATATTTCAAATTACATGTTGTTACACCTATACAATATGGCTTATATATTAATTTACATACATTATGTTTCAATTTGAAATTATTTCTTATTATTTCACATATTCTAAAGTAAACTTTATTTAAACTTGACAATCAAACTCAAAAAATCATATAATATATTGTTAAAATACAAATTAACTATTATTATATATTTAATATTATATAAATTATTGTTGCACATATTTATTATAGTGTGTATAATATGGCTTGACCCACAATACACGTTATTACATGATATACACTAAATCCTGTATCAAATTATGTACTATTCATGTATTTTATAATTATTTTAATAATAAATTGAAAACAAGACAATTTCATTTCAAAACAAAAGATTAAGAGTCTCATTAAGACTCATATAAAAAAGTATTTTATTGTCCTTCTTATTAAGAATTTAAATTGTAAAATTTATTTTATTATCAAAGAATCTGAAAAATTTTATTTTACTTTTGTATATTCTACCAGGATGTCTAGATATAGTCCAACTTTCACCTGGATAACACTTATCATGAAATATAAAAAGGATTTTAAAACTTAGAACAGAAAACTACATCTATTATTATCTATAGATCTTTTAAATAATTTTATTTTTGAAGAGAACATAGCTAAAGTATCTACAAAAGGGATAAAGAAAGAAATTATAAATAAATATAAAATTATTCCTACTATATTCAATATGGTACACGCACCTAGTGTAATCGAAGAGATGCTTGACTCATATAATCAAGCAAAATCTCTAATAGTAAATAGTAATGGTAACAATTTCAAAAAAAATTAAATGTAATTATAGTACCGCTTTTGAAATTTATAATATAATTTCAAAAACTTACGATACACAACCCAAAATTTAAAGACACTGGGAAAATGTAAAGCGAATATTAAAATATTTAAAAGATAATTCTATTTATGTTATAAGTATTCTTATATAATTAGGTACATGTTCTACTAGAAGATTTTCTAAATTTTAAAATTGTATATCTTTATCAACATTCCAAAATAAGTAAGGTGCTATTATTAAATATGATAAGGAGGTTTTATAGTATAATAATATATTTAATAAATTAAATATAAATAGATAATTTAGTAATTAATGTTGATAATCAAGGCATATTAATTTCTGGTATCACAAAATAAAAGAACTATTGAAAACAAAAATAATTAATTCGAAATATGTAAATTCACATTTAAATTTAGTAGATGGTTTTATCAAATGTTTAAGTGAGCCACCAATGACTAAATTTAGATATAATATTCTTTCAAAAATTTAAATAATTAAATCTTAGATAAACATCAAAATGCAAACTTTAGGAGGAATGCTAAAATACAAAGTTTAATTTTTGTTATTTAATTATATATATATATATATATATAGATTTAATATTTTATATTATTTAAAATATAATTACAAATAGTTATATAATTTTACTGTTTTGTTTATTTCTAAAGTTTAATAAGTCTAATATTACATAAATTAATAAATATATATAATATAATAAATAAATATAATGTATGTAAATGTATAATAAATAACTTCAGAAGTCTTATATCTTTAATATTTATTTTTAATAAAATAATATGACACTTACAACAGTTATTGATGTATATTTATAGTTATTTATAGTTATGGTGTATAACGTGGTTTGATAAAAAATAAGCAATATATGGTAAATCCTGTATCATATTTTGTACTATAATTATTTGTATAATAAATTAAAAACAAGACTTAATGAAGTAACAAATTTAATTTCAAAACATAATTTATTATATAATTAATTAATTAATTATTTATTTATTTATTTATTTGTTTATTATATAATTTTGTTAATTTTAGAATTAAAAAATATATCTTTTCTTCCTATATAAATTATTCATTAGCTTTTACATTTTTTATTTTTATAATTAGAAATGTTTATGTTAAGTATTTTCTATATAATTAATATATATATGAATATATATAAAGTGAAAAATTTTATAAAATTTTTTCAAATAAAACTATTATTAAGGAAGTAGAGTAAATAATGCTTAGTTAATTTGTGGTTTGTTTCATTATTATTAATTTTAACTCTTCGCTTTTTTCTTTAATACTAAATTAAATATATATATATATTTGAAAAATTAAATAAATTATATGATAAATGTTCTTTTTTAATAAAAAAAAACATATAATTAATTACAAAAATATTTATATATTTATTGAGTTTGATCTTGTAGAGAATCACTAATATTTTGCAAAATTTCAGTTTTTATATTTTCTGGTACAAGACTTGTTGCTTTAGGTGTTAACTCTTTCATCAAATCTTCAATTTTAACATACTCAACGCCTCTTGTTTGTATAATGTCTTATAAAAAAATTAATAAAAAAAATAATTAATAAATTTATAGAATAATATATATAATATTAAATTATTAATATTGAATAGAATTCAAAATTTAACAAAATATAAAATTTATTAATACCTTTACACATTTTTTTAACTTCTTCTTTCCAACCACATTCATTCAATTTTGTTCTTGTTAAATTTATTAATCTAATTTATTTATTTATATACATAATGAAAATTAGATTTCACTTCAATTTTAATTGAAATTTCATTTATTATTATATTAATTAAATTTATTTTATTTTAAAAAGAAATAATAATAATAATAAAAGAATTAATTCAAAATTTAAAGATATATAATTAAAATAAATAAAAAATAAATAAATAAATAGTAACTTAATTTGCATTATTATGAAATTTTTTAAAATATCCTACCGTTGCTTTTCACCTTAATTAATAAATATTATTATAATAAAACCATATTAATATTATACTTTTAAATCATTTTTTTCTATTTATAAATTAAACTTATATATATTTACCACTATCAACTAATCTCTGATTTATTACAGTTCTCATTTCTTCATTTGTCATATCTTCCACTATATCCTCCATTTTATAAAAGTATATTATTATTCAAATAAAATAAATTTAATATTATTCAAATAGCTTTATCTTTAATTATGAAAAAATTTTACAAAATATATTAATAACATATATATATAATAAATAAAATTATCAATAATTTATTTACTTATATTTTATTATTATTTATCTATATTATTTATTATTTATTATTTATTTATATTATTTATTATTTATTATTTATTTATATTATTTATTATTTATTATTTATTATTTATTATTTATTATTTATTATTTATTATTTATTTATATTATTTATTATTTATTATTTATTATTTATTATTTATTATTTATTTATATTATTTATTATTTATTATTTATTATTTATTATTTATTATTTATTATTAGTATTAATTATTTAGTATTTATTACTATTTATTTATTATTATTTATTAATTTTTATTTTATTTATTTTATTATAATTATTTTATTATTAATGCATTATTAATTCTAAAAAAAATTTATTATAATAGCGGAAAAAAAAATTTTTAAAAATTATAAATTATATAAATAAGAATTAGAAACAAATTAAAATAAAAGAAAAATAAAACAAATTAAATTTGATGATTTCCATTATTATTTAATATTTTTTATATAATTATATTATTTCTGTGTTTTAATAAATTTACATTATATAATTTTTCATGTTTTTTTTTTATATATTTAAAATATTTAAATAACAATTATATTAAGCACATTTTTATAACAATAAAAACAATTCAGATCTTAATCTTTTTTTTTTTTTTATTATTACTATTTCTTTTATTTCTATTTAATAATACATTGATTGATTGAATAATATATAATGAATATGATTTTTATATATGATTTTAATAAAACAAATTACCTAAACTTTAATTATTATGTTTATTATTTTTAAATCGATATTTTTATTTATATATTAGTAATATATTAGTAATATATTTTAATCAATTGATGTAATTTAAAAATTTATTTACAAGAATGTGATAAGCCAATCATTTAGTTTATTTTTTTTTTTTTTTTTTTTTAAAAAATCTTTATCTATTCATTAATAAAAAAAATGTATAAAAGGAATTTGAAAAAGTCGTTTTTTTTTTTTTTCTTTTTTTTTCTGGTCAAGTTCGATCCATTAATTAATATACTAAATAAAGTTATTGAATTTATAAAACATTTTATTATAAATATTTATTTCGTTTTTTATTTGTTTTCTATTTTATATATTTCTTGAAAATTTTGTTGAAGTTAATATATTTATGAATAAAATGAGTCAATCAATGAAGGATTTAATTAAGACTGTTGATGTCGAAGATGGTTTAACCGCTGAAGAGTTATTTGATAGAAAATCTTCTGTTGGTATGACCTATAATGATTTCCTTATTTTACCAGGTTATATTGATTTTCCAGCTGATGCTGCTAATTGTGAAGTTCAAATTACAAAAAATTACAAAATTAAAAATCCATTTGTTTCAAGTCCCATGGATACTGTTACTGAAACCGATATGGCTATTAGTATGGCTTTAATGGGTGGATTAGGTGTAATTCATCATAATTGTACTATAAAACAACAAGCAAGTATGGTCAGAAAGGTTAAAAGTTTTGAAAATGGTTTTATTTTAGATCCAATTTGTTTATGTCCAGATAATACTGTTGAAGATGTATATGACATTAAAGAGAAATATGGTTTCTGTGGTATTCCAATTACAGAAGACGGTAAAATGAAATCAAAGTTATTGGGTATTGTTACTTTACGTGATATTGATTTCCTTCAAGGTGATGATCGCAAAAAGAAATTAAGAGATGTTATGATAACTGATCTTGTCACAGCAAAAGATGGAATTTCTTTACCTGAAGCTAATGAAATTTTAAGAAAATCCAAGAAGGGAAAGTTATTAATTGTTGACAGTGAATTCCGTCTTGTTTCATTGCTTTCACGTTCTGATCTTATCAAAACACGTGATTTTCCAAATGCCTCTATTGTTCCAGGTACTAACCAATTATTATGTGCTGCTGCTGTTAGTACTCATCCAGACGACAAAAAGAGAATTGATGCTTTAGCTGAAGCTGGTTTAGATATTGTTGTTATTGATAGTAGTCAAGGTAATTCTTCATTCCAAATTGATTTAATTAAGTACATTAAAAAAACATACCCAAAGATTGATATTATTGGTGGTAATGTTGTTACTAAAGAACAAGCTCGTAATCTTATTGAAGCTGGTGTTGACGGTCTTAGAATTGGTATGGGTAGTGGAAGTATTTGTATTACTCAGGAAGTAATGGCTTGTGGAAGACCACAAGGTACTGCTGTCTATCGTGTCTGTCAATTAGCTCGTGAATTTGGTATCCCATGCATTGCTGATGGTGGTATTCAAAATGTTGGACATATAGTAAAAGCTCTTGCTCTAGGTGCAAGTGGAGTAATGATGGGTGGACTTTTAGCTGGTACAACAGAAGCCCCAGGGGAATACTTCTATCATGATGGTCATAAATTAAAACGTTACAGAGGAATGGGTAGTTTAGATGCTATGGATTCAGGAAAAGCTGCAGCGAAACGTTATTACTCTGAAAATGATACTATAAAAGTTGCTCAAGGTGTCTCAGGTGCTGTTGTTGATCGTGGTAGTGTTAAAAAGTTCTTAGAGTACTTAGAACTTGGTCTTAAGCATAGTATGCAAGATATTGGAGTTAAATCATTACAAGAACTTTGGGAAGGAGTTAAAAATGGTAAGGTTCGTTTTGAAAAGAGAACTAGCAGTGCTCAAATTGAAGGTGGTGTCCATGGTCTTTTCTCATATGAAAAGAGACTTTATCAATAAGAGGAAAATTAAGAAAAATAAAATAAGAAAACAAAAAATAAAAACTTCATGTCATTAGTTATATATATAAATTAATAATAACTTATATCAATAATTATTAATATTTAATTATTTAAAAAAATCAAATAATTTGTATTTTATATCATAGATTATAAGAATTATATTTATTTTATAGAAAATAATATGTGTTAGAAAACTAAAAAAAAAAATTAAAAAAATTAAAATTAATAAATGAAATATAGAAAAAAAAAATGATTTTTAAAGGATATATAAAACTGAAATTACAATGTTTATTGTAATATTTATAATTATTAATGATTGTTATAATTTATAGTAATTATTCTGATACTACTATTTTGATAATATTTAATTTTACTAATAAAACATTTTGTAAATTACGAATTTGTTTTAGATAATAATATATCTAAATATAAATGAAATATAAGTTATGAATATTTATTTTTTTTTTTTTTTTTTTTTTTTTTTTTTTTTTTTTTTTATATATATATTTATGTATATTTTTTTTAATTAATTATAAATTTTAGAGTATAAAGATTAGTTACTAATATTAAAATAATATTAGTAATAGAATTATTAGTAATGTTAGTAATAGTATTGAAAATAATGTGTATATTGATTCTAGTGTGTGTGAAAAAATGTTTAATTTCCTTCTTGGGGGAAGAAGTATTAATAACAGTACAAGGGAATGGAAGGATATCTTTAAGTGCCTAATGAAATCAGTTGCCTTTCTGACTCTCCATTCTTGATGGTTACTGCAGCTCTTCTTTAATCAATTATACCTATTGCTATTAGCCGGCAATGGTCTTTGTTCAATAGGTTCAAGTCGAATTCTACTACTACTACTACTACCAATGTCAGCTACCCCAATGATGGAACCTAAGCTGTAGGGTTTCTGAGGGGATCAGCAATTAGTATAACAATAAAATTTTTTAATTATTTTTTCAATTTATATGCAATCTCATTTTTTTTTATTAATCACAACTTTAGTTTTTATATCAATTATTCAATCAAAAAATTTTCTACACTATACTACAAATAATATTGTTTTTGTTTTATTTTTTCTCTTATATCTTTAAATTTTTCTATACTATTTATATATATTTTTTATAGTTATATATGTTATTTTATATCTCTATCCTTTTACAATATTTTAACATACAAAAAAAAATAATAATAATAATTATTTTACATTATTTTATTGAATAAATAATTTTTCCATTAATATTGTTTTTTTTTTTTTTTTTTTTTTAATATATCTTAGGAAATTCAATTCATGCGAAACAATTAACTTTTATTTTCAGTAATCTTAAATGTTAATATTTAATATATAATTCTTTGGTATACAATCCTTATAATTAATTCAATTTTAATAGAAATAAAGTCAGTTCTTTTCTCAACAAACTCTAAACATGGATGCTTCTTACTCAGTTAATACTACTCCCTTCCATCGTGGTTTCTACTGCTTCGTCAATCATATGAACAATTATAGCCTTATTTTTATCCATGGCCTTAATTCTTGGTCCCCTAGTAAACTATTGGCTCAAGTTATTAGTAAAATCCCTAACTACCGTGAAATAATTCCATGTATTAAAAAACTTTTTTCTCCAAGGTATGGCTCATACTTCATTATTAGAGTTACTAAACACAAAAATGATCTAAACTTTTTCGAAGTTTTAAATTTCTTAAGAGATAAAATTCCTAAATCATCTAAAATTAACTGGTCCTTGTGTAATAAACTTAAACAAAAGAACAAGTCAGAAAATCTAATAACATTGATATTGAACTTAATCCTATAGCAAAAGATTTTTTCTCTAGCCATCTAAATTCAAATTCTTCTTTCATTAATCTCTGTGTAAGTTGAAATATTAACGGTTGGAATACTGAAAAGCGTGATAGTATTTTATACCTCAACTGTGTTTTTAAACCTATATGTATCTGTTTACAAGAAACTAGAAAAAGTAAATATCTTCCAAAAGATGATTCATCACCACTAATTCCAAATTACAACTCAGTTTTTCTTAGAGCTAATCCTAAAACCCCCGGTATGAGAGGACTCTTCATTGGTGTTAAACCGATAAATTATGAAGATCCATCTTTCTTTATTGGTAATAACAAATTACCTATAAATGACAACTATACTTATCTTAGTATTCCTTTTGATGAATCTTTATCATTGAAACCTATACAATCCAAATTAAACAGTAATTTAAATGTCAAGTTAAATTCGTACTTTCGTTTTCTTATAAATAAATCTAATCCTCTCTCATTGAAGAAATACGTTTTAATTTCGTTAATTTTTAGTCTTGTTATATATTATGCTCCTCTCTTTAGTTCAAATAAGAGTAGATGCTCTAAAGCTCAAAAAATTATTAATAGAGGACTTTATTGGAGTTATGGATTTAAATCTCGTAATTCTTATGTCAGTCTCTATGATATTACTCGTGAATTGAGAATACCTCCTCTTTCAAATGTCTGTGCTATTTTTCAATTACGCTGCTTTAGAAAATGGAAAAACTCATCATGTATTATTAATCATCTTACTAATAATATTCCTACTATGTCACATTACTCATGGACTAAAGAATCAAGGTCTTTGGATAAGAAATTAAATGGTAAAAAAACAAGTGAAATAAAAAAGTTTTATTGGGAAAGAGATGTCTTCAAACCTTCAAAAGCTAAAAAAGCAATTATTTACAAGGAGAATGATTTTGGATTTATTTCAGAAATCAAAAACTTAACATTTCAATATTCTAAGTACCAGTTGGGAATCTTTTGGATTTCTCGAATTAGGTGTAGTTTTAAATTTGACATTAGTATTTCCATTAAAAGAAAAATAATCTCAGAAGATTGCCCTAAATGTTGCCCATGTTGTGGTGTTAGTGTACCTAGCTTTTCTCACTGAATTTTTGCCTGTAAAGAATTGGAAAATTACAGAAATAAATCTTTACCTTTTCATGATGATCTCTTTTTGAAGTTTGCAATGATAATTGAACAAAAATCCTTGGATGTTTCTTTAGATTCAGCAAAGTATTATGATAATAATATTTATTACTTTATATTGAATACTCTTCTTGGCGGGCGTTCAATATATGAAAAAATTAAACTTAATGATGGGGAACAAAGACAATTAGTTGACAATATTTTTAAACAAAGTTCAACTTCGTCAACTGTTCCGTATTTTGTGGGGATTGCGGAATTTCTAACAAAAGTAATACCTTTAATTGTCGATCTTTTATATTTATGATGAAAAGGTATTCCGTTGAATCTACCGTTGCCGAGAGCGTCGACATCGAAATGAAAAGGTATGGATTTTCACCTCCAGTGAAAGATATGATACAGATTCGTTAGATAATACTAATACTGAAATTATTACTCGCAATAATGGACGTGGTGTTATCATCGAGGAATGAGAAAAGTTAGAGGATATTGCTTCTAACGTACTTTTATAATTTTATAATATATAATATTTTATTTCATGTATTTTATTTTTTTTTTCTTTAAAGTCATGTAATTTTATTATTATTATTATAAATTAAATAAAGTTTTCTCTAAAAAAAAAAAAAAAAAAAAAAAAAAAAAAAAAAACTACTACTACTACCAGGAGCGTCAATGCTGAAGAAACAGTAAGACAGGCCAGCAGGGCTAGCGCAACCAATGAAGATCATAATTTCGTATCTTAAAATTATAATTAATATTGTGAAGCCAAAAATAATTATTATACAACAGTACGATAACGCCCTTGTGAAGTTTTACTTAATTAAATGAATCTTTAATACATAATACCATTATTTTATTCTATTTTGTGTTTTTCTTTTGTTTGTTTGTTTATTCTTTTATCTTTTTTTTTTTTATTAAATATATTTTATTAAATATTTAATTAATAAAAATGGAACAAGTTAGCTATTGTTAAAAAAAAAAAATAGTATATCTATATATAGATAAATTTTCTAAAGGCAAAATATTAATAAATAATTATTTATTATTTTTTCAAATATTTAAATAAATAAAAGGATAAATAAATAAATAAATAGATCATAAGATAAATAAATAAATGTATATATATACATATTATTCATATTAAAAATATAATTTTGTATTAAGGGTTTAGGGTAAAAAAAATAATTATTTAAAAGTATTAATTGTAATTAGAAATTTCAAATGCATTTATAATATAAATATTTTTTTTGTAATATTTTAAATTATAAAGATAAAAAAGAAAAAATAAAATAAAATAAAAAATTAAAAAAATAAAAATTAAAAATAAAAATAAAAACAAGAAAATAGAAAATCAATATAAGTTAATTTTAAAATTTATATATTATATAATAATATTATTAATTTTAAATTTTTAATATTGAAAATAATACATAGAAAATAAAGTAAAATTATAAACAAATTTCAAAATTAAAAATTTATTTTTATTATTATACAAAATTATAAAAAAAAAAATATTAATATTATATTCTATAACTAGAAAATTATAATTAATTATTTTAATAAATATATAAAAGCGAAATGGATGGACCAATACCCTTAATTAATATCAAAAGAAAGAGACCAAGTATTTCAGAGGAAGAAGGATTACTTTATGATAATAATGGTAATTCAAGTAATATACAATATATGGAAAAACATAAAGGAAAATTTGAATCAAAAACTGGTTTTTTGAAAAAAATATTTTATGGAATTTCATTTAGTATTTTAGGAATTGGTTCTATTTTTTTAGTTATGTTAATTATTAAATTATTACAATTTGGATCTTCATCAGATGGAAATGTAACAATAGAAAACTATGTTAATGTTGTAGCAAAACATACAAAAAATAACAATTTAAATATTTCAAATGGTAATCTTTTAACACCATTATTAGTTGAAAGAGTTGTTGGTACTGAATCACATAAAAATGTTCAAGAATTTATTGTTAATCATTTTAAAGGACTTCAATGGGAAATGGAAATAGATACTTTTGAAAATAATACTCCATTAGGTATAAAAACATTTAGTAATTACATATTTACTAAGAATCCAATATCTGAAAGAAGAATTGTTCTTGCTGCACATTATGATTCCAAATATTTCAAAGATAAAGTATTTATTGGTGCCACTGATTCTGCTGTGCCATGTGCTATTTTAATGGATATAGCAGAAAGTTTAAATTTCGCATTAGAAAATCAACAAAAGAAAATTGAGAATGAAGAAGGTAAAGATGGTCTTAGAAAGTCAACAACTGTTCAAATGATATTTTTTGATGGTGAAGAAGCTTTTGAAAATTGGACTAATACTGATTCTATTTACGGTGCAAGACATTTAGCAGAAAAATGGGAAAAAGAAACATTAAATAGTTCAACAACTATGACAAAGTTACAAAGTATTGATGTATTTGTTCTTTTAGATTTACTTGGCACAAAAAATCCTTCATTTACTAATTATTATAAGAACACAGAAAAATATTTCAATAATTTATCTGAAATAGAAACTATGCTTTTAAATAAAAAATATTTAACAACTACTAACAACAGTAATGCCTTTTTCTATCATAGTGAAGCATTAGTTGATGCTCCAAAGTTATTTATTGATGATGATCATAAACCATTTTTACGTAAGAATGTTCCAATTTTGCATATTATTCCATATCCATTCCCAAAAGTATGGCATACTGAAGCTGATAATGCAAATGCTCTTGATGAAAACACAATTAAAGATTTATCTTTAGTGTTTAAACTCTTTGTTGTTCAACAACTTCATTTAAACAATTATTAAATAAAGCAAATATTTATACTAAAGACAGTTAGTATTATATTTATTTACATATTTTTAATAATCATTAAAATAAATAAATAAGAACAGTATATTAACATATATATATTAGTGTAAATAAATTTAATAAATAAAACTTTTAAATTATAAATATATAAATAATAATAATAATAGTGATACATGTCAATTAAAATATATTTTAAAATTAAAATGTAAAAATATAAATAAAATAATTATTATGATAGAAATATTAATAAAAAAAAAAAATAAAAATAAAATTAAAAATAAAAAAAAAAAAAAAAAAAAAGTTCTTATTTTTATAATACCAATACCATTTTATATTAATAAATTTTATATTTTAATTTACAATCATAGTTATTAGTATTAGGATTGAATCTAATATATAAAATGAATGTGGATTTTTATTGAATTATTTTTTTTTTTTTATTATTTAATATTATTTTTGAAAAATAATATTATGAGAAATTTTAAAAATTTCATTATGATAACAACTAAATATATTAAATCCCATAGGGATGTATAACCTTTTATGGGTTCACTGAGGGAAAACCCTTGATAATAAAAAATCCAAACATTGCGTAATGAATGATTTTGATACAATTGCTTATTATAGTTTTTTGTATTCGATATTATTTGCCAAAGTTATTAAATAATTTTAAAAAATTTTAAGAAATAGTATTATTTTTCATTCATATATCTTTTTCTCTCTCTGTATTTTCATTTTTTTTATGTTTTTACTATTTCTTTGTGTATAAATCATTCATTTGTAGTACGATAATGTTATTATTATCATGTATATTTTTTCATTTTTTAGATTACTATATAATTATGGTACTTATATATATTCCTGTAGGAATTGATTCCTTCCATCTTATGTATTTTTTTAACTAATTAACATACTTTTGATATTTTATATCCTTTACACCTTTATTATAAAAAATAATATCTTTTTATTATTATTTTCAATTTTTCTCCATTAACTACATGATAAAGCATTTTTTGATATTAAACATAATTAATACAATTTATTAACAATTTAAATTTTTCCATTAGGTTGTAAATCCGCATTAAATAATACAATATATATATATATAATTCTTTGAAAGAAGAAAATGCAATAGGGACGATGTTGTTATTTTTTTATTTTTTTACATCATTCATTAATTTTTTTATTTTATTTTTTTATTTTATTTTTATATTTTTTCTATTAATATAGCTTAGTTCTTTTGATATATCAAATATACGTAGAAGCCTGAAATGTTTTGATCTTAACTATGAAAAATTTGCTTTTTCATTTATGACCTTGAATCTTCGACTAAAGATAGACTTATTCTCAATGGTATTATAAGACCAGAACAATTTGATTTTAATAATAAAGAAGAATACAATAGTTTATTATTTTTATAAAGGCATAATTATTCCTACTGGACGACTTTACTGAGTGTTTCAGCATTAGCTCACTAACATACATATTACTGATGAGAATTTTTTTAGTACTACTTCTCCAGTTTGTAATTTCCTTTGAAGGGAGGCCAATATAACCTAACCCATAGAGATTCGTACTAGTAATGGAAATGTGTGGTGCATTTCGCCAGGTTGCATTTCGACTTTTTTTTTGAAAGCATGTGGCGTATTAAAAAAATGTGGCATTTCGCCAAATTGAAAATTATTAAATAAATAAATAAATCAATAAATAAAATTAAATATTATTAATATCGCATAAAAACAATTTTAAAAAAAATTATTTTGAATTAATATTTATTTATTTATTCATTTATTTATATCAATACTCCACTTGTCGAAATGCAACCTGTCGAAATGCAATTTGGTGAAATGCAACTCTCCCTGGTAATAGATAATAAAATAATTTTTCATTTTGACATATGTATAAATAAAACCTCTATATTATATGTTTTATTTATATATGTAAATAATATATAAATAATAATGTACATTACATATTACATACGTATTGAAGATATACATTATGATGAATATTGTTTTGAATATAAACCAATTTCTATAACAAAAATAATGAATAATTTTAATTTCTTTATTAATTTAACTAAATTAATTTTATCTACATTATTTTTTTTTTTAATTAAATATTTTCTTTTATTAATTACTTTTTATTTATTAAATTTATGTTCATGATTAAAAATTTATATTTCTATCTAAAATAATTTTTACATTGACTTATATGTATATAAAAATTAGTTATATACGCCACAATGTACATAAATTTAATTTCTTTTATATTTCTTTTATATTTATTATTTTATATTTATTTATTATTTATTATATTAAACTTATTTTTAATATTCTCCCGAAAGTTTAATACTCTTCTCTTCTTGCTAATAAAATATTTCCTAATTGTTTCATTACAGATTCATTTAAATATTTCATTAAACAATTAGCCAAATTATTATGGGATTTTACATATTCTAATTTAATTTTTTCCCTAATTTTATTAATCTCAATTCTATATCTTGATCTTTGATTGATACTTTAATTTTTACTATTATATATGACTGTTTTATTATCCACATTAATGTTTATATATTTTATGTTTATACTTAACTTGCTTAAAAAGTAGTGCCTGAATCAATTGTCCATGATTTTATTTCATTATTTTGTTTTTGTTTATTATTTTCTTCATCAGAGATATAAAAAGTAAAAGTTTTATATAGTTGAATAGAATATATAACTCAATTTGATTCGGTATTGTATGAACTATTATTGTTATCGAAGAAAAATTCTTCATGTTTATCTTAATATGTTGTATTTTTATGAAATTTTATTTAAATAAATATTGTTTAAAATAACACTTTTATTTTAGGTAATGCCTCCTCTCATTATTGTTGTAAAATCTTTGATTAGTATTATTTTTGTTATTATTATTTCTTTTCCTTGAAGAACATTCATCAGAAAAATGCCCTAAACCTCTACAATTCCAGCATTTAACATTATCCTTACTTGAATTCTTTTGCTTATTAGAAATATACATTAATCACTAATATTATTAATACTCACTGATTGAGTTAATGAGACTCTTAATCGTTTATTAATCACACTTAATTTATTAAATTTATATTAAAGAATTTTCGTATATTATTTACAATTACAAATTTATATTTCTAACTATAATAATTTTACATTGATTCATATGATGTATACCCTAATACTATACGCCACATTATAAGTAATTTTATTTTTTATAATTAAATTTATTTATACTTCTATATTTACATTAATTTATAGTATAAATTAATGATTAATAATTTTAATATAACGAAATGAAAAGATATTACTAGAATGAAGTCATAATTAAATTATAAAAAAAATAAATAATAGTAATACAAAAATTTTATTACAAAAAAAAATGTTTGTAAAAAATTAATATTAAAGAATTACTATTATTTATTTTTTTTAATAACATTTTTTTTTTGTAATAAAATTTTTATTTAAATTATTTCATTATAGTTTCGGTTACATTTTATATTTTATGTGAATTTTTTGATTTAATATTAATTTTAAATTATAAATTTTTTAAAATTATTAAAAAAATAAATAGTAGTAATTCTTTAATATTTATTTTTTACTAACATTTTTTTTTTTTTTTGTAATAAAATTTTTGTTTAAATTATTTCATTAAATATAGTTTCGGTTACATTGTATATTTTATGTGAATTTTTTGATTTAATATTAAAAAAAAAAGAGTAGAAAATTAAATTAATAATGAAAATGAAAAACAAACAAATAAATAAATAAATAAATAAATAAATAAATAAATAAATTTAGTAAATATAATTATGTATTTTTGGATAATATTTATTTTTTTTTTTAAAAAAAATATAAATTAAATTAAAAAATATATATTAAATGGGGATGTTTATTTTTTAATAAAATTCCAGAACAGAAACTTGCGGTACATATTAAATATTCCTTAATCATATTATATACAATAATTTAAATTGTATGACATATACGTAAAGAAATTTTTTGATATTTAATGGAATTTGTATTATTATAATCATGATATTAATAATTTAAAAAGGGATTATATTACAATTTACAAGTTAATTTAAAAATTCTATTAAATATTTATGAGATACTTAATAAAATTAAAATTAACATGAATAAACTTTTATATTTAAATGTCATATTTTGTTTAAATTATGAGTGTACTTTAAATTGATTAAATTTTAAATTTAAATATTAAAAAATATATGTCATGTCATTGTATATAATTCAATTATATTAATTATTCGGAATATATTATTAGACTGAAATTTTATTATTATTATTTAATATCAATTTTGTACAATAATATTATAAATGATTAAATTTAAAATTCTAATATTCTAAATTTCTAAATTTCTAAATTAATTAAAAGTATTCTAGTGTTTAATTAAGCTATAATTTTATTTTTTCAAAAAGTGAATCTTCTCTATTATTTGTTAATATTTTATCTTTAATTTATTATAATTCATTTCTATAATTTTATATAATATATAATAAATTCTTATAATAATTAAATAGTAATTAAAGTTTGTGTAATATAATAATTAAAAAGTAAATATATAATATATATTTAAATAAATTTTGTTTATGATTTTTATATATATGGTATTTTTTTAATATTATGTAAATAATATTAAAATTTTTTATATAAATATAATTTTTTTTTATTTTTTTTTTTTTTGAAAGATAACTATTAGTTCTAAACTTACCCTTATTTTCTTTTTATAATTCTTTAAAAAGTTTTTATTTGTATCAAAATCAAAAAAAATATCTAATACTATATAAATATATTATGAGGAAAAAAATACAAATATAAAATTAAATTTAAAATAATATAAAAAGAAGATAAAGTATAAAAAAATCAATATTTTTTATTTGTTAATTAAAAAAATCAATTTTATAAAGGAAAAATTTAAATTAAATAATAAAAAAATATTCAATTTATATAAAAGTATCTTAAAAATATAAAAAAATATTTTATTTTTATATATTTTAATTAAAAAGGAAAAAAAAATAAAAATTTAATATTTATATAAATTGATATGAAAAGTTTTATAATTACCGTTTTAGAATTATTATTACTTCAATATATTTTAGCAGGACCCTATGTTTGTGTTAAATGTCCATTAGATGATGTAAATTAATATAATTATTTATATAATAAATATCAATTAAGTTTTTTTTATTTTATTTCATTTTATTTTATTTTATTTTTTTTTTTTTTTTTTTTATTTTTTTTTAATTTGAATTGAAGTTTTATTAATAAAAATATTATTTTTATATTTTAATTTATTTTATTGTATATATAAATTATTTATTATAAAATTTTTTATAATAAAAAGAGTATTGAACCTTGTCCTGGAGGTTGTAATGAAGGTGAAGAATGTGCTTTTATTTCAAGAACTTGTGAAACTTGTCAATATTTTGAATGCAAACCAATAAAAAAGGCATTTGCTACAAATGAAAGTATTAATACTGGTCAATTAGCAGAAAATGCTTATTATTCTCAACAACATTTTGAACCTGCAATGGTTCCTTGTCCTCGTTGTGAAAAATGTTATGATTGTGAAACAATTCCACAATTTCGTATAAATTGTCCACAAGTTTGTATTGAATCATCTTCATTTACGAGCATTAATGATAACTTATCAATTGAGAATTCTACAACAGATAATTCCGATAACATTCCAATAGAAGAAACGATTGAAGTTGATATTGAAAAAAATGAAAAAAAAACAGTTAAATGCCCATCTTGTGAAAATTGTATTGATTGTGATGAAAGTCCAGAATATATTGATGTATGTCCAAGTGTCTGCATAAGTAAGACACCTGAAGAAGAAGAATGTCCAACTTGTATTGGTTGTATTGATTGTAATAAACATCCAAAGTATATTCAAGAATGTCCAGAAGTTTGTAAGGCGTCTACACAGGATGATGATAGTGTTCAAAGTATTGTTTGCCCAGATTGTATAAATTGTATTGATTGTTCTGGTAGACCAACACTTATAGAGTATTGCTCATCAGTTTGTAAGACAGATGAATATGGTTTAATTATTGATAATGGAGGTGATAGTGGTACTTTCGATTGTCCTACATGTGAAAATTGTGTGGATTGTAATGAACATCCAGAATATTTGATGGATTGTCCAGGAGTTTGTTTTGATCCAGAGGCCGATCCAAATATTTTTGTTGAAGAAGAACCACTTATTGAAGAACCTTCTATTGAAGAACCAACAATTACTTGTCCAATTTGTAGACATTGTGCTAATTGTGATGAAACTCCAATTTATAAAGAAATTTGTCCAGATGTTTGTATGACCGAAAAGGAAATTAAAGCAAATAAGCAAAAAAAGAAACAAGATATTATTTGTCCATCATGTGTTGAATGTATGGATTGTTCAAAACATCCAGAATTTATAGATGCTTGTCCAAATGTATGTCTTAATAATGATAAAGATAATGATAACAAAGATGTATCGAAGAGATGTCCAAGATGTATTGGATGTGTTGATTGTAGTAAGCATCCAATATATTTAACTGATTGCCCAACTGTATGTAAACATATTATTACCGAAGAAGAACTTGGTACCGAAACTATAGGCTTAGAAAAAGATGAAAAAGAAGAAGAAGAAGAAGAAACAATTGCTATTGCAAATGCTATATCGGAAATTGATTGTCCAAAATGTGAAAGATGTATCGATTGTAATGGTTTCCCAGATTATCGTATTCATTGTCCATCTTCATGTAAAAGTGAATCTGAAGTTTTCAAAATTGAAGAAAACGATATTACAAATGATGTTAATGAAACCGTTAATAACGCTGTGGAAAGTGAATCAGTTCGTTGTCCACCATGTAAAAACTGTGTTGATTGTAAAACTAATCCAAAATACATTGAGGCTTGCCCTGATGTATGTCATGTTGAAGTTAAAGAAAGTGATCAAAGAGATATTAATGAAACTGAAAATGTGGAAGAAAATGAAGAAGAAGTAACTGAAGATATTTCCGAAGCAGTTGATAATACTGAGGTTATTGAAGATGAAAAACCAGAAGAAACTGAAAAAATTACTGAAGATAGAACAGAATCTAATTATATTAATATTATTATTAATAATGATAATGAAAATAATAATATCGATAATAATAATAATAATAATAATAATAATAATAATAATAATAATAATAATAATAATAATAATAATAATAATAATAATAATACTAATAATATTGAAAATGAAATTGGTAATAATGATAAAAATAATGAACAGGAAAAAATAGGTAATAATAATATTAATGATGATAATAAAAATGATGATCAAGAATTTGCTGAAATATTTACTGAAGAAAAGTTAGAAGAAGAAAATGAAAATGATAAACAAGAAAATGATGGGGTAGAAAAAGATGAAGATGAAGAAAAAGAAGAAAAAGAAGAAAAAGAAGAAAAAATAGACAAACAAGGATCAAATAGAAAAGAAAAAGACGAAGAAGAAAATGAAAAGGATAAACAAGAAATATATAGAAATGAATATGATGAAGAAGAAAACAATGAGAGTAAAGATAAATATAAAGAAAATAAAATTAAAGAAATAAATAAAACGAAAAAAATTAAAAAGTGTCCAGCATGTAAGGAATGTATAGATTGTGAAAAATATACAGAATATATTAATTCATGTCCAGGAACATGTGAAAAGTAAAAAAGATTAAAATATAAATTGTCCAACATGTGTTAAACAAATGAATTGTTCAAAAATTGATTTTTGAAAATCAATTCTTTCGTCATCTTATGTTATATATATAATTAAATAGTAATTAAAAAAAAAAAAAAAAAAAAAAGAAAAAAAAAAAGAAAAAAAAATTATTCATACATAGTACTATTTTTAAATTTAATAATAAAATCTTTTTTTTTTTTTTTTTTTTTTTTTTTTTTTTTCTATATATATTTTCTTATAAACTAATTTTTCATTTTATTTTTCATTTTATTTTTCATTTTTTTAATATTTATAATTTGAATGTATATTTATTTATTATTTAGCCATTTTTATTTTAATTTAATTTTTTTTATTTTTTTTTTATTTTTTTTTTATTATTTTTTATTTTTTATTTTAATTCTTTAATCTTAAATTATATTTAATCTTTGCGTATACAAATTCATTTTTTTTTTAAAAAAAAAAAAAAAGAAAAAGAAAAAAATATAAAGTAAAACAAAAAATAAAATAAAATAAAAAATAAAAAAAAAAAAAAAAATAAAAAAAAAAAAGTATATATATATTTTATTAATAAATTTATTTATAGAAATATAAAATAAATAACTTTAACTGTCTTATATATATATATAACTATTATTAATTTATATTATTATTATTATTATTATTATTATTATTATTATTATTATTGTTAAGAAATTAGAGCACACTTAATGATAAATATATAATATTATTAGTCAATTAACTATTATTTTATATTATATTTTGTTAAAATAAAAGACCTCAATTTCAAATATAAAATTACATTATTTCTTTTATATAATTATAAGTATGTATACACTATGTAATGTCATAATGTACATAAAATAAGTGTGAACCTTAACATTCCCCCTACATTATGCATTACCAGTTTAACTATTTTAATCTATTTTAATCTATTTTATTTTATTTTATCTTATTTTTTTTTTTTTTTTTTTTTTTTTTTAAATTAATTATTTTAATCTTTGAATATTTTATCAGTAAATATTTTCATATTAATTCCAGAAATACTTTTCGTTAAAGGATCAGCTAGCATCTTTTCTGTGTTGATATATTCTAATTGAATTTTATTTTCTAATATTTTCTCTTGAATAAATTTATATCTTATATCAATATGTTTACACCTACCTTTTGAGTTAGTATCTTGAGCAATAGCAATACATGCTTTATTATCAACCATTATTTTAATTTTAATTTCTTTATCGAATATCTCTTTAAATAAATTTTTAAACCATAAGCCTTGTTTAGCACATTCTGTTAAACTTACGAATTCTGCTTCTGCAGTTGATAAAGTAACAGTCTTTTGTAATTGAGTTTTCCATGATATAGGGCTATCACCTAATAAATAAATATATCCACTGGTTGATTTTCTTGTAGTCTCATCATTTGCGAAGTCTGAATCTGAATAACCAATAAATTCACTGTTTCTGCTATAATAAATTGATTTATTTTTTGTACAATTTAAATATTGTAATATATACATTAAAGATTTATAGTCCACTTCCGTAAGTTCTTCACAATGTCTGGAAGCCTGATTTACAGCAAATGATATATCAGGTCTTGATTTTACGGCAATATAGAGTAATGCTCCTAATAAGGATTTAAATTCTTGAACATTTACGGATGGGGATCCTTCTCTTTCCTTTTCAGAGATCTTTCTAGTAGGGGTTTTAATAAGTTTGGTTTTGTTCATATTATATCTATCAATAATTTTATCAATATAGTCTGTTTGATTTATTTTATAACCATTTTTGGTTTTGTATATGTTGATACCAATAATTTTATTTGCAGATGATTCCTTTGATATTTTATATTTATATTTAAGTTTTTCAATAGTTTTGTTTATTTCATTATCATAACCTGTAATTAAAATATCGTCAACATACAAAGTCAATAAACTTATTAGTTTTTTATTTTTATTATATTTTCCAAATATGCATTTATCTGTTTTATATTGAATATAACCAGTACTCTTTAGGAATTTTGATATTTCATTAAACCACATACGACCAGCCTGTTTTAATCCGTATAAGGCCTTTTTTAATAACCAATATTTATTTTTCTTTTTATAGTTATTATCACCTTCTGGAATATTAGTGTATATTCCATGATCAAGTTTGGCGTTTAGGTAAGCTGCTTTAATATCCAGTTGTTTTAAATTCCAATTTAAGTTAGCGGCAATGGCTACTGTTAGTCGTAAACTGTCTGCTTGTACTGTTGGTGAATAAGTTTCTACGAAATCCTGACCTGGAATTTGTTGAAAACCTTTAGCTACAAGTCGTGCCTTTTTGATATTATTGTCTTTTGTAGTAAATACCCATTTAGTATCAATAATATTTGCATTAGTTGGAATCTTATCCACTATTTCCATTACTTTGTTATTGTACATATTGTTCAATTCGTCATTAATTGCGATTTTCCATTTTTCAGCTTCTTTTGTTCTAAGAGCTTGATTGAAGTTGGTTGGGTCTTTAGTTAAAATATTTAATATTTTATGTTCTTTATTTTTATTTTTATTTAATATTTTTATTTTCTTCTGACTGAGTGGTTCAATATCAGAATCACTATCATTATTTTCATTATCATTTGTATTATTATCATCTGTTGATCTTTTCCTTTTGTTGAATTCTTTATTACTAACTTCAGTATATTTTTTGCTTATATTTGAATTAGAATTATTATCAATATTATCATGTATAAGAGTATTATAATTATTTAAATTTCCGAAGTTTTCATCAACATTGTTCATGACATCATTTTCAATTTTTGAATTTTTAGAATTATTTTTCACATCATTATTATTATTATAATTGGAGTTATTATTATTATTATTATTATTATTATTATTATTATTATTATTATTATTATTATTATTATTATTATTATTATTATTATTATTATTATTATTATTGTTATTATTATTATTATTATTATTATTATTATTATTATTATTATTATTATTATTATTATTATGCTGTTGAGGATTTGAAAGATTTTTTAATTGAATATTATCATTATCGGAAGAAAAATTATTTTCCCCCTCAATTAAAGAATCTTGAAAATCGATAATAGAATCAATATATTTATTGGTGAAGAAAGAAGTATTAATGGTACCAGGTACTTCTTCCATAAAGTATACATCTCTGGCAGTTACAATGGAGTTTGTTTCTAAGTCAAGAATCCGATAGCCAAGAGAATCATTAGCATATCCTACAAAAATGCCTGGTTTAGAATTATTTTCAAATTTGTTAGTTTTATGATTATTGTAAAAAAATGCCTTACAACCAAAAACTTTCAAGTGAGTAATATCAGCTGGTTTTTTAAAGAATAATTCATAAGGGATATTATTGTTGATAGATTGATGAGGATTTAAATTATATAAATGAGCAGCACAAAGAATGGCTAAATCCCAGAATTTTAAAGGAAGCTTAGCAGAATTTAAAAGAGTTTTAGCACAATTATTTAAGGTTTGATTTAACCTTTCGGCTCTTCCATTTTGTTGAGGATTACCAGGTGTTGAGTGAATAAAATTAATACCTTCGGATTGGAGATAAGATATTAAATTTTTATTAATATATTCTGTGCCATTATCGGATTTTAAATTAATAATTTTGTAAGGTGTAGTATTTAAAATGTGTTTATTAAAGAAAATAAAAGTATTATAAACATCACTTTTATTTTTTAATAAAAATACCCAAACCTTATGAGAATAGTCATCTAAAAATGTAACATAATAATTAAATCCAAGATAAGAATTCTCAAGTTTACCAACCACGTCAGTATGAACAAGTTCCATTGGTTTTTCCGCCTTTTTAAAAGAGGAATAGAAAGGTTTTTTCTTTAACTTACTAATTTTACATTGATGACAGTCTTTTTTATTATGGTTTGAAGTATGCCCTAAAACGAACAATTTGATATCTTTGTTATTGTTGAAATACCCAAGTCTGGCATGCCATAAATCGTAATTGATGTTATGAATATGATTATTGTTGTTGGATGTAATTTTGCATGGGAATGTTTTAAATGTAAATAAATGTTCGTCATTTTCAAAGATATTAGCTATTAATTTATTGTTTTTATAGATTTGTAATCTGTCAGTACCATCAATTTGTTCCATAATTATTTTACATCCATTATCTAAAATTGAATGTGTAGAGATTAAATTGTTTTGTATATTAGATGTATAATATACATTTGATAATGTAAAATCATTGTTATTGAATTTTCCTATGTAATTTCCAATTTGTTTAATTTCATCAATTTTGCCATTTGGATAAATAATATTTTTATTATTGACTCTGGATGTATAATGTAGATTTTTAATATCATTCGTTAAACTGATTCCAGTTCCGCTATCTATAATCCAGTGTGTCATTTTGTTTGAGTTATTATTATTGGATTTTGAAACAGTAACACTTCCGGTGAAATAGATATGTGATTCATCTTCATTTTCTGAATCACTTGTTGAGTATGAATTATTTTCTTCTTCATTGATATTTCCTGTATGATAGTTATTCTTATTGTAATTACGTAAAATTTTCCTTTTATTTTGAACTTTATTATTATTGCTGTTTTGATTTTTATTTTTATCTTTATTGAGATTATTATATTTGCAATAATCTGTTGAATGTCCATTTAATTTGCATATATCACAATAGTAATTTTTATTTCTATTATTTTTATTAATTTTATTATTATTTCTTTTAATGTTACTGTTTACATTATTAATATTTATGTCTTTTAAATTTTTACTGGTTGATTTTAATATTTCAACCTTTTCATCAAAATCATGAATTTTTATTAATTCGGATAATAATTCTTTAAACGTCGTAAATTTATAAATAATTGAAGTTGTAATTCCAACCTTTTTTAATTCTGTTGCTGAATATAAAATTTTGGTCTCTTCGTCTAGTGGATTTTTATTAATTTTTTCACTTTCACTTTGGTGTTGTTCGAAGAGATTATTTAATTCATTTAAATATAAAATGTAATCATTATTAATTATTTCTAAATTATTAATTTTGTACTCCAAAATATTTAACAAAGCTTGTCCAGATTGATAAAAGCGACTTTTCAGTCTATTAATCATTTGGAAAGCAGTTTTGCATCCTTTTAAATAATTTTGGGAGGATTCATCAAGACTATTAATAATAATAGATTGAACAGCATTATCAGATTTAATTTGATTTCTGTTCATGTCCTTTAAATCTATATTCTTATCAATATAATCTTCATAATCCAGTGTTATAAGATGGCGCCTTAATGCATCATACCATCTTTCAAAATTGTTTTTATCTATTTTAAAATCCTTATAATTGAAAACGGATTTGGTTGAGGTTTCTATGTATTTTACTTATTGAATGATGATTTTATCTGATTTAATTTCATTATCAGATTGTTCGTCTTCAACATCTCTTGTTTCTATGTGTGTAGAAGAAGCTGAGCTATCTTCTAAAGAAGGTTTTTGTTTCTTCTTTAATGTCATTTTAATAATTTATTTATAAAATCTAAAATAATGGAAATTTATCTCAATGATAAATGTATAATTAAAATATTTGTAAAATTTAAAATATTTGTAAGATTATAAACATTACTATGCTAGTCTCAATTCATTGAGACTCTTAATCTGTTAAGAAATTAAAGCACACTTAATGATAAATATATAATATTATTAGTCAATTAACTATTATTTTATATTATATTTTATTAAAATAAAAGACCTCAATTTCAAATATAAAATTACATTATTTCTTTTATATAATTATAAGTATGTATACACTATGTAATGTCATAATGTACATAAAATAAGTGTGAACCTTAACCATTATTATTATTATTTTTCTAAATTATTCTATTCTATTTTATTTTTTATCCTAGAAAAAAAATTTAGATATTCCTTAGTAAAAAATTTAATGTTTTTTTAAATAGTTAAAAATTAATTGGACTTTGTCAAAAAAAAAAAAAAAAAAAAAAAAAAATACTAATCTTAAATGTAGTTCTTTTTAAGTTTTTTTTTTTTTTTTTTTTTTTTTTTTTTTTTTTTTTTTTTTTTTTCATAATCATTTTTTTAAGACAGTTAAAGTTAATAATAAAAAACCATTCTTTTATTTTATATTAATTAAGCATTTTTTCAATTGTCTCCAATGATATGGACTGCTTTTCTAGGTCCATTGAAAGTTGGACTAGCCTATATCAGGTATACTGATTACAGTTTTCTATAAATTCTGATGATAATCGATGATTATCCATTCTTAAGAGGTTTCAAGTACGAAGAAATTTGGAATATAGGAAAACTATAGAAAATGAACCTGACATTTTATGTTGCTTTAAACAAGATACATATTAACATTGGTGTTGTATATTTAATAATATTATATTAATTTCCAACATATTATTATTGTAATGAATCTATTGTATTTTTTTACTCTATAGCATTATTTTGTATATGTATTTTTCTATTGTTTTATTTAAACTCTTATGTAGCTATTGTAAAATGGAAATATAGGAGATTGATTCACTCTAAAGCTCGTGTTTAAGAGTTTATTTAATGGATGGGAATCTTTTTATGGACTTTCACTACTAACATTTTATTTATCTTTGTATTATGATCATTATATGATTATTCTACAGAAAATTGTTACATTAAATAGAGCTTTATTAATCAAATAAAAAAACAAAAATTCAAAAGATAAAAAAATTTTTATTTACAATTAATAATTATACAAAGACATTTATCATATTTAAATATTTGATAATGTAAATTTAAAAAAAAAAAAAAAAAAGAGACAAGACAATCAATATTTTCTAATAATTATTTTTTAATTTTTCTAGATTTATTTATTTATTTATTTATTTATTTATTTATTTATTTATTTTATTTTATTTTATTTTTTTTTTTCATTTTATATTAATCTTTATATTTCTTTGTTATTAGTATTTTGGTTTATATTAGTTTCATTTTTATCAATTTGTAATTTATAGTTCATTATGGAAAAATATATTTCACCGGGGTTTTTGCTGTTATGGAACATCTATTGACAACACAAGGTTGATTTTTATTCGTAATATACACTCATGGATCAATGTTAAAATGAAGGAATTTCTTCATTCTAGATGCAATAAAATTTAAGGATAATATTTTGTTATTGAAAAGAATTACTAATTTCAAAGATAATTTCTTCAGGATGAAAGTATACACTCCAAATTTCAACCACGAAAAATTTAAAAAAGTATTTGAAAAAGCAATATTAGGAGTTAAAATTTCATATTGCAGATGCTCCAAATGAAATCATAAAGTTTCTTTTCAGCATTTAAAACAAAATTAAATATTTAATAGCACATTTATTAATGCAAACTCAGCAAATCTCAGTTCAATTAATTTAGTAAATGTAATAAATGGCAATCATGATCTTAATGCTCCCAATATACCTAATTGGATTTCTCAAAATTCAATTTCACATTCTAATACAGAAAAGTTTTCATTTTGTCTTAGTTGGAATGCCAATGAATGGAATTTTGTTAAAAGAGATAGTATTGAGTACTTCAATACTATTTTTAAACCTTTATTCCTATGTTTTCAGGAAGCAGTTAATGGTACCAAGGATGCTAGAAATCCTTGTAAAGTGACACTTCCAACTACAAATATTTCCTGAAAAGAATGGATCCAAATACATCATGGTTGCATAGGTTTAAATCTTAGATATCATGTCTCATGTCATATCAAGTAGTCCTTGAGGATAATTCCTATACCTATCTTGTTTCCTTAACAGCATATGGAATCACTCTAAGTGTTCTGTAGGTAATGTCTATATTCCCACAAAGAAACATTAATTACAAGTATGATATACATTCTCTGAAGTTTTCACATGACTTCCGAATCACACTAATCATTCATCTATTCTTCTTGGAGACTTTAACATGAGCACCACTTATTTACAAGATAAATTAACCAACAGTAACCTTGGTAATTGGTTTATTCTTCCGATCAATGGTTCACCTATTTCACTGACTAGAGGTAGATATTCACCGGATATTGAACATGTCTTAGTCAACTTAAGTATGCTGGATAAAATATCAAAAAGAATATTTATTATTTATTTAATTATTAAACAGCAAGCCACACACTAAAATACGCCACATTGCGAAATGCACTAGATTCGTAAAAAGTTTTTAAATAAAATATTGCATTTCAATAATAATTTTTGTACGTAATAAAATTTATGTGTATAATAAGTGATGAGGAATTTTTTAGTTTGAAAATCTAAAAATAATAAAGCAATGAAAAACTATTCTATATTGTAGTCTACAAAAGAAAAAAAAAAAAAAAAAAAAAAAAATAGTAGGTTTATAATAATATAAATTTATTCAATAATAAAGTTAGTATTAATTAACATGATCTTATCTTCAGATATAACTTCTTTATTTTATTCTATTAAATATCTCTAAGGATAGTAATTTAAATAAATTATAAAATCATGATTACTTCAAAATAGTTTTTAGTTAATTATTTAATTTCATATATCGGTGTAAATATATTATTATATATAATTACTATGAACTTATTTTAAAAAAATAGCAATAACCAGATAAATAATGGAAATTCCAGTCAATAATTATATTCATTGGAAAGCTACGATCGATAACATATATTAATTTAACTCATTTGGACCACTAGAACTTGAAATATTGAACTTTAAAATTTTTTTTAGATAAATAAAAAATAATTTTAATTATTTAAATGGAACCTAAATAATAAATTAATATTTAAATAGATAAAATCAATAACTTAAGAATTATATGTTACTAGTTTTTATATACAATTATTAGCAATTAAATTTATTAAATTATGTAGAGTAGTAGATAATAATTTATATCATTTTAATGATTTTAATGGTTTAGATAAATTAATATAATACGTATTAGTAATAGCTTAATTAAATAAGTTTTAAAAGATTTTAAAGAATTCTATATAATTCTAAAAATTTGCAAAAAGACTTTAAATTAGTGTTTTAATATCTCAAATCATTTTATTTTAATTTATTTTATATTAAATTATTTTATTCTTATATCATTATATTAATAATTGTATAGTTATTTTATTAAAAGATTCTTATTAATATTATCTTATTATTATATTTTATATAGCTAATATAGATGTAGATTAAATGAGCTATTTAATTATTTTGTTAATTATTATTTTTTGAATAGTATAATAAGGAATTGAAATTCTATTCATTTAAAATCCTTGTTAAGATTATTAAACTTAACTAATTAACTCAATTATAACAATAATAATTCTTAGTATTAGTCTTAACTTATTATTAAAGCATTAAATAAAGATTCTAATAAAACATAATTATTAAATATTGAATTTCTTAACTAAAATATAAAACTTTGAGTGTTATAAATTATTTTAATTTTAATTAATTGCTATAATTAATAGAAAACCATTTTGACCTGACTAACATAACTTAAAAACCCTGAGAACCTTTACAACTTACTTTATAAAACAATAAAAAAAAAAAAAAGAAAGTAAAAATATCTAAATATATATTAATAAAACATTATGATGTCTATTAAACACTCATTATTGCTAACAATCTTATTACAACTTATTTAGGTAGACTATAATAAATTATATATTAATAATAATAATGGATTCCTTTTATTAATTACTATATATAATTGTTCATAACATTATTATTTCTTAAACATTAAACCTACTTTAAATATAATAATTATATATTGCTTGGAAATAAAATATCTTTTTAGATATATTATATAGAATTTAAATAGATTTTTTTAAATAACAATATTCTATAAATAAATTTTTTACTAGATAATAAAGTAATATTTTAATAATTAAGATGAAAAGTCTATTTTTATCAAATGCTTTATTTTTGTAGCATTAATATATTCTAATATATTCTAATCTAATTACTTATTCACCTCTTTCAAGGAGAAATATTTCAGTAGATTCAGAAAGCTCTTTATCTGAAATGAGTGAGAAATATAAAGAAGAAATTAAAAAGTAGGATTATGATAAAGAATGCATGCCTTCAATATCCTTGACTATTTATAAACAGGCGTGTTCCAACATTAAAACCGGAAGATGCTAAAGTTTTTATAAAGAACCATTAAAATACATTTTAATTTGTAGTAAAGTGCTTCATTTTAGCGAAATATTACAGCCACTTATATTTAAAAATATAATGAATGATTCAATTTCTATTGATTTGTTAGACAAAGAACTTCAATCCTATTAATGGATAATGAAGAAAATAATTTTTTAATTGATTTATTTATAATTAATTAAGCAAAAGGTGTTGTTAAAATAATTTTTATATTTATACAATATTAGAGGATTACATTATATATATAATATTTCAATAATTTATTATGTTTCCATTATATAATTTTTTCAAATATATTTAACTAAAATTATTCATTTTTTTCTCTTTATTTATTAATTAAATGTATATAATAATAATAATAATAATAATAAAAATAATAATAAAGTATTTCCTTTATCTAAAAAAAAAATAAAATCATAAAATAATATTAAAAAAAAAAATTACATTTAATAATAAAATTATATTACAATTTTTTATTTTGAACTTTTATATAATATTAATATTATGTAAAACTTTTTTTTTACTTTTTTTTTTTTTTAAAAAAAAAAAAAAAAACAATAATATTAATTTATAGAGAAATAAAAAAAAAAAAATTTAAATAAATTATTTAAAATATTATTTAATAGTAGTATTCCTATTAAATCCAAATTAATAATAATTTCAATTCTCATTTTAATTATATGTTATTTTAAATTCTATTTTCATGCTATAATTGTTAAATTTGAAAATTAGATTTTTTTCTTTTTTTTTTTTTTTTAAAAAAAAAAGACTAAACTATTTTAACTAATTTAATTTCAAAAGGTTTATTTATCTCCATCCTATATTTTTATATATTTCTTTATTATTATTTTAAATTGTTTTTACCAGATACTCCATATTTTAAATAATACTCAAATTTAATAGTTTTGTTTTCTTTTAAATTTTCTATTTTATCTTTAAATAAATTAATCCAATTTTAAATACTTTATTTTAATTATTTATATCTATTTTTTTTTTTTTTATATTTTCTTCTCATTCAATATTGTATATTTTAAAATCAGTATCTAATATTTATTAATTAATTTCTATTATTTTTATTTCTTCTTATATTATTAGTTACCGATTATTATTATTTAATTATTTATTTAATAAATACTCTTTTATTATTTATTATAAATTATATATTAATAAATTAATAAATATTATTTTTATTATTTAATTATTAAAAAAATAGAAAGAAATAATAATCCTATTTATTAAGGAAATGATTTAATTTAGGAATTTTTTAAAATTAATATTTATATTATATAAAATATATAATCAAATATTTTACTGTATATATGATACTAAAAATAAATTAGACATATTTATAATAATCTATTTAATATTCATATATTAGATTATTATTATTATTATTATTTTTTTTTTTTGAAGTGGATAAGTTTACAAATTTAATATAAATGAAATAAAAAAAATCATATTTTAATGATATAGATATATAATATATAATATTTAATTTAATATATTAATTTTTTTTATATTCTATATTATTGTCCATATTTATAATTAAATATATTATAATGTGTGAAGTAAACGTACTATTAATTTATAATAAATTTGTCTAAAAAAAAAAAGAAAAAAATTAAATTAATAAATAAATTAAAATTTTATATGGATTAAATGAAATATAATTTACTTTTATGGTAGTTTAAAATTTAATAAAACTTTATAATTAATTAATTATTTAATGTGATTTTAACCTATTTGAATATATTTTAACAATTTTAATTTATACAAAAAAAAAATTTTAGAATAATTTAAAAATTTTAAGAACAATTTAAATAATTATAATTCTTAAAATAAGAATTATTTATTATTATTTTTTTTTTTTGTGTTTTTAAATAAATTTCCTACTATTGATAATGTAATGAAAATTTTAATTAATATATATATATATACAAATTTTATATAAAGAAGTTAGTCATAAAATTCTTTATATAAATCTCATTAATTATACTAAATAATAAATAATAAACAAAAAATAAAAAATAATTAAAAAAATTAATAAATAATAAATAATAAAATAATAATACAATAAAATAATAAATAAATAAATAATAATAAATATTAAAAATTAAATGAATAAAGTAATAATTAAATAATTAATTAACTATTTATTAACAAAATTTAATATTTTTTTAATATTTTAAGAGGTTAATTAGAGAACCAATTTTATAATTTTAATTATTTAAATATAAAACAAAAATTAAATGTTTAAAAAAAAAATAAATGAATAAATAAATTTATGACAAAAATAGTTACATTAAATCTTTTATTTTATTTTTTTTTTCTTGAATATTTAATCATTATTACTAATATCTTTATATATATAATAGAAGAAAAAAAGTTTAAACTTTTTTTAGTTTTTATATTTTATAAAAAAAAAAAAGTATGTTCTATAATTGTTTATTTACAATATATTAAAAATAAAAAAAAAACTTTTTTTATATAAATAAAAAAAGATTTTATTTATATTAAAAATAAAAAAAAAAAAGAATATTCCTTAAAATAAAAAATATTATATTTTCTAAAATGAAGTCCATAAAAAGTTTAGAAAATAAATATATTTAAAAATAAATAAATAAATTAATAATATATTAATATATATAGATTTATAATTATTAAATAATTTTTTATTTTTTTATTTGTTTTTTTTTTTTTTTTCAATTTATATGATCAAATTATTATAGTTCAACCATGTTGGAGTTAGCATTAAATAAAATAAAATAAATAAAAAAAAAAGGATATGTATAAAATGATTGCTGAAAAAGTTACAGATAATAAAATGTATTACAATGTTGATATAACTAATTTTTTTTTTAAAATTTAAATATATTATTTATATAATATAAATAAAAATCAAATATGGTTTGAATCTTTCAGGCAAAATATCTTAATAGATAATTAAATTTATTATTGTTAATGTATAAAAAAATACTAAACATATACACAAATGAACATTATCTTTAATTTTACATAACTTATATTTTTTTGTTTTTTTAAAAAAAAATAATTTTTATTAATTTATTTTTTTTATATTATATAATTCTTTTTTTCTTCTCTTTTTTATAAAATAAATAAATTATATAAAAAAAAAAAAAAAACTTTTTTAAAGTAATATGAATTTTTTTTTTTATAAATGATAATTAATGATATTAATTGTATGAAATAATATGATATTAAAAGGTTAATAATTATTAATTCTTTAAAAATAAAAACTTTTAAATTTCCTATTCTTTCCATTTTTTTTTTTTATCATTTTATTACTTATTACTTTTTTGATACTTATCCCCATTACATTGTATAAGGAGGGTATTTACTATATTTAAAGAGGAAATTATTTATAATTAATTTATATTAAAGGTTTATATTTATATATATTCATTTATAATATATCCTCATTAATTTTATAAAATAATGATTCATACCATAATGAAAAATTTATAATATAAAACTTTTTTTTTTGTAAAAAAAAAAAAAAAAATATTAATTCTATAAAATCTATTTTTTTTTTTTTCTTATATAAAAATCATGATTATTAAATTTTATGATAGAGATAATATATTATTAATATAATTTTAAAATCCATGAAATAAATAATAATTATTAGGGTAAATCTTTTTTTCTTTTTTTTTTTTTTTTTTTTTTTTTTGATAGTTGATAAAGAAAAAAAAAAAAAAAAGAAAGACTTTACCTATTAATTATCATTATTTTATTATATACATAGAATTTATGTAGATTATATATATCTTTTAATATTAGATATATTTATTATTTTATATTATTCACAAAATATTGCTATATGAATATATTATATATATTTAATTATAGATTTTTATTTTCAATTCTTTTGGCTTAAACTTGAATAGTATCAACAAGATTAGATCTATAGGTATAATTATTAACATTGTAACTAGTTGGAGCAGTAGCATAATAATTAGTTGGAGCTTCAGTCTTTTTAGTAGTTAATCTTCTAGTAACAACAGAAGCACCACGTTTTACACTAGATGCACTTCTAGAAAGGCTTCTCTTAAGATCTTCGTATTTTCTTGGATTCTTTTTAACTAAAGCAAATGCGGCTGCAGCACCAGCAACACTTCCAGTAACTGCGACTCCTGTAACAATAGATCCAGTATTGTTTTTGCTTTCATCTTCAGCTTCTTTGTTAACTTCAATTTCTTTTTCCTTAACTTCATCTTTAGATTCAACCTTCTTTTCTTCAGTATCCTTTTTATCCTCAGAAGCCTTCTTTTCTTCAACAGGAGCAACCTTCTTTGGAACAACAGGTGCATCCTTCTTTGGAGCAACTGGAACAACAGGAGCAACAGGAGTGGATTTGGCAGCTAAAGGACCAGTAGGACCAGTAACTGTACTATTTGTTGCAGTATTAGCACCTACAACCTTTCCATTAAATGGCTTTGGTTTTGGAACAGGAAGTTTAGTTGATGGACCAACATTCTTTGGAGCTTGAACTGGGGCTTTAGTACTTGGAATAGCTGCTTTAGTTGGTTTAGCTTCAGTTGTCTTTCTAACAGTTGTAGTAGTAGTTCTAGAAGTAGTTCTAGAAGTAGTCTTTCTTGGTGCTGGCTTCTTTTCTTCATGACTTTCATGTTTTTCGTGACTATCATGCTTTTCATGATTATCTTGTTTTTCATTATCATGACTTTTATCACCTTCATAAACTTTTTCACCAATAACATTACCTCTAGCATATTTACATACTAAAAGATTGTATTTACCATCATTATTACATTTTGCTAAAGCACAACCGACTTCAGTGTTTTCAGCCCAAACAATTTGAGAGAAGTGACCCCAAGCGTGGCCACCTTTATAATGATTGACAACGCCAGAATGTAAGAAAGCAGACTTTTCTTTATACCATTGATTGAAAATAGTTTCAACATTATCTGTACCTGAATTAGATGCTAAGTTTTCATGTGGTTCATCACATTTACTTCCATACTTGTCCTTACAATGGGTCATACCACGACATTCATTAGCATATTTCTTATATAATGTATTTTAAAAATTATTATAATAAAATAATAAAATAAATTATTATTAACTTTTTTTTTTTTTTTTTTTTTTTTTTATTTTTATAGGCTAATTTAAATTATTCAAATAAAATTTGATATAATAATTACTTGAGCAGAACTAGCAAGATGACTACTCCAAGAAAGAGACTTCATATTACTAGCATTCATTTCGCTTCTAGCTTTTTGATGAAGCCTTAATAATTTGTGCTCATCGCTTTCAGATAAGGCATTGGCACTACTACATAATAAAGCAGCAACAGTTAATAAAGTTGAAAATCTAAACTTCATTTTTATATATTTATTTATTATTCTTATTTTTTATTTATATTTTATATTATTTTTATTATTAATTATTTCTTTTCTTTTTTTTTTTAATTTTATTTTTTATTTATTTATTTATTTTTTATTCTTCTTTTTTATTTTTTAATTTTTTATATTTATTTTTTTTTTTTAATTTTTATTTTTTTTTTTTTTTTTTTAATTTTTATTTTTTTATTTTTATTTTTATTTTTTTTTATTATTTAAGTAAAGCCAATACTTTAATTTTTATAGACTTTTTTCGTATTTTTATAGTTTATAAAAAAAAAAATTTTTTTTTTTATAAATATTAATTATTATGGAAAACTTTTTTATAAAAAAAACCTTAAATATTATTATAATATGTAAAATCACACACAAAAAAAGCTTAAATTATGAATAATAATATTATATATAATAAATTTTATAATTCATTAAGACTAAAAAAAAATAGAAATTTAGATAATATATTATTATATTTCTATAATATACAAAAAAAAATAAGAAAAAAAAATTTTTTTATACAATAGGTTTTTCTATTTTTTTTTTTTTTTTTAAATTTTTGTGATTTTTTGTTTTTGTTTAAATGAACAACCACTTTATTAATTTAATTAAAATTAATAATTTTTTTTTAAAGTTTTTTTTTTTTTTGATGTACTTCAACAAAGATAAAAAAATTTTTTATATCTAAAATTTAATTAAAGTTGCACAAATTTTAATTACCATTTTTAAGTAAATTAAAGAATATATTGGTTGAAATTGAAACATAATATATAATATATATGCTATAAATAATATAATACAATATACAATATATAGTATATAATATATACAACATATACGATTAAACATTTTTAACAATAAATATGATAATATATATTATATATTATATATAATAAAATATTATAATGTTCAAAAAAAAATATCTAATATATTTAATATATATAATGTAATAATATATAATATGATAATAATATGTAATAGCAATATATATAATAATATATACAATGTTGTGTATGATTTATATAATATGTATAAATAATATATTTGATATTTGATATTGTTTCATATTCATTTAAATTATGTTTAAATTAAAAATAAGAAAATAAATAACATTAAAGAAACAAAAATTAATATAAAAAAAAAAATTAAAATAAAAAATTAAAATAGAAACAAAAAATTATTTACTCTATAATTTTTTCAATAATATATTATGATTTCTAATATTATAAAAATTAATTATGTTGTTGTATATGAAAATAATAATATTACTAATAATTTTTTTTTTCCATATATGAAATTTTTTTTGCTATTATTTTTTTTTTGAATTTAGATATTATATTAATAATATTATATTTATTAGTATCATTAATAATATTTATTAGTGTTAATATTAATCCTAAATAAATAAAATTTTTAAATAAAAAAAAAAAAAAAAAAAACTAAAATTAGGGAAAATTATATATAAAAGAATAATTCAGATAAAATAAAAATAATACATATTAAATAAAAAAAAAAAAAAAAGACACAGTAAAAAGATAATTTATTTTTTGGTATAAAAAAATTAATTTATTTTAACAAAAAAAAAATAGTAAAAAGATAATTTATATTTCTTTAAAAATAAAAAAAATAAAAAAATAAAAGAAAAATAATAATAGAAAATTAATCAAGGTTACACCTGTTGTTGAGGATTGGGGAATGTATCAACTAGAAAGAACCTGTTAATCTATATTATATTAATAAAAAATAAAAATAAAAATTTAAATAGAAAAAAAGAATATTTAATATAAAAATATTAAAAAAATTTTTAAATTTTAAATTAATATAAAAATGTCTCCATTTGTATTAAATATTAATCTTTACAATTTTTATAGTTATTATGAAGTATTAATGTATTATAATTAATTATATATAAGCCACAATTTGTTCATAATAAGTATATAAAAACAAGTTCATTAATATGAATTATCATCTTGAAATAATCGTTAATGATAATTATTTATAAATAAATATTTTAAAAGGAATAAAACTTTAATATTCATAACCAATTTCTTCAAAAATTTTAATGAATTTATTGACAGTATTATTAGCTGATAATAATGCTTTCATTATATTCTAATTTATTAATTAATACATAAAAATGGGGAATGAAATATAATTTCATCACTTTTAGTATATTTTATATAAATATATTATTTTATTGTAGAAAATGGTTATATTAAAGTTAATAAATGAATTATTTTTTTTATACAAGAAACAATAAGATTATTATTTGGAATGCTATTTACAGAAAATCAAAGAGAAAGAACACTTCAGATCAAAAAAAAAAAAATAATAATAATGATAAAACAATTAAGATATAATTATGAAATAACAGTTCTGGAGTAAAAGATAATGACAAGTGATATCTATATATAAACTTTTCATATCAAGTGTCTTTTAATATAACCCGATATAAATAAAAAAATATATATATATCTAAAGTGATTAATCTAATTATTATTAATTTTTAATAAATAAATTAATATATACTTGAATTTTTTATATATAATAAAATAACTATTTTTGATCAAATTTACCTGTGATTTTTTTTACTATCTATATTTAATACATTAAAAATAGAACAAACTAAGAAAAAAGAAAATAAAAAATTTATTTTTATTTTAAAACATTTCAATATTGAATTTATTTTTAAAAATTTGTTTTTTTATAAACTAATAATAAAGTTTTTTTTTTTTTTTTTTTCAATGTAGTACAAAATTTATATTTATTAAGTAGAGATGTTCAATTATAAAATTTTTATTTGTTGAAAAGTAAAAAAATTACAAAAAAAATTTTTTTTTTTATTTTTTATATTTAAAATTTATTTTTTTTAAATAAATTTTTTTTTTTAATGGATCCTATAAATAAATTATAAATGAATATGTTTGAATTTTTTGTGGATGTTGTATGTATTACATTATTTAAAATAAGCCATGATTATAAATTATATTAATAAATTATTAAATAATCAATTTAATAATAAAATTAAAAAAGTCCTTATTTTAATTTAATAAAATTAACCCTGAGGTCAATAGTCCGGAGTTCGATTCCACCTTACTACCCATTATAATCCATTTGACAGCCTAACCCTAAATCGAACAAGTCATCGTCTACACTATGATCGTGCTTCTCAGTTGTACGTATACATTGCCTGAAGCGGGGTGATTCCTGCGTATTGTAAATCCTCATTAGTTAATGTATCTGCGTGTTCATCACGTGTTAGGATAGATTTCCTAATTTGGAGAAAGGTAATGTAGTAAATAAATAATAATGTTATAGTGTATGTAGTTGTGGCTTGCCGTATCCATCATCTTCAAATCTTGTGGTTCTGTAATCCGTGACTGAGAGCGTCGACGCCGAAATGGTATGGCATGGGAGCACTTTGTTGTATCCTGATACACCCGATATAAAGTTTGTCTGATATTAGTTGTCTGTTGTGGCTGGGATGATATGATCAAGACCTACAAGGGATAGTCTAAAAAAAAAAAAAAAAAAAAAAAAAAAAAAAAAAAAAAATAAAATTAAAAAAGTCCTAATTTTAATTTAATAAAAAAAAAGTTAATAAATAAAATATAAATAAAAAAAAATTTATACAAATAGATTAAGTAAAATATTTATCAAAAATTTTTTACATATTTAATGTTTTTTTTTTTTTTTTTTTTTAACTATAAAAATATATTTATACTGTTACTATGTATATTAATGATATTTATAAATATTATTAGAACTTCTAATAAGTTTTGTTAAAACATATTAATTTATTATATATTATATATTATTATTATCTATAAATATATGTATATAAACAAAAAAAAAATCTATTATTTATATATATATTTAATAATTCACTAATATTTGATATTATTATTTTTGGAATTTTCTATTTTTTTTTCTCTTAGCATTAGTATAATTAGTTTAATTTTTTTTTTTTTAGTTATTAACTGTATAAGAATTATACTTAATATTTTTTTTTTTTTTTTTTTTTTTTTTTTTTTTTATTACATTGACATATACAAAATTTATAATATATAAATAAATTATTAAGACTTTATAATCATTTATGTTGTAAATTATTTACATTTTTACTAATCTTTAATTAAAACGAATAGTAAAATAAAAAAGAATAAAAAAAAAAAAATGCAATAAGATTAAAATTTTTATTAAAAGAATATTGTAAAAATCATAAATTATAAAATATTAATATATAAATCTATATATCCATATATAAATAAAATTATTATTATATTTTCTTATTTTACTAAGTATTATATAATTCATAGCTATGATTTTATCTTAACCATGATTAATATTTATAATTCATTATATTAATCTTAAATTTTTACTTTTATTATTATTATTATTATTATTATTATTATTATTAATATTTTGATTGTTTGTTTTTTTTGTTTATTATTGTTGGTTATTAATGAAGTTTAATGATATCAATTAATTCACTTCATAAAATTTAAAGTATAATTATAAAAACCGTGTGGCATTTCAAAATTTTATTAAATAAACTAAAAAATAAATAATATTAATAAATAATGTTAAATTAAGGTTAATGTTTTTTTTTTTTTTTTTTTTTTTTTTTGGTATTATTTTTTTCTATATTTTTTTTTTTTTTATAAAAAATATTTTCTTTAAGAATAAAATATTTTTGAAATTTTCATAATACATATATATTTAAGAAATATAAAATATTCTATTAATCTACAATAGTATTTAAAATAGCAAAAAAAAAAGAAAAAAAAATTTTTAAAAGTATAAACGTTTATATATCTTAAAAAAAATATATATATATAAAAGAAAATTCTTTAAATATTTTTAATGATATAAAAAAATATTCTTTAAATATTCTTATGATATAAAAAAAAATAAAAAAATTCTTTAAATATTCTTAATATATATATATATAAATACTCTTTAAATATTATTAAAAATTTTTTTTTTTTTAAAAAAAAAATCTTTATATTTATATTAAAATTATAATTATTTTTTAAATTAAATATATAAAAATATTCTTCAAAAATAAAATATTAATAGAATATTAATAGAATACTTCAATACAACAAAAAAAAAAAATTTTTTTTAACCATATTTTTAATTTTAAACCATTCATAAAATTAATGACGTAGATATAAAATTTATTAATAAAAATATAAAAATAAAAATATTTAATAGAAAATTTGTTTTATGGTATTCATAAATTTAATGACATACTATATAATTAATATATACATTACTATATTATACTTCATTATAATATAATTCATTTTTTTGTTTTAAACTTTAATGTTCATTAATCGTGATAAATATATTTAATATTTATATTTTGTGATATTTTTTTTTCTGCTGTATTATATGAGCTTATTTCAATATCACAATGAAAAAATTTTTTTTGGAATAATTATAGTATTATTACTATATTTATTAGCATCTTTTTTTTTTTTTTTTTTATATACATATCTTAAAATAATGTTATATAAGTAGCTTGTTCCTTTTTTTTTTTTTTAATATTTAAAAAGAATTAGTATATAAATAATGTAGATCTTTAACGTATACTCTAGTAATGAACATTTGATAACTAAATTTAGGTGCAATATAAAAAGTATCATCACCATATATATATATTTCACTATATTTCATAAATAATTTTGTTTGGAATGGGGATTGGAAGATTATTAAATTAGGATTTTTGAGTAACATATAATTCTCATTTCTTACTGATTTATGATACTTTGATTCATTAGGAAATTCATCAAACTTTGTTACATCAGGTGGTACTTGTTTATTTATATTTCTTGTTATTTTAGATTTAATTACATTATATTTAGGACATTTAAATTTTATAAATGAAAAATATTTAATTATTTTGAAATTTTCTTATATAATTATAAATAATAAAGGAAAAAAAAATATCTAAAAATTAATAATAAAAATAATAGAAAATCTTTTATTCTTCAAAAAAGTATGAATACTTGTAATTTTGTTAAATATATTTTTTTAAAAAAAAACAATTGAACAATAAGAAAACATTTAAAGAATTAAATATAATAAAAATAAAAATAAAAAATATTAATAAGAATTCATTTCTCTTTAATAAAATTTTTTGTTATTAATTTATCTTTTTTCTTATTCTCTGAACCTTAACATTTATATTGTGGAGATATCGGAGAATTAAATAGAAGTAATAGTAAATAATATAAAATTAAAATTTATAATTTTTTTTTATTAATAAACAAGTAAGTCGTTAATCCTTTGATTAACCCATGATGCTTGTTTGTTATAGAAAAAAAAAAAGAGTAGAAAAGATTCTAAAAAAAAAAAAAATTGTAAATTATAACAAGGAGTGGATAGATTTCATATATACAGTGTATTCTCATACAACAAGTTAGCTATAGTCATAGTAAGTTATTGAGTATTGGTTAACTTGGAGATTAGTTTGGTTATAGACTATGGTGGACAGTAAAAACGTATCAATGACTCAGTAAAAATCGCTGAATTATCCTTCCAAATTCAACAACTCGGAAGGTACAGTTACAACCAAAGCACTGGCGAATACAGAGCTTATAGCACCGAAGCTATAAGATTTAATTTTTTTTTTTTTTTTATTTTTCTTTTGTGCTAGTTATAAGGCACTATATTATGTAAAGTATTATACTTTGGCCAACTTTGTCATATAAAAAAAAATTTTTTTTTTCATTTTTCTTATTGTTGATACTGATATTTCCTTTAAAAAGAATCCGAATATACTTTTAAAGTATTGTTATTTTAGCTATTTTTTATTAGTTAATAAAAATAATATTAAATACATTTAAATTTTTTTATTTTGTATATAGATTATCAGATTAAGTTTATCCTACATAGTAATTGGACTAGTAGGTTCTGAACTGCTATATTTTATATTAAATTTAGTAATTGTGGTACACGCGTGGCATAACACCATTAGGTAAGCTGTACGTCAAACAGTGTATACTATCAGATTGTACGACAAAAAAGTTTTTTTTCCTGTATTTAATAATAATGATAATTAATTAATAATTCTATTAGCTATCAGCTACTTAATTTGCTTTATATTTTATTTATGTTTTTCTTCATGTTTTTTATGTATTTTTTTATTTATATATTTTATTCATTTTTTTTGATTTACACTTTTTTTTATGCCATTCATGTTTATCTTTATATTTTGAAGAAGAAGATGAAGTGTCATAAACTCCGTAACTTAAAATATTAACAATATGGTATCAACATATTAAATGGATTAAGAGCTTTGTGCTTTTTCATTTTAGCTATTAATAATTTATAATTATAATATATAATAATTTTTAAATTGAGAACCTTCTTTTTTTTTTTTTTTTTATATACAGGGTTTCCAGACTTATAGTACATAGAGTGATTTTTGTATTTGAATTAAATAGGATATCAAATTAATATATGTATTTCAAGAATGTCTTTTTTTTTTTTTTTTTTTTTTTTTTTTTTTTTTTTTGTATTAAATTTAGTATAAAAATTACTTTGTGTAATATTTCATTATTATATGATTACTCTACATAAAACTATATATTTTGATCATGTTTTTATATTATACATAACTATATATTTTTTATATGTGAAAAACACAATGCTGTATGTAAAAAAAACTTAGTATGAGGTATATGTATAATATATAGGCTCAAAAGAGTATTTTATATAACATAGGGTTTTTATTCTATATAATATGTGTAAAATTAACACATTAATCAACATATAAACTAATCATATAATCATAATAGTAGTTGAAAATACACTCTTAAATAGTACTGAAAAATATAAAATACAAAAAATATATATATTTTTACTTTATAAATATGCACCATTAAAAATATTATGTAATATTTAAAAATGACAGAAAAATATATTTTAATGAATTTTAAAAATTATATATTTAAGTATTTAGTTATCTATTCAAAATTTTCTATCATAATATAAAGTTAAAAAAGGTATCATAAATAATTTTTTGGTATTTTAATTTTTTTTTTTGTTAATATTTTAATAATTTTTATTTAAAAATAAAATATTATAATTATTAATTATTACTATTTTTTTTTTATTTATTAATAATGAATTAAATATTTTTATTTACATTACATATACTTTTTTATTTTATTAATAATGAATTAAAATTTTTTATTACTATTATTATTATTATTATTATTATTATTTAATATAAATATTAATACTATTTAAATAAATAAATATATCATAGATATAACATTGAAATAGCAATATATGAAAAAAAAGAAGAATTAGATATAACATTGAAATAGCAATATATGAAAAAAAAAAGAATTAAATAGTATATATTTATATATATTGATAATACAATATGTCAATTGAGTTCTCTTTCAAATTAAGGAAAATATTATTATTAAATTTAATTTTTATAGATTTTATTGATTGAGGAACAATAATTTGTATATGATGATCATGAAGAACTAGTTATTGAATTTTTTTTTTTTTTTTTTTTTTATTTATTTATTTATTTATTTTTCATAACAGTTTAACATTGATTTATTTGGAGGAGAAATATTTTAATTTATTATATCATTCACAAAGTAACTTAAGAGAGTTATTAACGACTGCTATATCATTAATTAGAGAGTTATTAACGACTGCTATATCATTAATTAGATAGTCCGTAAAGTTAATTACAAATAGACTATTCATTACATTATTAGTCATGATACTGTTATTTTCACATTTTCACTATCACTAATATTAATATTCTTATTTTCTCTATCACTGATACTACTATTATGAACAATATTATTCCTACAGGTATTATTATTAATATAATAAGCTTCGTTACTACCATTAGAATTTGTATTTGATTCTACATTATTCATAAGTAGTGTTAACATTACTATTTAATATTGGACAATATTTAGAAATTATAAAAAATTTTTCATAAAGAACTTCTATATCCTTAAAATATTTCATTTGAAATTCGCAGAAAAGATAACATTTAGAAAACCAATGTAGCAATCGAGGATTACTATTTTTTCTATAACAATAACGACACTTTTATGGATAGTCGTCTTCAATCATTTTTGCGTGTTTTGGCAATATGAACATCAAATTTATACCTACTATCTGGCACGAAGTATCCATTGTAAGCCAATGCTAAATTCAGGATACTTGAAGTTAAGCTTTAGGTAGTTTCTAGTTTTCTCAAATTTATATTTCTTATAGGCCTTAGTCTTGATTAATTTTTCTGTCATATCTCTATTTCAGTAAAAGGTACGCAATTTGCATTTTTTGAGGGAAATTTATTTAATTTGTTTGCTAAAATTTTACTTTCTTTATCCTATGCATGACATCTACTACGTGATATGATCTCTACATAATATGAAACTTGCCCGATTACTATAACTGAAAATAACATTCATTTATAAGGGATAGGAATATGTAGATTTTTAAGAAATCCTTTAATGGGATAAAGCGCTTTTCTAACTTTATTATTCATTCTCTGTATGATCGATTTTAATTCTAAATCATTTGAAAACGGTAAACTTAAGTGGGTATAGCAATTCGTTTTAGGTAACTCTTGACTTGAAAGATAAAGGGTAGGGTTACTGTTATTAAGAAATCTTGAAACTTCCCCTCGTACTACTAAACTAGCACATTTATTGATACTAAATTGCATTTTATTATTTTTAGCTCATTTACTTGTAAATTTTAACAATTTCTTTAGTTGAGATCTTGTTGGAGTACATAACACAATGTCATCTGCAAAAAGACCTCCATAACAATGTTAATCACTAACAGAGATTCCATATTTATTACAATAATTAAAAATATCATTAATGAATAAGTTAAATACAAATTGATAGGGGACGACTTTGATGAACTCCTTTTTTAATACTAAATAGTTCTGATAATTTGTCTATCAACTTTTACACAAGCCTTGGAAAAAAAAAAGTTTAAGTTTTCAAGAAATTTATAGTACTTACCTCTAATAATACCTAAGTGATGAATCTTCATTAATACATTATATATGGGAATTGAGTCATACGATTTTTTATGGCCCAAAAAAGCATGGAAAGTAACTTTATTTTCAAATTTTCGTCTCTGACATATAATTCTTAATGTAGTGTAAAGACTTATACGTTCTTCTCAATTAAGAAATCCATATTATTCAGGTCTTATAAATCCTTCATCAATTCCATATTTAGAGATTCTTTTAGTTATGATTTTTGATATAATTTTTTTTAACCCATTATTGATAAGAGAGATGCCACGATAGTAATTACAATCTGATGGATCGTCCTTTTTATGAATAGAAATTATCGATGTGTTATTCCATGATTTTGAAAAATCACCATTCCAAATACGATTGATTAAGGCTTTTATTTTTTTCACTAGATTCTTCTGAATCATCTTTACTAGGAATCAAAGCTTTGAAGAATTCCATTGGAATACCATCAGGATCATAAGCTTTAAAGTTAAGAGTAGAAGAGATTGCCTAGATAATTTCTTCATCGATAATATCTTGGTTAATTTCCCAATCTTGTTGCCTAGGATTTCCCAGATTCCTAAGAGTATCAAAAATCTTTCCAGAAATCTTTAGGCTAATGACCTGAAGAATCCGACCCTAGGAATTTATAATAAGAATGCATAGTATTTAATTTTCTATCTGTAGAAGAAACTAGTTTATTGTTATTGTTTTTAATAGGATGATGAGACCGTGTAAGATTGATTATTTATTTTTGCATTCTTTTTTACCCATTTCTATGCTCTCCTACTAGCATTTTTAATTGTTAACGAACATCCAATTTTAATCCAATATAAATATCCTTTTTTTTTCCTTAATTCAGTACATTTTTTATGAATTGATTTACATAGATTATTATACGAGTCAACGATTTTAGTAAATTCATTGAAATCATTTGCAGATTTATAAGGCTTAATTTGTTTATATTTAATATGTTTTACCTTTTGAAGACAATAGATTTTGCGAGACATTCTAAACATCGATTTTCTGATTTCTGTTGAAGATGTAATCGATAAATTCTTAGCAATGGAATAAGTAGTGTTGATGAACTTTTCAACTATACTATCTGCTGAAAGTTCTTCATTTCCTATTTTTTTACTAAGAATCTCAAATTTATTATGATCACAATTTTCTTTCTTAAGTTCAAGACATTTATACCTATCTCATCTAACATATTTTTTTTTCTTGGTAACAAAAATAAATCATCTATGTTAGTTTTCTTGCAATAAACCACGAGTGGTTTATGATCTGATACAGAAGGATAATCAACAAAATAAGCATTTGATATTTTATCCAGCATACTTGAGTTGACTAAGACATGTTCAATATCCGGTGAATATCTACCTCTAGTCAGTGAAATAGGTGAACCATTGATCGGAAGAATAAACCAATTACCAAGGTTACTGTTGGTTAATTTATCTTGTAAATAAGTGGTGCTCATGTTAAAGTCTCCAAGAAGAATAGATGGATGATTAGTGTGATTCTGAAGTAATGTGAAAACTTCAGAGAGTGTATATCGGACTTGTAATGAGTGTTTCTTTGTGGGAATATAGACATTACCTACAGAACACTTAGAGTGATTCCATACACTATATGTTGTTAAAGAAACAAGATGAGTATAGGAATTATCTTCAAGGACTACTTGATATGATATGAGACATGATATCCAAGATATAAATCTCTGCAACCTGACATATTTGAATCCATTATTTTTTGGAAATACTTGTAGTTGGGTAATGTTACTTTAAAAGGATTTTTAGCATCCATGGTATCATTGCCTATTTCCTGAAAACATAGGAATAAAGGTTTAAAAATAGTATTGAAGTTCTTAATACTAGCTCTTTTTACAAAATTCCATCCATTGGTATTTGGTATTCCAACTAAGACAAAATGAAAACTTTTCTGTATTAGAAAGCGAAATTGAATTTTGAGAAATACGAATAGGTAAATTAGGAGCATTAAGATCATGATTGCCATTTATAACATTTACTAAATTAATTGAACTGAGATTTGCTGAGTTTGTATTAATGAATGTGCTATTAGATATTAAATTTTGTTTTAAATGCTGAAAAGAAACCTTATGATTCCATTTGGAGCATCTGCAATATGAAATTTTAACACCTGATATTACTTTTTCAAATACTTTTTCGAATTTTTCGTGGTTGAAATTTGGAGTGTATACTTCTATCTTGAAGAAATTATTATTGAAATTAGTAATTCTTTTCAATAACAAAATATTATCCTTAAATTTTATTGCATCTAGAATGAAGAAATTCCTTCATTTTAACATTGATCCATGAGTGTATACCACGGAAAAAAAACAACCAGATGTTGTCAATAGATGTTCCATAACAGTGAAAACCTAATTAAATATCTTTTCCAAAATGATCTATAAATTATAAATCGATATAAATGAAACTAATATAATTAAAATACTAAAAACTAAGAAATATAAATATAAATAAAATAATTAAAATAATATGAAGTTTTTTCTTTGTGCAGAAACTGAAACGTATTAAAGTAAAATATACAACTTATGAATTTTGTTGTAATGAATAATCCTTTTTTTTTTTTTTTTTTTTTTTTTTTTGTTATCTTTTGAGTTTATGATATACTATTCGATAAATAAAGCTCTGATTAATGTAATACTTTTCTGTAAAGTAATCATATATAAACCAAAATGAAAATTAAATAAACAAAGGTAAATAAAATATTAGTTAGTGAAAGACAATAAAAAGATTCCCATTCATTAAATAAAGTCTTAAACATAAGTTTTGGATTGAATCAAACTCCTACATTTTTTATTTAGCAATAGCTTCATGAGAGTTTAAATAATACTATAGAAAAATATATATACTAAAATAAAAAATACAATAGATTCATTACAATGATAATATGTAGAAACTACATGATATTATTAATTATACAATTCTAATGTTATTGTATATCCAGTTTAAAACAATATAAAACATCAGGTTCACTTTCTACAGTCTTCTAGTATTCCAATTTTCTCTCTTGGTATTAGAAGTCACTTTAGAAAGGATTTTTTTTTTTTTTTTTATAAAGGATAATCATTGATTATTATCAAAATTACAGAAAAATGCAATTATGTAATTAGTACACCCGATATAGGCTATTCTTTTTCTATCAATCCTCCATGGACCTAATATACGGAACAGTAGACCTCTGTGAACTGTTTAAGAATTGCTCAATTCTTAAACAGTTCACAGGGGTCTACTGTTCCGTTGAATGTCTCAGTTCCCCAGTATCAAAATGTATCTAATGCTAAAATTCCATCAAGAAGAAATATGTAAATATATTTATTGATAAAATTTTCATATATGCATAAATAAATAAATAAAAAGATAAATACTTAAATAATTAAATAAATAAATCAAAAAAAAAAAAAAAAAAAAAAAAAAAAAATCAAAAATCAAAAAATTAAGAAAAATATATATATATATATATATATATAAAATAAAAAAAAAATAATAAAAATATAAATTAGTAATAATAAAGCTTGTAATAATAATAATTTTTAGTTTTTAATCTTTATTTTTTAAACTTTATTTTTATTATTTTTATTATTTCAGTATTGAATTAATAAATTTTTATAATTAGTAATGAATTTTATAATTTTTATTTTTTATTTTTTTTTTTTTTTTTTTATTTTTTTTTAATATGTTTTTAAATAAATTTTTATAATATTTTTTATTAGTAATGAATTTTATAATTTTTTTTTTTAATATAATAATGATTTTAAATAATTGTTATTCTTTTGTTAATAGAATAATGATTTTATATAATAATATTTTTTTAATAGAATAATGAATCAACATTATTATCATTATATTATTATTATTATATTATTATTATTATATTATTATTATTATATTATTATTATTATTATTATTATTTATAATAACTAATTTATAATCTTTATAATGAATTAATAATTATTATTATAATGAATTAAAAAATTATTATTATTAATATTATATTTTAAAATAAATGAATAAAAATTTTTAATCATTACTTTATTTTATTAGTAATGAATTAAAAAATATAATATATATATTTATTATTATTATTATTACTATATTATTTTTATTATTACTATTATTACTATTATTATTATTAAATTTTTTCTTTTTAAGAATTTTAAAAAAAAAATTTTTTGTATGTAAAATAAAAAAAAATTTAATATATATTGTAAATATAAATTAATAATTAAAATATATTAATAATTAAAAATAATTAAAATATACTTTATACATATTTATATATATATATATTTTTTAAAAAAAAAAAAGATACTATTAATGATATATATTTTCAAATACTATCAGAAAATAAATACCTTCTTTTTTTTTTTTTTTTTTTTTTTTTGCAATATTTTGATAATTTTTTTTTTTTTTAATTTATCTTAATTTTTTTAAATATTTTAGTTTTTTGTTCCTGCAATTTTTTTTCTAAAATTATTTTTTTTTTTATAATTTTTATTATTTTTTTTGTTTTATTAATAAATTATTTATTTATTTATTAATTCAATATATTATATTAATATTATATTACTTTATATTTGGTTTATATATATTAGTTTTATTATTTTTACATTAATAATATTATATATCTACAATTTATATTATATTACCAAAATTTAATATATGCATATGTTTTTCTATTTTATTTTCTAAAAATTTTCTTTAAGTTATTGATTTAATAACATTTATAAATATAGTATTTTATTTTTTTTATTGAATTCCATATAAATTTTTAATATCATAATAATAATGCTTATTAAATTTAAATGTTCAATGTTATTTTTTTTAATGCTTCTTAACTAAGATTTTGAGTAAATTCATATCTATAACTACTTCCATTGAATGGATTACTTGAATCTGATTGGGTTGGTCTTACTTTGGTAGTAATCTTTCTAGTGACATTAGTTGCACTACGTTTTACAGAACTAGTAACAGTAGTTGCACTACGCTTAACTGAATTTGCTTTTTTAGTAATACTTCTAGAAATAGTTTTCATATTATCAGTAAGTTGTTTGTATTGCTTTGGATTCTTCTTAAGGAATACAAATGCAGCAGCAGCACCAACAACAGAACCAGTAACAGCAACACCGGTTACATAAGTAGTAGCATCTGTTGTGTAACTGGATGGACCAACTTCTTCAACAATATTTTCTTCATCTTTCTTATTATCAGTCTTCTTTTCATCATCTTCTTTTTTATTATCTTTGTTAGTATTTTGATCATTTATTGGAATAGTAATTCCTGGAGTTTCAGTTAAAGTAGAATTGTTATTTAATGTATTATTAGCAGCAACTGTAGCGGTTGGAACTTTAATACCTTCAGATACGGAGACAGCAGGAGTATTAGTTGCGGCAGCTACAGTAGTAGTGGTAGTGGTTGTGGTAGTGGTTTTTCTAGTTGTTGAACTTCTATGGGCAGAAGTTGTACTTTTCTTAGTGGTAGTTTTTCTCGATTCATCTTTATCACTAGAAGAACCAGAACCAAGAGCATAAACTTCTCTACCAATAACATTACCTGTTTTATATCTACACACTAAAAGGTAACGAGCAGAATAATGTGGACAATCTGTCATACCACAACCGACTTCAGTATTATCAGCCCAAACAATTTGAGAATAATGTCCAATATCTTCACCATGATAAGAAATATCTTTAAAGTTTGATCTATATCCTGAATTATTAAAACCAGATTTTTCATCCATCCAATTATTGAACATTCTTTTAACATCACCAGTAGTACTACCAGCTAAATTTTCTGGACCTTTATGTGAGTGAACCATACCTAAACATTTTTCAGAATAACTCTTAATAATTATTTAAAAAAAAATAATTAAATTAATAATTATATATTAATTAATTTATTTTATTATTGGAAAGTAAAAATAAATAAGTATTTATATAAATATATTAATTGAAATATTTATAAACTAATTGTATTAATTTGAAATATATTGGATAAAATTATTACTTGAGCTGCAGAAGCAAGACTATCACTCCAGGAGATGGATTTCATATTTGATGCATTTAATTTTGCTCTAGCTTCTTTGTGAAGAGATAATAATGCATCCTTTTGAGATGAAGTTAATTTAGCATTAGTACTACATACTAAAAATGCAATGGATAAAACAGCAGATATATTAAATCTCATTTTTTCTATATATATATATTTTGTAATAATATTATTTTAATATATATTAAGTTAATAATTGTTATTAATCACTATTTATTTGTAAATACTAAAACAAAATTTTATAACATAAGTATAGTAGTTATTATATTTATTTTTATTTCAACATTTATCAATTTCATTTATTTTTTTTTTATTATTTGTATTACATACTACATTCTCATTTAAATAAAATTAAAATAATTAATTCTTTAATATTCTACATATACATATATTTTTGATTTGTATGAATGTATTATTCATTCATTATTTTTATTATTTAAATATAGATAGTACATTTAATTTTAAATGATCTTTTTTATTATTGTTGTACTTAAATATTAAAAATTAGTCAATATTAAAAACAAGTATATTCTTGATATTAATAATTATTTGTTTTAACTTATTAAATTTATTTCTATTAATTATTTTTATTACACTTAATTTTGTTATTATAATTTAAATATATTGATTTATTATTTTTTTATTACTCATATTTATAAAACATTGATTCATTTTAATATTTAAAATATATAAATAATAAAGATATATATAAATTATAAATTTTCTTGATCTTTACTTCTATTTTTAAAAATTATTATTTTAGTTTTAAAATTAGTTTTTATAAAAACCAAATATAAATTATTTATTTGAAAAAAAAAAAAATTCTTTTTACTTTTATTTATATAATTTTTTTTTTTTATTTTTTGGCTATTTATTATTTTAATTAAACCGCAGTATAATGATTAAACATTAATTAAATTTTATAATTTATTATAAATAATTTATTTATATTTCAAAATCTTAAAACAAATAGTTTCCCTTTATAATATACGAATATAATTTTAATTTATAAATATTTAATATAATTACATAGACCTTATACTTTTTTTTACTTTATTTTTTTTTATTTTATAAGGTTTATATTTTTTAATTTGTGTTATTTTTTTTGTTTCATTTTATAATAAATATGATACAACCGTTGATAATTATTTAATATAATATATTATATATTGTTAATATATTAGTAATTATATTTTATAACTAATTGGTTTTAATTTTGCTATTATTTACCTTATTTTCCTTGTTCTGTGTAACATACTTAATTAAATTTAACTTTAATTTACTTTTTTTTTTTTTTTTTTTTTTTAATATCTTTATATTTTTCTTTATTGTTATAACGTTAGAAAAAGATTATAACAAATATTTAGTGGTATGATAAACTTTATATATTATTTATGTATTATAAATTATATACACATATCAATTCACTTTCTGTTATTTAAACTTTTTTTATTAAAGATTTTTATTGATTTAATAGAAAAATTAGTTCAAAAAAATATAATTTATCTTACTTTTATAAAATTAATAATTAATAAAATAAATATTATATTTCCAAGTAATAAAAAATTTTAGTTGTCTATTATATTATATTATTTTTACATTATAATATCTTTAAAATTATATATTAGTATTAATTATAACATTATTAATAATATACAATATCTCTTTAATAAATTATTAATAATATTCATTATTTTATTAATTACTAAAATAAATAAAATCTTAAAACTAATATGGATACTAAACTTTTTATATTGAAAAAAATATTTTAGCATTTATATTAATATTTATTTTTTAATTAAATATATATAATAAAAGTATTTTAAAAAAAAAAAAAAAAAAAAAAGCATAAAATTATGATATTATTAATTAATTGAAATATTATTAAAATATATTATTAATTAAAATTATTTTTGTATTAATATTGTGTAACTAGTTAACCATTTTATATAAAGTGTTTTATTATAAATAAATTGGTTTATGTAAGTTCATAATAAAAATTTATCCCATTGTTATATTTTATATATATTAAAACGGCTATATTATATTATATTATATTATAATGTATTTATATTTATTTGTTAAAAATTAGTTTAAGTATAGAATTTAAATCCAATTATTTTTGCATATGAATAAATTTAATTTAAAATATATACTTAAGATATATATAAACTTTTTTTTTTAGTGGTTATTTATTTAATAAAAATATAAATTAAACTAATTTTTATTCAATAAATATTAAAACGACTATAAAATATATTAAAAAAAGAATATATATATAAATATAAAAATAATTTATAATATATGATATTTATTAATAAGTTAAATAACATATATCTATATTATTGGTTTTTTAATTAGTTTTGAAAAAAAAAGTCCTTATTAATAAATACAATAGAATTTCTTTATTAAACTTGACCATTTTACATATGTAAATATAATTCTTTTTGATTTAAATATATATATTTTAATAAGATTTTTTTTACATATATATTTTTATTAAAAAAAAGTATTAAATATCAGTTAATTATATTCATATTTTTTATAGTAACTTTTGAAAGTTAAATTGTTTATTTAGTCTTAAATACTAAATTTTTTAGACAAGGAAATTAGTTTTATTTAATTAAAATACATGTAAAAGAAAAAAATTACATAAAGAAAATTTTTATAAGATTTGTGATTTTTATAACCTATAATCAAAAATAAAATATTGTATTATATAATAATAATAATAATAATAATAATAGTGGTAATAATAATAATAATAATTATAATAATAATAATAATAATAATAATAATAATAATAATAATAATAATAATAATTAAAGAAATAGTCATAATAATAATGCAATAAAAAAATAATAAATAATAAAAAATATTTTAATTACATATTATTAATTTATATATATCTTTATTTTAAAAATTTCTTCATATTTATAAAAATATACATTTTTGGTATAAATAAAGTTAGGAAAATAGTAAAATTTTAAATGATAATAAAAAGATAAAAAAAAAAAAGATAAAAAAATAAATTAAAAATTTTAAATTGTGGATTTTTATTTTTATTTTTATTTTTATTTTTATTTTTTTTATCCATTTTATTTTCATATCAAATAAAAAGCAAATAAAAAAAAAATAATAATAATAAAAATCTAATGATTTAATCCAAAGAAAAGTAATGAAGATCATTTAATGATGATTTGATTATATAAATTAATAATTATATTAATTTATTACTACTACTATTATTATTATTTAAATAGTAATTAAAATAGAAAAAAGTTCTTATACATAATAATAATAATAATAATAATAATAATAATAATAATAATAATAATAATAATAATAATAATAATAATAATAAATAATAAATAAAATAACAATAAAAGTGAAACATTAAAATAAAATGAGCATAGCATTTATTAATAAATTTTTTAATTTTTTATTTTATTATTTTTATTTTAATAAATAAATAAATAAATTATTATTATTATTATTATTATTATTATTATTATTATTATTTTAATAAAATATAATTTGTATAAATAAATTGTAATACTTTTTTTCTATATATATTAATAAATAAATATATAAAATAAGAAAGAGGGAATAGATAAAATAAGAAATAAAAAGTGTTATGCATAAAAAAAATTAAAAGGTAAAAAAAGAAAAAAGAAATTTATGTGTATGATTTATATTTAACTTCAAAATAAAGAAAATTACTGTTATAAAACAGAAAATTCTAAAAAAAAAAATTTTTTTTTTATCATTAAATATGAGTAAAAAATAAAATAAAGAAAATAATAATGAAAATGAAAAAAAAAATTATTATTATTATATAATTCTAATAAAAATTTTAGAAAAAAAAAAAAAAAAAAAAAAAAAAAAAAAAAAAAAAAAAAAAAAAAAAAAAAAAAAATAAAAAAAAAAAAAAAAATAAAATTAAATAAAATAAAATAAAAAATAAAAAATAAAAAATAAAAAATAAAAAAATAAAAATATAAAAAAATTATTTATAATAAAAAAAATGATTTATAAAAATTAATATATATTTTTTAATTTTTATTACTTATTATTACTATTATTATTAATATTGTATATAAATATAAATATATATTTTATATTATTCTTTTTTTTTTTTTAGTTTTTTTTTTCTTTTATCTTTTATCTCTACATTTTAAGAAATTCCATTACTTTATCTAATTTACTTGAATGTTGATTTTTGGGTAATTGCTTGATATGAGATTTAAGAGGTTCTTTTAAATCTGGTACTTTTGTTAAAACCTCTTTAAGTTGTTGAAATGGTAATTGAAGGATAACATTCAATGATTGAGGTAATGTAATTTTTAAACATCTAATAAAACCCTCCCATAATTTTGGCATAGTCCATACTTTCTTTACAATAAGTTGTGTTAAAATATTGGTACAAATAAAATTGGTTAAATTTCTATATAAATTTACGGTTTGAATAGTAGTACGCATGAAAAGTTTTGGTATAGGTTGTTGTTCAACAAGTTGGGTTAATACAACAGCTAAGACTTCTTGTTTAAAGATTTGTGGTAATGAGAAACATATTTGAGTGGCTTTATATTATTATTATTAATTATTATTATTAATAATTATTGTTGTTATTATTATTCCATTTTATATTATTTTATATCATTTCATTTCATTTTTATTTATTTATTTATTTATTTATTTATGAATAATAATATAATAATAATATAAAAGTTCATTAATTTTTTTTTATTATTATTATTATTTTATATTATATATTAATAATAATAAAATAAATATTAAATAAAAAAAGGATATATATATATGAATAAGTTAATAAAAATAATAATTAGAATTATATTATTGATTTAATAATATTAATTATTAAAATATTATTATTGCAATTTATATTAATAATTACCTTCACTACATCTCTTAAGTCCAACAGTACTTTCCATATTATGAAGTAAAACTAAAAGTTCTTGTGGTGTCATAATTGGCTTTTGAGTAGTTTTTGGATTACGTGATGTTGGATCAACAATAAGTAATATAACATCTTTAACATGTTTTCTCTGAGATTCGGTATCATTTAATATATGAACTAATTTTGGTAGATATTCTGCAACTTCAGACTATTATTTTAAATTAAAAATAATTAAAATTTAAAAATAATAATAATTTAATTTAAATATATATAAATTATTTATTAATATATCAATATCTTTATTATTATTATTAAATTAAACTATTTAATAATTAATTTCATAATATAATAAATTTTTTAATTATACTTTGGTTAAAGCACCAAAAATAGGAACTAAGAATTTCGGATTTAAATCACGTGAATTATACATATCTTTTACCATATTAACTAACTCTGGTGTGGTTTTTGCTAAATTTTTTTTGAAAATTGTTATTATTATTAATTAATTATTCATTTTAATATTATATTTTATCATATTTATAACAAACAAATAAATAATTTAATAATTAAATAGATAAATAAATAAATTTATAAATATATAATAAGTACTTAAATAAAACGAACAAACCAACAAACATATAAACAAATAAAAATACATAAATAAATAAATAAATAAATAAATAAATAAATAAATACTTACTGCATTTTTCAGTTAAAATAAATAATACTCTGATAGCCAAAGCATCAGCACCAGTTTTGAAATTTCTTATAACTTCCAAAAGTTTTGGTGAGTTTATACCAATACTTTTAATTAAAGGTTGAATATGAATTCTAATAACTCTTTGAATATTATCTTTAAGTTGTGGATAAAGTTCAAATATTCTATTAAATTAATGATTATAATTATTTTAAGTTAATAGATGAATTTAATTAAATATTTATATATTTATCTATATATATCTATAATAGTATTTTTAATTATTATTAACTAAATTAATTAAACTAGAAGAAAAAATATATTTATATATATTACTCAGATAAAAGTTCATGTTTTTTACTACATATAGCAAAATAGAGTTCCAAATGTCTAATAATATCATTTTCTTTCCAACCAATTGATTTTCCCTTTTCTTTTTTATTTTTATCTGTTTCTTTTTTATTATTTTCATTTTCTGATGAAGGTGTTTCTTTTTCTTGCTTTGTATCATCTTCTTTTTCTTTATTTTCATCTTTTTTGTTATTTTCTGAAGGTGGCGGTGATGGATTTAATAATAATTTTATTATACCAACAGCATAATTCTCTATGTAATGACTTAATTCGGTATCACCAATCCAACGTTTTAATGTTATAATAGCATTTGATCTTGTTGATTTATCTAATTATTATTATTATTATTATTATTATTATTTATTATTTATTATTATTATTTATTATTATTATTATTATTATTTATTATTATTATTATTATTATTATTATTAATTTTATTTTATTTTATTTTATTTAAATTATAAATTTAATTTAAATATAATATATAATATTAAATATTTTTAAATATATATACCTGGATTTTCACCATATGATAATAATAAATCTAAACATTCTTTCATATTCGCTTTTCTTAATGCAATTAAATTTCTCAAAGTATAAATACCAACAGGCATTCTTTTTTAATAGTCATATATATAAAAATAAAATAAATAATAGATTAATATTAAAATTAAAAATATATATGTATATTATTATAATAATTACAATATTATTGTAAAGAAAAATAAATATATTTAAATAATATTTAAATAAAGAACATTATCACTTTTTTAAAAAGTATATATATATATATATTTTACCTTTCTGGACTTTCACAATATCTTTTAATATTTCTTTTAATTATATTTGGTGGAATTTCTGGAATATCTAATAAAAATTTTGTAAAAAGTTTATCTTTTGGTTCTAGAACATCATGAAGTCCATCCATTATTTGTGTTAACCATTTTTCATATTGTCGTGGTGGAAGTTTAACTTTCTTTTTACCAACTTTACGAAGAATAGCTTGTCTTTTTCTATCATCACCATACCATTCTTCATGAAGCCAAAGAGTGGCAAGTTCATGTCTATAATATTAAATATAATGTAATAAAGTATATGTATATGTATTTAATAACAAATATTTAATAATAATTAATATTTATTAAATATATTTAGATAAATAATATAAAATAAAAATAAAGTAAAAAAAATAATAATAATAATAATAAAAATATAATATATAAAATTAAATATAAATAAAAAATAAAGTAAAAAATATATATATATATATATATAAATATAAATATAAATATAAAATTAAATATAAATAAAAAATAAAGTAAAAAAAATATATATAAATATAAATATAAATATAAATATAAATATAAATATAAAATTAAATATAAATAAAAATAAAAATAAAAATAAAATAAACAGTAGTAATATAAACATAAAGTAAAGATTGAATAAAATAAAATAAAAATAAAAAATAAAAAAAATTTAATAATAATAATAAATATATATATATATATATAATATTAATAAATAAATATTTTAAATATTTATGTAATATATAATAATAATTTAATAATATATAATATTATTTTACCTTAATTTAAAATTATTTAAAATAAATTTACATAAATCTTGCTTAACAGATTCTTCTAATTCAGTTGTAAATGAATCTTTTATTAATAGTTTTGGAATCTCTTTCTTATCTTCTGTGTTGTCATCATCATGCTCTTTAATTATTGTATTGAAACGATTTAAATTTTCAAAAGGAACTTTCTCTTTTATTTCATCAACATCTTTAATTTCATCATTGATATCACTTGTATATTCCAAAAGTGCTGTACGAAGAGAAAATTGATTTATTAGTCTTGCTAAAATAATCATCCAACCCTGTCGAGTACTTGGTGAAGAACGACCTTTAATAATCCATGTTTCAGCATCACATATACGTTTTATTATATCATTAAATAAATCTAATATTTCCTTTTGAGATAATGATTTTGGATCTTGTAATGTAGCCAATATATGAGTTTCAGATAAAATTGGTGATTCATTATCCTCTTTCTTTTCCTTTTTATTTTTTTTTTTTATTTATTAATACAGAATTTTAATATTTAATTTATAATATTTATTTATATTAATTATTTCGTTTAGTTTATTAATTATTTGTTTTTTTTTTTTTTTATTTTTTATTTTTTACTTTTTTATCTTTTATTATTGTTATTATTATTTTTATCTTTTATCTTTTATTTTTATTTTATTCTTTACTCGTTATAAATTATTATTATTATTATTATTATTATTATTATATATATATATATATATATTTATATTTTTTTTTTTTTTTTTTTTTGATTATTTAACAACATACCTCATTCTTTTCTGATAATTGTTTTAAATTGTCGTCTTTATTAATATTCAATGGTTTAAGTAGAGAAGTATCATTTGGTAATAATGGTAAATTATTCAATGGGAAATCATTTTGATTCATCGATATATCTTGCATATTATTATTAATATTACCATTAATATTATTAATATTATTAATGTTATTAATATTATTATTAATATTATTAATATTATTAATATTATTAATATTATTAATATTATTATTAATATTATTAATGCTATTAATATTATTATTAATATTATTAATATTATTAATATTATTATTAATGTTATTAAGATTATTAAGATTAATATTATTAACAAGAATATTATTATTATTATTATTATTAATTTCATTATTGTTATTTTTCATATTATTGATAAAAGATGTAAATCTTGGATCAGCAATAATTTTGCTATCATGAAGCCTAGGATCTTTTTGAGAAAAAGTTATTTGGCCATTTTCTTCTGGACTTCTACAAGACTTTTTTAAATAATGATGTAAAATGAAATTATTAGAATTTATTTACATAGAAAAAATTATTTATTAATCATTTTATAAAAATTTTAACAAAATGAAAATATATAAATTTATGAATATGTATAGATAATTAATATATACTAGTATTGCAGTATTCCATTTTTCATTTGGTACTGTTGCTAAAGTTGCTAAAATAACATCTATAACAAATCCAGTTGGGAGTGTAGTAAAATCAAACTGTATTTGCTGTATATACAATAATTAAAATAATAAATAAAAGATAAAAATAAAAAATAAAATTAAAAAATAAAAATAAATAAATAATTAAAGTTAAGGAGAAAACTATAATTTGTTAATTTGTTATTAATCACAATTTGAGAAAATTTAATCAGTAAAATTGTTTTATAATTTAAATATTAATATGAAAAAGGATATGAATTTGATTTTGTTGTTTATTTGACGAGGATTGTTGTAGTGATCCTGATTCTGTTTTTAAACGTTTATTACTTTCTTCTGATACATTATTTATTGACGGCCTTTTCATTCCTGAACTTGGTAATCGTGATTTTAAATCACTACTTTTAACACCAGCCAACTGTAAATACTCTGTTACTTGTTTAATTTGATGTTGTGGTGGTGGTACTCTTTTTTTTTTTTTTTTTTTTGTTATAATTTTATTACAGTATTGTTATGAGATTTTATTTTTAAGTATTTATTATTTGATTTTATTATTTATTTAATTAAAAAAATTTATTAAATATAAAATATAATATATATATTTTACCTATATATTGATAATAAACATATTTTAATGGTTCTTTCTATGCTACGTAATTGAACTGGTGTCATTTGTCTCGTAAAATTTTTTTTCCATGATAAAAGACTATTAATAACAGATGCTAAATATTGTTTCCTTGTTTTAGCAAGTAATGATAATAAATTCATTGAAGAAGTTATTATTGTACTTGAAACGCTGATTTTAAAAATATATTAATAAAATGAGATATTTTTGAAGTATTAATAAATTAAAATATAAATAATATATAAATTCATTCTTTTTTTATTTTTTATTTTTAATATCATTATTATTATTAATTTATTTATTTTGTTAATATAAATTTATTAATAGTAGTTTCATTTTTCTTACTTTTCTGCTAAAATTAATTGTGTTAAAACATCAAAATATTGTTTTGATTCGAAAGCTAACTGTTCAGTATCCAAGTAAGGATGATTAGATGGACATATATCTAAAGAAACATCATTCTTTATTGCCGTTTTCTTTGTATTAAATAAATTAACATATATATTTATTATACAGAGAAGTGTTACACAATTTTAAAATATCAATTTTTTCCTCATTATAATTTAATGATTTTTATCTATTTAATATAATAATTACATTATTAGGATCAGCTGCCGTTTGTACTTGTATAAGAACACTTAAAAATTTCAGTGAATTAATTTTAATGCAATCATTTGACGTTTTAAGAAATTCAATGATTAAACCTTTAATTTGCTTAAAAGTTAAATAAATTTCATGCATATCTTTTGGATATCGACATCTATAATACAAAAGTTTTTAAAATAAAATTTAGAAATATTATTTATGAATACAATTAAAGAAATAAAATTAATTAATATTATATATGTAATTTCTATATATAATATAAACTATTTTTTAAAAAAAAATTTAGAAATGAAATTCCGAAATTAATAATTTAATTAGATTAATATTTGAAATTTTGAAGTTTAATGATAAGACTGAAATTGTTACTAATTTATTTTATTTTTATTTTTAAAATTATTATTATTATTATTATTATTATTATTATTATTATTATTATTATTATTATTATTATGTTGATTTACTGCAATAATTTTATTATTGATTAATATTTAATTATTTTTTTTTATTTTTATTTTATTTCTTTAATTCCATTTATATATATATATGTATATATATATGTAAATTTAAAAAATCATTATATATTATGGATAATAAATCTTACGATTGAGAAAAAATGAAGGGATATATATCACTACAAACTTGGATAGTGTTTCTAATTATATCATGTTCTGTTTCTGTAAGATATGCTTTTAAATTATTAATATTTTGATTCAATACTAATATATTATTTTATCAATAATATTATTAGTAATTTGATTTTTTAAAATAGAAGCGCATCAATTAATATATAAATTATAATATTAATTTATATAATTTTTAAAGGAAAAAAAAAATAAAATAAAAATAAAATTATAAAAAAAAAAAAAAAAAAAAGGATTTATATAATTAGTATTAAATATATTAGAACAATATATATAAATGTTTAAGAAAGATCCATATTTTTTTTATTTTTTTTTTTTTTTCTAAAAAATAAAGGTCATATTTTTATGAATAATAAAAAAATTGAATTAATTAATTTTTATATATTTATGAATAATCCATTTTCTATGCTATTGCAAAAAGGTACAAATTATACATTTGTATATTTTTTATTTTATAAAAATTTTATTAATATTATTATTTAAGTTTAATGAAATTCAAAAGAATTTAATTTCAATTTAATGACAAAAAAGAATTACAAAGAATGATTACAATTTTGTTAAAAAATAATATAAAAATATTTTATAAATAAATTAATGAATCAATTAAAATTCCAATCATTAAACTATATTCATTTCTCTTTGTACTTTTATTTTTTTTTTTTATCATTTTTTTTTTTTTTACAATTCAACAAGAATCTTAATCTTATGATAAAATAGATATATTTAATAATTATATACCTATTCTTTTATTATTTTCTGAGGTTCCATCATTTTTTAGAGTATTTCGAATTAATTCGATTACTTCTTTCCAATCATTTAACATTATTTCATATAAAATTTAAAATAAATCTAAATTTTAATATTTTTTTTAGTATGATTATAATAAAAGTTTTTTTTGAATAAATAAATATTTTTTTATTTTAAAATGTTTTCATTGAAATAAATAAAGATTATATCATTAAAAATTTCTTTTTTTTTTTTTTTTTTTTTTTTAATCTTAAAAAAAAATATATTAATATCTATTATTTTTAAACATCTATAAATAATTTTTTTTATATTAAAAATTTCAATCATAATATATATTAAAATTTTTCTTTACAGTATCAAAAAATTTGTTGGTATTTAAACTATATTAATCTTTTTAATTATAATTTATTTTATTTTCTTTTTTTATATTATATTCTTTTTTTATTATTTTTATTTTTATTCTTGGTTTTATATATATATATATATATTTTTTTTTTTATTGTTTAAAATAACATTTTGAAATTTTTTATAATATTTACATAACTATAAGTATTTAATTCTTTAAATTTAATCAGTATAATTATTAAATAACTATACTTTATTAATATAAATAATCTTTTAAATAAAATATCAACTATTCAAAATACTAATATTCTTAGTTAATTTCAAAAAAGATACTGAATTGATAATTTTTGCAGATATAATATAGAAATACTAATTTCTTAAAAAAAGATTATATAAGATAATCAAAATAAATAAATAAATTTATATATATAACTTTTTATAAAATTGATTATCATTATTTAAATATATCGACTTTTTTATTCATTTTTTAAACAAACAAATAATATTATTAATATAAATGCCATAGTATCAATTTATTAAATCATCTGTAATTTCATTGATTATATATACTTTATATTATTTGATATTATATAGATAATTTAAAACATTAAATGATGAATTAATGGAATGAAAATAAGTAATGAAATTAAAAATAAGATGATAGTCTTTCTCATGAGCTGATACAACACGAAGGTCGGTATAAAGACATTTTGACAGTAGACATATTGTCAACATTTAAAAAGAAGACCATGTCCATGCGTTTTCCCATACATAAGGTTTGCCGGCTCCTTGAGTTCATAGTAATAGAAATAATAATAATAGAAATTATTAATAATAGTAATAAATAAATTATAATCTTTAATATTTGATTATAAAATATGAAAATTTTAGGACAAATGGAAAATTTTGTTAATTAAAGCTTGTGGCTGTGGCTCAATATAAAAAAATTAAAAAAATATTATGTTTTATATATGATGATATAAAATATTATAAACTTATTTATGGCTTGGAAATACAATATTTAAAATCTTATTTATTATTTTTTATATTTTTATTATATGTTAGGATTAATAAATTATAATATTATTATAAATAAGAATACATAAGAAAAATAATAATAAAGAATAAAGAATAAATTACTAGAAATATTATTATTTTATATATATTTATGGAATTTTAATAAAATTATCAAATACTTTATATTTAAAATATATTAAAAAATTAATTAAATAAAACAACAAAAAAAAAAAAAAAAAAAAAAAAGAAAAACTAAACATTTAATACTTGAAGTCTTAAATAATTTATATTTTTATTATTATTTTTATAATGTTTATTTACAATAAAAAGTAAAATATATAAAAAAAATTATAGAAAGATTGCTACTTTATATTAAAGAATTTGAATTAATAAAGTAAATATAAAGTAAGTAAATTTTAATATTATTTATTAAAAAAATTATAATGAATAAATATAAATATTTAAATATTATAAAAAATAGTAGTACGAAATAAAAAATTATTACTGAAATAAAATAGATGAAAAAAATAATAATAATAATAATAATAATGAATAAATTAATTTTCTATTATAAGAGAGAAAATAATTAATTTAAATAACAAATTTAAAATGAACAATAAAGAATTTAAAATAATTAATAGGAAATCCAATAGAATAAATAATATAAAGTCACATACTGTTTCATGTAAATGGTTTAAATAATATAAATGTAAAATACACTTTAAAATATTATATTATTAAAAAAATAATAATAATAATAATAAACAATTAAAGCAAAGAAAAATTGTATTCCCTAAATATTTAAAAATCTATAATGTAAAATATAAAATATAAGTATTCTATTAAGGATTTTATATAATATAAAAAAAAAAATAATAAAAATAAATTACAAATAAAGGTTAATTAACTATAGAAGTAATTCTTCACACATAATTAGTTAATATTTTTTTATTATATTTATCATTTCTCAGCAATTGCTATTATAATAATCAAAATTTGTTTGCATTAAATGTTACTTTTTTTTAATTATGTTAGATGTCTTTACCACCAAGTGATGAAGCTATTATTAATGCAATTAAACGTCAAAATGATCCTGATGTTGAACCATATAGGGGTAGTGATGATGAAAGTAATGAGGGTGGAGAAGAAGAAGAAATTAAAAAACCAGTTGAAAGACAAAGAATGGATCCTGAAATTGAAAGAATTTTAGAAGACCAACAACTTCGTCAGTCACTTTCCCACCAAGGAGGTGCAGCAACTGGACCTAAAGGTGTTATTGCTGATTATAAGTTCCATCAAAAACAAAATGCCCTTCGTCGTGAACAACATGAACGAAAGGTTCAAACTAATATAAATAAAGGTGCTATGTCATCTGGATGGATACAGCGTCAAATTGAACAAGAAGAAAGAGAGAAGTTTGGTGAAACAGTAGATTCTTTTAAAGAAAAAGATAATGAAAATACTATTAGTATGAATGAACTTAATAAAGCATTAGATGAACATAATGAATTAGATGAACTATTAGAAGATGATGATGAATTTATGATTCAATATCGTCAAAAACGTCTTATGGAATTAAAAAGAATTGCAGGTAGAACACGTTTTGGTCAGCTTATGCAAATTGGAGTAGACCAATATGTAGATGCAATTGATAAAGAAGATAGTCGTACAGCAGTTATCATGCATCTTTTCCAACCACATAATGAGCAATGTAAATTAATGAATCAATATTTAATGATTTTAGCTGAGAAATATCGTTTAGCTAAATTTTTATGTATTATTTCCACTGAAGCAGATCCAAATTTTGATGAAATAGCTTTACCCACTTTATTATGCTATCGTAACAAAGAATTAGTGGCAAACTTAGTTCGTGTTACAGATGAATTAACTCTCATGGATAATGGAATGTTTGATATTGAAGATCTTGAAAAACTATTATTAAAAAAGAAAGCATTGATTAAAGAAGATATATTAGATGTTAGTAATCTTTCAATTAATGGACCAATGACTGGAAGTAATAGCCGTACTGGTAGTCTAAGAGAATTTGCCAATGTTTTGGAAGCATCAGAAAGTGACGATGATTATAGTGATGATGATGAGGAATTTGAGGAAGAATTATTAAAATAAAATAAAATAAAAAAAAAAAATAAAAATAAAAAATAAAAATAAAATAAAATACAAAATAAATAATAAAAATGAGAATATATTGGAATAAATTAAAATATTTATATGTGTAAATAATAAAAATAGAAAGTAACAACATAAGAATAAAAATAATAATAAATGAAAAAATAAATAATAAAAATATAAAATAAAAACAAGTAAAGAAAAATAGAATACTAATTTCATTTAAATATAAATGTTTAAATAAAATTGTAATTCTAGAACATTATTATTATTATTTATTTTAGAAACATGAAAAATATTTATTATTAATAAAAATACCTATATTATAATATATATATTTTATTGTAATTATTATTTTATTAAATAATAATATATAAAACCTAAGTCAAAAAAAAAAAAAAAAAAAAAAAAAAAAAAAAAAAAAAAAAAGTAAAATTAAATAATATTAAACCTTTATTAAATGTTATTTTAATTAATAATAAAGATAAAAAGTAACTAATCTATTATGATCAAAATTTATTATAGTATAAACTTTATATATATATTTATATAATAATTTTATTTTAATTTGGGTGTTTCATTTTATATGTCTATTATCAAAACTGTTGTTTAAGATAAATAATTCTAAGTAAATATTTAATTAATTAGAAGTAAAACAATAATAACTACTACAAAGATAATTTATTATATTTTATATTTTAATAACTAATATTAAGAAAAACTCATTTGTGGGAGTAGTGCATTTCTGATAACGACTTCTAATAATTGTAATTTAACTACACATTATTTTATTATTTTTTATACATTTAAATAAATAATTAATTAATTAATAAATAATTAAATAATTATTATATTAATTAAACATTAAAAAAAAATAATAAAATAATTTCATTACCACTTTCTTAAGCATATATAATTAAATATATTTAATAGAAATTTTTAATTAAGAATAGTATTTAAAAATGGAAAACATAACATTAGAAATTAAAGAGATCAATCGAGGAAAAGAACAAATTAACAAAAAAAAATAAATATAAATTTTCATTCAAAAAAAAAAAAAGAAAAAAAAAAAAAAAAAGTAAAGAATAATTAAAAAAACTGATGAAATCGATATTTTAATTAAAAATTACAGAAATATGGAAACAAAGTTTAATTTAAAATAGTTATAATAGAAATAATATCTTTTTGGATTATGGTATAATTGTTGAATTGATTTAGATAATAAAAATATTAATTTATTAAAAATTAGTATTTTTTTTTAACCTTTCTTAAATTAGGATTATATAATTAAACTAATCTTTATAAAAATTATTTTTTAGCTATTTTTTATTAACTAAATTATAACTAAAAGCATTCCATTTAGCAATGGTTCAAAATTATATCAATAGCAATATCAATGCTATATATTTTAATTTTATTAATATCAAAATTATATATTCCAACATTTATTAATATTAATAAAAATATTAATGAATATTATTAAAAAAATATATATATTTAAAAATTCTTTTTTTTTTAATAAAATTCTAGTCGTTATTATTACATTTTAGTAATAAAATAAAACAAAAAAATTAATATATAAATATTAAAGAGTTATTTATTAATTAAAAAATATTAAAATAAATGAAAAAAAAAAAAAAAAAAGAAAAACTTTCAAACATAAATCCCTTTTATTATCTTTATTTATTTAGTATATAATTTGGTTTTTGGTTTTTCAAATATATAAACTATTTTTGACAAAAATATTTTATAAATATTTTTTAATATAACTAATAATTATTGAGATTGTGATAAATTTAAGAACTCTTTCATTGATTTCTATTGATTTAAATGATATAAAATTACTTCGCAAATAATTATATTTTTTTTTTTATTATGTCAATCTTTTTTTTTTTTTTTTAATAACTTCAAATATATTAAAATGGTATGAAAATATTTTATTTAATATCTTGAATATTTAAAATCTTATTTATTATTAACTCATTTAATTATTATTATTATTATAATTAAGTAATAATTTATTTATGTATTAAAATTTTTAAACGCCACATTTTCCGAAATACACTATTTATATATTCCAAATTATTATTTATTATTTGTTGATAATTGTATTAAAAAATTATGGCTATTAATTACACCGTTAAAACGCCATATTGCAAATTCTTTTAAATTTATCTTTTTATTTTTATTTTTATTTTTATAGTGAAATTTATCCTATTTTTTTTTTTATATTTTAAATAATTTAATTTTTAAAAAAAATGTACCCTAGTTTAAAAATTTTTAATTAAAAAGAAATAAATAGTTTAATTTATTATATTAACCTTTTATTCGATACATTTATAAAAGATTTTTTTTTTTTATTTCATATTTTTATACTTTCATTTGAATATATATAAAAAGTGTAATATAATTTCAATTATATCTTATTATCTTAAAGTACTAATTTAATAATATTTTCACATTCTTTTTTTTAAATTTTTTATTCAATTTAAATTTCATTTTATATTATATCTTAATGGAAAGAAAAGGTTTAAATTCATTACACTATTATTATTTTTATTATATATATATTATAGCTATTTTTTTTTATATTATTATTTTATGTACAGATACATTGAAATATAATTATATAATATATATTATATTAACCTATTTCTTAACGTTATATATATATATGTATGAATTAACAGGATTCTTTAAATTACCATTTCAAATTCTTTTTTATGAAATTCCAAAGTATTTGGAATTGAAAGATTATATAAGTTATATTTCAGTAAATATTTAATTATGTTTTAAATTAACATCACTTTATAATAATATATTAAGAACTGGAATAAGAATTGAAATGTTTTAAGCTTTACAATATAAATTCTTTATAATAATATAAAAAAAAGTATAATTTAAAATCAGTTAATCATTCAATTTAAAATTTAAATAATAATAGTATTGAAAATTAAAAATTATTTCTTCAGTAACTTATAAATATTATTAATGTCAAACTATTAACAAATAATGACTAGGACTAATATTGTTAATAATATACATTAAATAACATAACTAAAAAATCAATATATTTTTGAAAATTTTCTTATTTAATGCAAATTTAATTAATACTGAAAAAAAAAAAAAAATTAGGAAAAAAATAAAATGACTCAGTAAACTTTTTAATTTAAATAAATTAAAAAGTCTTTTTTATGTTTTTGTGTTTTATAAATTATGTATTATATAATTATATTAATTTAAAAATGTTTTAAATTAAACTTTTATATACAGACATGTAAATATTTAAAAGACAATTTGGAGCATTCTAATATATGGAAAAAAGAATTAAAGAAAAAATATACAGAAGTAAGTATTATTGTTAATGGTATATTTATAAAGTATCAATATTATATATTATAAATAATTATTATATAAAAAAAAGGAGAATATATATGAATATAAAAAAAAGAAATATTATTAAAATCCATTATATAATTCTTAATTCTTATTTAACAATAATAAAATAATTATAATAATAAATAAATAAATAAATAAATAAATAAATAAATAAATAAAACAAAATAATGAGTAATATATAAAAATTAAAAAAGATAAATATTATATAGTATATAATATAGCATAGTATTAAATAAATTATTTAAAATAAATGTTTTATATAAAAGAATTAAATGAGGCAAGGAACAACAATTAAATATAACCCCTATTATTAAATTAAATATAAGCTATAAGAAATACTAAATAAATAAATATAAAAAAAAAGATATCTTTTATATTTAATATCTTAATAATTATACTAATATTTATGATAATTAATTTAATTTAATTAATTTTTATTATGAATATAGGAGGAAATTCTTTTTGCTCAAAATGAAAATTCTTATTATGAAAAATTTAAAAAATTAGGTATGATATTAAAATAAAATATGCAAAAAAAAAAAAAAAAAAAAAAAAAAAAAAAAAATTAAAAGTAAAAGTAGAAAGTTTTTATTTTTATTTTATTTTATTTTATTTTATTTTATTTTATTTTATTTATTTATTTTATTTTATTTTATTTTATTTTATTTTATTTTATTTTATTTTATTTTATTTTATTTTATTTTATTTTATTTTATTTTATTTTATTTTATTTTATTTTATTTTATTTTATTTTATTTTATTTTATTTTATTTTATTTTATTTTATTTTATTTTATTTTATTTTATTTTATTTTATTTTATTTTATTTTATTTTATTTTATTTTATTTTATTTTATTTTATTTTATTTTATTTTATTTTATTTTATTTTATTTTATTTTATTTTATTTTATTTTATTTTATTTTATTTTATTTTATTTTATTTTATTTTATTTTATTTTATTTATTTATTTTATTTTATTTTATTTTATTTTATTTTATTTTATTTTATTTTATTTTATTTTATTTTATTTTATTTATTTTATTTTATTTTATTTTATTTTATTTTATTTTATTTTATTTTATTTTATTTTATTTTATTTTATTTTATTTTATTTTATTTTATTTTATTTTATTTTATTTTATTTTATTTTATTTTATTTTATTTTATTTTATTTTATTTTATTTTATTTTATTTTATTTTATTTTATTTTATTTTATTTTATTTTATTTTATTTTATTTTATTTTATTTTATTTTATTTTATTTTATTTTATTTTATTTTATTTTATTTTATTTTATTTTATTTTATTTTATTTTATTTTATTTTATTTTATTTTATTTTATTTTATTTTATTTTATTTTATTTTATTTTATTTTATTTTATTTTATTTTATTTTATTTTATTTTATTTTATTTTATTTATTTTATTTTATTTTATTTTATTTTATTTTATTTTATTTTATTTTATTTTATTTTATTTTATTTTATTTTATTTTATTTTATTTTATTTTATTTTATTTTATTTTATTTTATTTTATTTTATTTTATTTTATTTTATTTTATTTTATTTTATTTTATTTTATTTTATTTTATTTTATTTTATTTTATTTTATTTATTTTATTTTATTTTATTTTATTTTATTTTATTTTATTTTATTTTATTTATTTTATTTTATTTTATTTTATTTTATTTTATTTTATTTTATTTTATTTTATTTTATTTTATTTTATTTTATTTTATTTTATTTTATTTTATTTTATTTTATTTTATTTTATTTTATTTTATTTTATTTTATTTTATTTTATTTTATTTTATTTTATTTTATTTTATTTTATTTTATTTTATTTTATTTTATTTTATTTTATTTTATTTTATTTTATTTTATTTTATTTTATTTTATTTTATTTTATTTTATTTTATTTTATTTTATTTTATTTTATTTTATTTTATTTTATTTTATTTTATTTTATTTTATTTTATTTTATTTTATTTTATTTTATTTTATTTTATTTTATTTTATTTTATTTTATTTTATTTTATTTTATTTTATTTTATTTTATTTTATTTTATTTTATTTTATTTTATTTTATTTTATTTTTATTTTTATTTTTATTTTTATTTTTATTTTTATTTTTATTTTTATTGCAAAATATAAAATTAAAATAATAATACATTTTATTTTTATTACTTAAAATAAAATTTATTAAAAAATTACAATTTTTTTTTTTTTTTTTTTTTTTTTTTTTTTTTTTTTTAAATATTTTTAGCTACACAAACAATAAATTATCATGATTGTAATGTGGCACATAGAGAAAATTATTGGCAAGAGAAAAATGATGGATTAACTCTAGTTAATGTTTGTTGGCTTCATGTATGAAATATATTTAAATTAAAAAAAAAAAAAAAAAAAAAAAAAAAAAAATTAAAGTTTATCATATATTTAAATATATTTAATTAAATTTACTATTTAAAAGGAAACTAATAATAAAATTTTTTTTATTTTTATTTTTATTTTTATATAACTATAAATATCTTTATTTATATATATATATATATATACTATAAACATTATTATTTTAATGATGATATTATAATAATAATAATTAAAAGGTTATAGGAGAATTAGAAAATGTTCCAGATGGACGTTATGTACCCGAATTTAAAGTTAAATTTGCAAAAAGACCATTAGGATTAACTCGTTTACTATTTAAAGCTACCGTATATGAAAAAAGAATTGAACCCAAGGCAACACCAGAAGAGGATAATAATAATAATAGTCAAGAACAAGAACAAACCACTCAACCTAGAGATGAAAATGAACAACCAACAGAATCGTCAAGTTCCGATGCATCGTCAGAGAATGTAAATACTGTCAATGATTCTAACAAAAGAGCATCATTATTTGATATTACGTTAAGTCTATTAACTTTAGGTTTATATAAAGGAAATAGTACCCAAAGTAATAATACTGATAATCGTAATATTAATAATAATGCTGATAATAAAAAATCATTACCTAGTGTAATTTTTATTTTTATCTATTTATTTATTTATTATTAATTTTTTTTTTTTTTTTTTTTTTTTTAAAAAAAAAAAAAAGATATATACATATATTAATTTAGTATTAATTTTTATGTTTTTTTTCTTTTATTAATTTAGTTCTATATCTATTTATCTAATATATATATATATATATATATATATTTTTTTTTTTTCATATATACATATATAGAGAGAAATAATGTCTACAGAAAATCAATTTAAAAGTACTACCTTGAACTTATATAAGAATGCGGAATGGCGTATTGTAGAGTGTCCTGAAATAAAAGTTGATCGTTCAAATATAGATCCAACTAATACTAAAATTATTGTTAAATTAGAGATTAGAGATACAAATGGTTATTGGAAAAATGGATTAAGTTTTAGAGGAATGCGTCTAAGAAAAGTAATTCCAAGTAATTCGGATACCGAAACTTCTGAGGAAGAATAATAAATAAAGGAAATAAATAAATATATTATCTATATATCTATATATATTTATATATATAATATTAAAATTAATAATAAAAATAATAATAAAAATAATAATCTATTCTAAATTTCATGATTATATTATGAATGAATTAAATATATAATTATATATATTAATAATATATTTTTTTTTTTATTAAGAGTTAAAACTTAATAATGATAATAGTAGTTAATAAATGTTTATTAGTACTTAAAAATACCTTTTATTTATCTATTAAAAAAAAAAAAATAAAATAAAAAAAAAATAAAAATAAAAATAAAAAATAAAAAATAAAAATAGCATTTATAAGAAACAGCAATTGAATATAATATATTAATATATAGATACACAATTTTATTTAATAAAATATATATATATAAAAATATAAGGATAAAAGAAAAATTAATTTCATTTTCTTTTAATACAACACTTTTACTTTTATTATTAAGAGTCAGGAATTTATGATTTATAATGATGTCCAGAAAGATGTCCTTGTTGTTAATAGAGAAAATAGTAATCCTCAATCGGAACATTGATTTTCTAAATGCTATCTTTTCCATGAATTTTTAATGAAATATTTTAAGGATATTGAAATCCTTTATGAAAAAAATTTTTTTTTTTTTTATTATTTCTAAATATTGTCCAGTATCAAATAGTAATTAAAATAGTAATGTAAACACTGTTATCACAGATATGAATAATATAGAATCAAGTACAGATTCTGATAGTAGTAACGAAGTTTATAATATTAATAATAAATAACGAATAGAAATAATATTGTTAATAATAGTAGTATTAGTGATTAATAATGTAGTGAATAATTCAATAGGTGAAAATCTTTATCGTTTTAAGTAATTTTCTGAATAATGAGTGTGAAAATATATATATATGACGGGGTACGGATTATTTAACTTCCTTTTTGGTAGAAGAGGATGCAGACATTATTGATTTAAATTATAAGAAGGAATGGGATGTTTTGTTTAAAACCAAATCATTTCAGGCGATTATTCAAAAACGCCGTTTTTTGGTGCGATCATACTATTCCGACGGTATAAGTGCAAACTAACCAGGAGTGTCAAGGCTGAAAATGCAGTAAGACAAGTTAGCAGGGCCAATGCCTCTAAAGAAGAAGACCATAATTTCTTTCAGATAGTCAATTCCAACCCTAATCCATAAAGAAATGAGGTTCGTTGCAAAGGAACTTTTATCTGAATTTATTTATACACTTTATTTTGAATATTACTTTTTTTTTTTTTTATGTTACTATTTTAAATATTATTATGTTCTAATTGGACTAATAATACTTATTTATTTTATTAATACTGTGTTTTTTTTTTTGTTTTTTAAATAAAAAATATTCACGTAATTAATAAATGAATAAATAAATAAAGATTAATGTTCACAATAATTGCGGCTACTAAAAAAGAAAAATCTTAAACCTAGTTATTTTATATATGAAAAATAAAAAAAAAAAAAAAAAAAAAAAAAAAAAAAAAAAAAAAAATTGGTTTTTCTGATGTATATATATATATATGTAAATTATCCTATTTTATAATATTAATTTGATATTATTAATTATTTCTATCTAAATTGTTATTTAAATATTATATGAATAAAATAATTTTTTTTTTCAGTATATTATATATTTATTTCTTTTAATCAATTCGATTTAAATATTGTTAAAATAATTTCTTAAATATATTTGTAATTTAATAATTCCCGTCCCCCTCCTTAAAACAAAATATTTAATATTATTAATACCATTAATATTAGATAAAACATCTCTTATAATAATATGATTAATATACTATTTATATGATGAAAACCTTTCTCTTGAAGGATGATATTATACCATCTCAATTTGTGTAGATACCTCTTATAATATTGGGGTTTAAGTCACTTTCAATTCAATTATTATCCTTTTTTTGAAGATTATTGTTAACTTTTATATATATATATATATTTGCCTTGTAGTTTTAGAGATAACTATTAAAATTAAATTGTTAATTATATATTGATGTACTTGATGAAAATCTTGAGATGTTAAAATTGATTACATACATAACTAATTATATTATTCTTGCCATTTAATTGTGAAAGTTGTTTCATAATTTTTTTTTTATATTCAGTATTTCAGTTGATTTTTTCTTTTATGCCAGTTTATGCGCTAATTTTTTCTATCAGGTTATTTATGATTTTTAAATAATCAGTACAAAGAATCAGTTAAGTAATTTTCCTTAAATATTTTATGTTCTTTATTTTTATGTTGCCTATTTCCTCCTCTTTAGAATCCAAATATCTAAAAAGATTTTTATATATTTGAAAGTTCTCATCTGTAAAATATTAATGATAGAAGTTTAATAATTATAACATCTTGAATATCTTTACAATCGATAAGTGTATAATTAGAAGATGGATAATCATCATCTATTTCTTAAAATTTTTGTGTTTTTTGTAAAAGAAATACACATATTATCGATAATTGTTATTATAATCCATTTAATAAAAATAATAAAAAATAAAAGAAATAATAATTTTAAAAATAATAGAAATAGGTCAAATAATAATAATTATAAAGCAAACTTTATTGAAGAGAATAATAAAAGTAAAAATTCACAAAGTTCAGATTCTGATGATTCTTATGTTTATTTTTCAGGTTGTGTTAATTATGATAGATCATGAAATCAATAATAATAATTCAAATACACAGTTGGATTATTGATAGTGATTCAGGAATAAATTTAATTAATAATAATAATTATTTATTTATCAAATTTAAATATTATTAATAATAAATATATGACATACTCTAATGGACAAAAGAAAAAAAATAAAAAAAAAAAAAAATTAACATCAATGGTACATACAATGGACATTATAAAAATAAAAAATAATTCGTTTAAAATTTCAAATGTTTATTATGCACCAAATATTAAAAATAATTTAATATCAACCCCATCATATTTTTAAAGCTTTGGCAATAAAATTATTATGGAAAACATTAACAATAAAGATAGAATACAAATTTTTAAATAAAAATAATGTAATTTTAACCAATGTTTAATGCAGATAGTGAAAATCTTTTCTCTTTTAATACAACCCCAAAGTTAAATACGGAAAATAATGATAATATTTTTAATTAATAATAGATAATTAATTATCAGAAGTACACCTATTTTAAATGTGGATACCACTTTTTGGCATTCACGTTTAGATCATTTTTTATAACAAATCTAATTTAAATAATTTTTTGTCAATGAACATACATCTTTACATAATAAAGATTGTATTCAATGCAAAATAGTAAAATTAAAAAAAAAAATAAAAACTTTTTATTCTTCTGTGAATTCTTCTACTAAACTTTTTTTTTTCCAATTAGTATATACAGATGTTGTAGATAAGCTAAGTATTTCTTTTTCAAGACTATAATTATTATATCACTTTTCTTGACGATTTTTTTGAGGTAAACGATGGGTTTATTTATTAAAAAAATAAAAATGAAGTCTGCCAAATATATTTATATTAATTTTCATTAACTTATTTCTAATAATTTTATCATTATATATAATGAAATATTTAAAATCTGATCATAGCACCGAATATATCAATAATACATTGATTAATTAGTTAAATGAAAAAATGGTATCAAATATTTATTCATTCCACTCCCTAGTCCAGGATACCCACAACAAAATGGTTGCCCAGAAAGACAAAATCAAACATTAAATCATTGCATGAAAACTCTTTTAAACACAGCTAAACTCCCCCTTAGAATTTTTTGGGATTCATCGACTCTTTGTGTTTGTCACTTATATAATTATAACCCACACTCTGCTATCAATGATAAAATCCTTAATGAAGTGTTTTCTAATAATAAAAAAAAAAACCTGTGGATATTTTTCATTTAAAAGTTTTTGGATGCAAAGCGCATCATTTTACTATTCACAAAAATAATAAATTTGATATTAACTCTACCCCATGTATTTTTCTTGGTTATTCTACCGATTCTAATATAGTTATATTATTATTAATAAAAATAATAATAAAAATAAAATTACTAAAAATAATAATAAATAGCAATAATAATAATAGAAATAATAATAATAATAATAATAATAATAATAATAATAATAATAATAATAGAAATAATAATAATAATAATAATAATAATAATAATAGAAATAATAATAATAATAATAATAATAATAATAATAATAATAATAATAGAAATAATAATAATAATAATAATAATAATAATAATAATAATAGAAATAATACTAATAATAATAATAATAGAAATAATAATAATAATAATAATAATAATAGAAATAATAATAATAATAATAATAATAATAATAATTGATACAAAAAATATAAAAAAGATAAAAGTATTATATTGTATTCGTTAATAATAATTAAAACTATTAATTGATGTTAAATAAAAATTAAAAAAATAATATAATAAAATAATAATTATAGAAAATAATATTTAGCCATAGAGTAAGATATTTAAACTATTTTTTTATGTAAATGAAATCAGAAATCAGTACTAATATTATAAATATATTAATAGAAATTAGGAATTATAACTAAATCAATTAAATCAATGATACTAGCTTCTTTTGGATAGTCTTATATCATAAAAATCTTTCAATAATATTAGTATATATTTATAAAAGGTAAAAGGTAATAATTAATTGATTGATAATAAGAAATTTATATTAGATAAAAATATATATATATATACATTAGTTTAAAATATTATTATTATCTATTAATTAATATCATTTTAATAATTTTTAATACTAAAGTATTATATTTTATTCCTTGAAAAAAAAAATTATTATTTAAATTTTTTCTTAAATAAGATGTTTATTTGATTAAAAGATATATCAAAATAAAAAAAAAAAAAAAAAAATCATAGTTATTAAAATCTAGAATAATAAATAATTTTACATTTAACTATAATAATAATAATAATAATAATAATAATAATAATAATAATAATAATAATAATAATAATAATAATAATAATAATAATAATAATAATAATAATAATAATAATGATGATGATGATAATAATGATTATAATAATAATAATAATAATAATAATGATAATAATGATAATAATGATTATAATAATAATAATAATAATAATAATAATAATAATAAAATATATTTTTAATAAAATGATATTTATCTTATCAATCATTATAATCATATTAATAATATATCTATACTTTGATAATTTTAATTAAAAATTTAGAAATGTATGCAAGTCTGTTTAAATTATTAACCAATTTTTTTTTTATTTTTATTTTTTTTTTTTTTTTTAGGAAAAGTTATAAAAATATTTTATTTATAATCACCATTATTTACAAATATATAATGCATTACATGAAAATATCTTTATTAAAGATAATGTTTATTGGTTCTTAAATTTTTTATACCAAGAAAAATTCTAATTTAATCAATACAATTTTTAAATTTGATTTAAAATAATAATAATAATAATAATAATAATAATAATAATAATAATAATAATAATAATAATAATAATAATAATAATAATAATAATTAAAATAAAATAATAATAATAATAATAATAATTAAAATAAAATAATAATAATAATAATAATAATAATGAAAATAACAAAAAAAATTATTATTAAAAATTATTAATTTGATATTATAGATATATGAAAAAAGATCGATAAAAAATATATATAAGACTTAATTATATATACCATTAGAAATTTATATATTTTTTTTTATTATTTTATCAAAATTTTTATTCAAATTTTATTAATAAATATAAAAATATTTAAGATTCATAAAGAGTAAATAAAGAGGCTTCTTCTGAATTAATTTCTATCCTTCAATAGGTGATTTTTTTTTTTTTAATAATAAAAGTCTTTTATATATAACAAATCATCTTTAATCATTCCAGAGTTGGATCTATATCTATTTTATAGTAAGTATCATAACTCACTATAGTAATCCTTAACCTTCACAACATTTGAGTAGAAGCCAATCTATGGTTTATTAAATGATGTTAATAAAAATAAATAAACCCAAAAATTAAAAATATATGTATAATAAATGCAAGCCAATTTAGATTGCTATAGATATACTCTATAGTATAAATTGAATTTAAATAAAATGAAATAACTTGATGTATATTAAATTATGTTAAATTTATGTAATGTATTAAATAACTAAATAGTTTTAATAAATCATTTTGAAAAAAATATTTATTATTAAATATTGTTATTAAATATTATTAAATATTATTAAATATTATTAAATATTATTAAATATTATTAAATATTATTAAATATGATTATTAGATATTATTATTAGATATTATTAAATATAATTAATTCTTATTAATTCTTATATTATTTATTCTTTATATAACTAATTATAATTTATTTACTTTTTTAGTATTTTTTTTTTTTTTATATTTCATTACTATATTACTATAATACTAAGCATCAATTCTACATATATAATGTTACACAAATAATATATTCTTTTTATATGATTTTATAATTTTGTATGGGAAAGTTCAATAAATTGTTATGAAAATTTTTTCTAAAAATAGTAATATTTAACCATTTAACTAAATATAAAGTAATTTTGTATATATTACTAAATTTTGAAATTTAGATAAACCAATAATAACTACTAAAATGAGAAAGAACATAATTAATAATTAATAATATATCTTGTTTGTTTTTTTTAAAAAAAATGAAAAACTATGGAATAACAACTTTCAATATTTATAAAATTTTTTATTTTTACATAATAAATCTAATAATTTTTTTTATTGAAAAAAAAAAAAAAAAATGCAAGAACTAATTTGTTTTAAATTTTCTTATTTACTTTTTTTCATATCTTTTATATCTTTTATATTAAATTTGGTAAACATATATATATATATATATATATATATATTTTTTTTTGAAAATAAGGTTATTATAGTTATACTAATTAATTTAAAAGGAAGGAATTTCTTCCGGTCTTAAAAATAATCTGAACAAATCTGAGATAAAAAGAAAAAGAATAAAAGAATAATTAAATAATATTGTTATCTAATTATTAATAATTTTAAATAAACAATTTTTTCATTTTTTAATATCAATGATTAATATTTTTTATAATTAATTGATATTATGATAATAATGATTATAATATTAATGTCATTAAAATCATATATCAATATTTAGTAATTTATATAAAATTTTTTTTTTTTCAATACTTAATTTTTTTTTTCAATATTTCAATTTTTTTTTTTGAAATATATATATAAATAAAAGCTAAAATAAAAAGAAAAGTAAAGAAGAGAAAAGAAAAAAGAAAGAAAAAAAAGGTTAATTACAAAAATTAGATTTCATTAATGTATGAAATATTTGATATAAATTAATAATTTAATATATCTAAAATAGGAATTATTTTAATATTATAAAAAATATTTTAAAGTTCTCTTTTTTATCATTAATGAAATAAACCATAATATTTTTTTTTTTTTTAAAGAAATCAATTAAATGATTATTACTTAAAAATTTAGAATAAGCTGCATGAGAAAAAAAAAATAAAAAAAAAAAAAAAAAAAAAAAAGATTACAATTCTGTGCTAGAAATTTCTTTTTTATTAAAAATTATAAAAATTATCTTTTTTTTTTTTTTTTTTTTTTTTTTTTTTTTTTTAAATTAAATAATGTTTTGTTATTTATTTATTATTTATTTGCATTCTCTACAAAGAGATTTCTTTTAATTTTAAATATGCATAACATATACATAGCATAGCATATTCAATTACATTTATTAAAAGAACTAATATTTATATATAACACAGTCATAAAAGAACTAGAAAAAAAAATAAAACAAAATAAAAATAAAGTTTATTTATGTTATTAATATATTCATGGTTTTTTTTTTTATGTTTTAAATTTCGTTAAATATTATTTAAAATTTTTAATATATAAAACAAAATAAAACAAAGCAAAATAAAATATAATAAATAGATAGTAGAAATATAAAAATTAGTTCAGATTTAATAAAATAAAATAAATAATTGAATAAGAAAGAACAGATTGAATAAAATAACATAAAATAAATTCAATAATGTAAGTCTACTTTTATTTTGTGTATATTTATTACTTTTTGTAAATAATAAATAATAAATATTAAAAAAAAGGATAAAATAAAAGAAATGAATAAATTCTTTTATTTATTTGTTGCTGATTTACAGAAGAAGTAATAATATTTATATATATAGGAAAAAAAATAGAAATACAAATTAATTAAAATGTTTAATAGTTATCTAATTGAATTTTAACGTTTATTAACGTTTATTATCATTTTAGAAGACTTCAATTTATATAATCCTTTTTAATATTAGCCACATTTTTTTATTAGTAATTAGTGTATTAAAAAAAATATAAAGTCTTTTTTTTTTAATACACTAATTACTAATAAAAAATGTGGCTAATATTAAAAAGGATTATAAATTAAACTAATTTATATTCCATAGTATTATATATATAATATCTATTGTGTATTATTAATTATTACTGAAGTATTCTACTAATTCAAATATTATTTTTGGTATTATTAATTTTTATTATAATTACTAATAAGAAATAAAAATGCAGTAAAGAATTGATTAAATGATTTTTTTTTTTTTTAAAAAAAAGCTTAAAGAAAATAATGTTTTATATGTAGATATATTAATAAATTTTTTTATTTTTTTTTTTTTTTTTTTTTTTTTTTTGAACTTTCCTTATGTTAAATGTAATTAAAAATTTTAAAAAATTTATTATTAAATTTATTATTAAGTTTATTATTATTATTATTATTATTATTTTTTTTTTAAATTTCTGTAATTAAAATTTTTAAAAATCTATGTACAATTATGAAATTAATATCCAATAGAAAGAACAACTATATAATATATAGATAGTTGTTTAAAAAAAAAAAAGAACTCCTAATATAAAATAAAACACATTAATGATACAAACTAAATTAATTAAAATGGAGTCAAAGTAGCACAAGTATATAATATAAAAAAAATAAAAATAAAGTTATTAATATTTCTTAAAAATTTTAAAGTTTTTATTTTTATTTATTAATTTATTATATATTTATTAAAGTTTTTAAATTATAATAAAATAATTCCAAACCTATTATATTATATAAAATGAGGCAAATTAATAATTTATTTAACAATATATATATTTAAATTAGTTACTCTAATTTAATTATATTAATAATATAAATAAAATACAGTTTTTAATATCAAAAACTTTTTTAAAAAAAATATTATAAAGAGATTTCAAATGTATTTATAAATATTTAATATAAATATTAATTATTTGTAAAAATTTGTACAACATTACAAAATTATGAAAAGAAAATTTTATTTTATATTTATTATTATTTTGATTATTTATACAAAAAAAAAGAGAATTTTCTAATTAAAGATTAAATATAAATTGCTAATATAATAGTATATAATTATATATTATATTTATTATAATTGTAAATTAAATTTAATATATTATTAAGTGTATTTTTAATTTATTATGATATTTTCTTTTATTAAATGATTTAATATTTTAAACAATAGAAAACATATATTCTTATTATTATTTAATTTTTAGATATAATAATAAAAACAGTTACACCTAAAATAATAATAAATTAACAAAAGTTTAAAAAAAAGAAAAAAAATAGAAAAATTTAGTATTTCCAATATATATTTTATTTTATTTTTTTTCGTTTGAATTATATATAGTAATTATATTTAGCAAAGAAAAATGTTGATTGTTATTATAACTTTTATTTAATTATATGATAATATATTTAATTTTCCATAATTTTTTATATCATTAGATAAATAATTCATTTTTTGTTATTCTTTATTTTTATTCTTCTTTTTCTACTCCAGTTATTATTATTATGATTATTATCGCTATTATCATTTATCATTTATTTATTATATTATAATTATTAAAGAATTTAATAGAATTTATTATTAAAATTTATTATAATTATTGATATAATTAATATCCAGTTTTTTTAGTAGTAATATATAAAATTTTTTTATTTTATAAAAATTATATTTCTTATTACTTTAATTTTTAATATATTATAAAATATTATAATATATTATAATATATTATAAATTTAAAATATTTTGTATATAAATTTTTTAGATATCTTAATAATATTTTTTTATGTATAATTTAATAATTATTTAATAGATGTAACCATGGAATTTAAAAGGTATATAAAATATAATATATTAAATATTATATATATATTTTAAATTCATAATATATTACACTATATAATATATTAAAAAATTAATCATTTATTATTTAATTATTTTAAAAATTCTATAATTGTTTAAAAAAAAAAAAAAATAAAATAAAGTTTTCCATCAAAAAAAAAAAAAAAAAATAAAAAAAAAGTTTTCCAACATAAAAATGAAAGAAATTTTTTAAAGTAAAATAATACCTTAGTATTAATAATATTTTTATTGTAACTAATGAATATTTATTGTATATTTTATTTAATACCATAACAATATAATAGTACATTCTTTCCTCTACTTTTTTTTTTTGAATATATAATTAATGTATTCATAAAACATAATTATTTTTATTTTCATATTCATATAATTATATATTATTATGATAATAATAATTCATTAACTATATAAAACAGGTTTAATTTAAAATAAAATTAAACCTGTTTAATCCCGAACATTATAATAATATTTGATTATTTTCAAATGAGGATTTATTTATGCTTTATTATAATTAATAGACACTTCATATAAATAAATACAACAACAAAAAGAAAAAAAGATAAAAAAAAGAATTTATTCAATTTAAGTTCATTTATTTTGATTTTAATTAATATATACATAATTCTTTTTTTTTTTTTTTATTTTTATTTAACAATATTTATTTTTATTTATTCATTTTTATTTTTGGTTCTTTACATTTTATTTATTATTATAATTTAATTTTATTTTATATTTTAATTTTATTTTATATTTTAATTTTTTAATTTTTGATATAATACTTTATTTTTATAATAAATATATATTTTAATTTTTTTTGTGTTTTATTTATTTATTTGCTTTTTATTATGATTATGATTATTTAATAATGTATGATTGAAAGAAAGAAAGAAAAAAAAAAAATAAAATAAAATCTAAATAAATTTTAAAGAATTCTATAAATATAAAATACTAAAGATGAAAAATTTATATATAAATCAGAGATAATTTATTATTTATATTAGATATATATTAATACATATATATAGTATTTATTTTTATATATTTTGTTACTAAATAAACAATCTGTGTAAATACATTTATATTAGTAATATAAATAAATTGGAATAATTAGTTAAGATATATATTACTAAATATATTAAATATATTATTAATATAAATAAAAATATATACAATCAAAATAAAAATTTTATTTATATAAAATAAATAAATAAAAAAAAAAAAAAAAGGATTATTTAATTTGTAATTTTTTTTATAAATATAATTTTAAAGTTAAAATTTTATATGACCAAAAAGGTATGGATGACACATACATTCATTGAATTAACTAGCCAATAATATTTGCAAAATGATTAGTTACATACAATTTTAATATATTATTTATAATTAATAAATCTATTGTGCATATAATCAAATTTCATATATTATTAAAACAATATACAGATTTAATTTTAATTGACCCATAATTTTATAAAAATATAAAACTTTATAATAAATTTAGATTCTAACAAAACTTTATTAATTAGTTAAATTTAATTAAATTAATTTAAATTTATAGAATAAAATTATATTTTAAGAAAAATAAAATTGAAATTAAATGATTTATATATAGCTTTTTTCTTTTTTTTTTAAATATTGAATTATAAAGAGAATATTAGTTATAAAATCTTGAATTTTTTTTATTCTTTATTTTTATTTATTTTTATTTATTTTTATTTTTTATTTTTTTGAATATCATTTGTCTTTTTTTAGAAATAATTAATTATTTTAATTAATGTTTAAAATTTTTAATAAAGTTAAACAAGTTTACCTAGGAAATAATTTTACTTGTAATAGTAATACTAATAAGTAATATTATTAACAAGGAAATATTAATTTTACTAGTAATGGTAATAATATGTACTATTAAATTTAAATATAAGTATTATTAATTTATAAATTATTTATTAATAAAGATTATAAAATTACATAAAAGAAATAATATACCCATTTAGTATATATTTTTTTCTTTATATTAAATTTCATAACTAGTTTTCATTTGATAATATTTTACTAAATTTAATCAATACTTATGGTATGATGGTTTCTTTTTTAATATATATCTGTTAATATAAACCAGATATAAATTATTATTATTTTTATTTAAATATTTATTTTAGTATTAACTATATGGTATTTTTTTTTATTATATTTTATTTCATATTTTATTATAGTTTTTATTTTATTTGACTTTATTATATTTCTATTTCTATTTAATTTTATTATATATTATTATAATTTTTTTTATTTTTGATATTGATTTGAAGTTTAATATTAATAATAATATAAAAACGGCAAAATTTTTTATATTTTTTTTAATTTATAGTAATGATTAAAAAAAAGCATAATAAAAAAATAATGCCCTATAAATTTTATCTTTAGTTGGTTATAATTTAAGTACATTTAAAATAGTATTATATTTTTCTTATGATTTATTATTCTTCAGTTTTTTGTAATTTAGCCTTTTTTTCTAATAATAATTTTTTAACAATGTAAATATTATTAATATATTTTGAATTTTTAATTAAATTATATATAATATTGCAATATATTAAATATATATTAAATATATATTATTTGTATAATACTATTATTAATTCTATATAATTTACATTAATATTTATTTTTATATTAAATTATATTTAAAATCTCTTTTTTTTTATCATATTAAATTTTTAATATTTTTTAATTTTTTTTTCCAATTTTAACCTTTATTATATATATTACTATATTTCTTCATAAAGTTTAAATATATATATTTTTTTGTTTTTTTTTTTGTTGTTATTATTTATTTTATTTTATTAATAAAGAATATATTATATTATTACATTTAATACGGATTCCAAAATATAAAATAATATATTAATATTGTTGAGAATAATTTATTTTATTATAATTTCGTTTTCCCACTTATTTTTAATTAATAAATATATATATATAAAAAAAAATGAAAAAATTTTTTATTTAATTTACATGATAATTTATTATAAATATATATTTAAAAAAAAAAAAAAAAACTTCTAAAATATTAAAAAGTTTTATATATTTTCTTTTAATATTCTCACTTTGATATATATTTTCTTTTAATATTCTCATTTATATTTTTCTTTTTTCTTTTACTTTTTCTTTTCTTTTCCTTTTCCTTTTTTTTATTTTTTATTTTTTTTTTATTTTTAAATATTTTTTCAATTTATATTTATTTTTTTTAATCATATTTTTTTCTATAAAATAATATTTAATTATATATATATTATATATATATATTTATTATTATTATTTTTTTTTATATTTTATTTTATTTTATTTTTTATATTAATATTTTAATATTTTTAAATTATCTTATTTAATATAAAATACTTTATATTATTTTTGTTATATTTCATTTCGCATTTGCTTTTCAATACAGATTTTTATCTTACTATAATTTATAATAATTAACTACTATAAGTAGTTCTTTATGAATTTAAATTTCAAAAATTAAAAAATAAATTGATAATTATTGTACATTAATAATAATAATAAAAAAGCAAAATAACAAAAGAATAAATAACAATAATAATAATAATAATAATAATAATAATAATAAAAAATAGAAAAAAGAAATAAAGAAAAAATATATATAATAAAATCAAATAAAGGAAAATTATAATATAGAAAAAAATATGACTAATAAATAAAAAAAAAAAAAATTAATAAATAAAAAAAAAAAAAAATTAAATATATATATATAAAAGTATTAAAATAAAAAGCTTAAACGTTAAAAAAATAAAATAAAATAAATTATATATATATATTTTAAAAAACTAGCGCATTTAAAAAAAAAATGAAATAAAGAATATATATATAATGTATAATAAATAAATAGATAAAATAAAATAATTATTTCTATTTAAAAACTCTAGTTTAAGTTTCAAGAAAAAAAAAACATATTAAAGTATACTTTAAAAATAATTAAATAATAAAAAAAAGGAAAACTAATAATTATAAGAAATTTTATAAATAAATTAATAAAAGCCTTGAAATTTTCAATGATTTATTGAAAGAAATATAAAATACAAAATAGTAATAAACATTTTTTTTCCATTTATTAATTTAAATTAATATCAATATACAATTTTTTTTTTTTTTAAATCAGTTTTGTATTTTTATAGAAATAGTATTTAATAGATAAAATTATTAATTATTCAATATAAGTTCTAAAATAAAAAAATACTCAAACAAAATTTATATGTATTATTAGTTATCCAAGATAATATTAAAATGAATAATATTTTTTAAGTACAAAAAATATAATAAAATAAATTATAAATCATAAATATTAATATTTATAATTTAATATAATAGGTAATATTTTAAAATATTAAAAATAATTTTTTTTAATATATAAATAATTTTTTTATATATTTTATATTACACAAAAATAAAAAACATATTATATTTTTTTTTTTTTAAAAAAAATATATGAAGCAATGTAAAAAAAAAAAAAAAAAAAAAAAAAAAAAAAAAAAAAATTTAAAATTTTATATTAATTGAAATATATACAAAAATAAAGGAAAAATAAAATTAAATAAAATAATAATAAAAGGATATTTAGGAACAAGATAATTATCATTATTTTTAAAAATATTTTTGTATAACGAATAATGATATTAAATCTAAATCTTTAAAGTTTTATATATATTATTAAATTTTATAAATTACTATATTGTTAATAATTTTATAACATATATAAAAAAGTTTAAAGTAGCAACGCTAGATTAATTGATACTAGTTATTATAGGAAATTTTAGTTTTATTAACAGAAAATCTTAAAAGTTTAATTTTTCATTAATTTTTTGTAAGAAAAAATCGATTAGACATTATTTTTTGAAATAATTTTGTAAATATTATTAAATAATATATAATTAATATATAGTATATATTGAAGTACTAAAAAATACAATAAATATTGAAACCAATTTAAAAATTTGAAAATTTATAAAATAAAAAAAAACAAAAACAAAAAAAAAAAAAAAGACGAAATAAAAAAATAAAAAAGGATAAATTAATAAATATAATAATACTAATTCTTTTTTTACTTTTTCTTTTTTTTTTTCTTTTTTTTTTTTTTTTTTTTTTTTTTTTTTTTTTTTTTTTTTTTTTTTTTTTTTTCTTATTTATTTATACATTTATTTAATAATATTTGAAATTATAATTAATTATACAAAAATAAAAATAAAGTTATAACAAGGAAAGAAAGAAGAAATTCGAAAATCATATTCAAATTCAAATATACACATAATATAATAACAATAATAACAATAATAATAAAAATGAATTTTGGAAATCATTTACATATAAAATTAATTCTAATTAATTTATTAATTGTGTTGGCAATCGCTGATGATTGCTCGGTAATTCAAGATATTTTAACACAAAATAACTTGGAAATTACATGGTCACCGTCAAATTCAACTGGATGTTGTTCATATGAGGGAATTAGCTGTGTAAATAATAGAATTATACAAGTGTAATTATATATTTATTTTTATATCAATAATAACAATATATATATAATAGTAAAGAAAACACCTATTATAATTTTTTAAAAAAAAAAAAAAATACTAAAATTTTAATATATTATTTTATCAAAAGTAATTTTAGTAGTAAAGGATATACTGGAAGTATTGAATCATTAATGTCGCTTACTTCATTACAATATATGTAAGTCAAAAATTTGAAAATTACATATTTATTTATTTATAAACTTATATATGTAATTAAATTGATAAATAAGTATAATTTAAAATTTTATAAAATAATAATATAGCATATAATATATATATATTTTAATTCAAATATTTATACTTAATATAATTTATTAATAAAATTTATAAATTATTTTTTAAAAGAAATATAAATAATTGTCGATTTTCAGGAAAAATTCCATCATCAGTTCAAGAAATTTCCAATTTACAGTTTTTATATGCTCAAGGAAATAAAATTTCAGGTACAATACCAGATGAATTAGCTATTTCAACATTACAATTTATTGATTTATCAGGGAATAAATTAGAGGGTTCAATTCCTTCTTCATTTGGTCAGGTTATAAATCTCCAACACATTAATTTAAGTAATAATGATTTAAATGGCTCAATTCCAAGATCTTTTCATTCTTTAAAGAATATTCAAGTTTTTCGTGTTTCTGGTAACCCCCAATTAAGCGGTGAAATTCCAGTTTTATCAAATACATTAAAAGATTGTGATTTTGGTTCTACTCAATTATGTATTAGTGATTCAAGAACTCATTGTACGAAAAACATAAAAAGTTGTGATTCTATTAACACTGATGATGAAAATAAAACATCAGATATACAACCAACGACGGTTACCACCCAACAATCTAGTGAAAGTAATAGTAGCAATAGTAATAATAATGGAAATTCTTCATTAGGACCTGAAGATTTGTCATCACACCCTAATTCTAAAAAAAGAAATATAGGTAAATGGATTGCTCTTGGATTTATTATTTTACTTGTTGTTTGTATAATTATTTTATTATTTATATGTTGTAAGAGACACAATAAGAATACTGTAATCATTGAAAAGCCTGTTCCAAGTCATAGTAGTGATGAAATATTTAAGTCTGATACTGAAGGTATAGATATTAGTGATCCAAATGCATCAATTCAAATTCATTCATTGAATAAATCTCAACCACAAACTCAACAGCAAATTATCGTTCCAATTGATAGTGAACTTTATGATAGCCAAACAAGCTCATTTGATAACTCCAGTCATGAATCAGGAAAATCTCTACCAAGTAATACCGTTTTTATTAATCAAAATGATAAGCATACATTCAATTCATTAAATAGAAGTCAAGTTCATTTAGCAAATGTAGGTATGATTGGAACACCAGTTGATTCAATGGAACAAGATTTAGGTGATATAATAATATCTAATAATGGTACTTCCTCAAAAAGATTAAGTAATATTTCTGGATATCCTAAATCCCAAAACAGTACAAATTTAGTTCGTTTGAATCGTTACTCTATTGTTAATCAAAATTCACAATCAACCGGTTCAAATAAAAAAAGATTAACTAATGTTCCATCTCAAACAGGTATTGCAAATGATTCACCAGTATTTGTTTCTTCTTCTGCTAATAGTTCACCATTATTAGATAGTAAACGTTCCAAACATTCCAGTATTCCTTATCCAGTATCTCCTTATGGAATGAAAAGTTCAACCATTAATGCTTATCCAAGAAAAAGTAATGATACTAAAAGAAAATCATCAGGAGATGATAGTGTTATTAATAATCATAGTACCATACATGTTATGAATAGTAAAAAAAGTATACCATACCCAATTGAAAAAAGTCAAACAACAACAGCTGTAACCAAAAGTAATAATTGTTCAGAAACGAATTCATATAATTCTGTTCATAACTCCATTTCAATCTTAACTAAAAATAATAAAAATAATAAAAATCGTAATAGTTTACCAGCTACGAGTACGCATAAGCCATCGCTTCTTACTAAATTTTCCAGTCAAAATAGTATGAATGCTTCACCACTAGCCACAAATAGTGTTGATAATAGTTATGAAATTCCATTACCATCAGATCCTAACGAAGTAATATATAGTAATGGAACTAAAAGAACGTCCATTAATCCTTCAACCATTTCCTCCTCAAATATTACTGTAAATTCTCTACAGGATATAAATAATAAGATTTCTAATGAATCATTCAAGAACAGGTTTAATAATCTGGCTTCTTTAAATAATACTAATTCTAAACAAATAAATTCAACTCAAGAACATTTATATAATGTATCTTCTACGAGTAGTGAGGACAGTCACAGAAAAGATTTATATAATTTAAATAATGCTTCAGATTCAAATTTATCATTTTACAATCAATCTAATATTTCATTAAAAAATACCCCAGATAACTTAGTCAATGACCCTAATATCGTTTATAACTCACCTTTAGAAAATAATGAATTTCTTACCGAAGAAATATATATAGATGATGGTGATTATAAGCATGAAAAACTTGACTCTATCAGTAGTAATGAAGACAATAAAGAATATCATAAAATGGTATTAGAAAATGATATAAATCAAGGTAATGAATTACATGATGATCAAGATAATCATAATAGAAATGAATCGTTTGAGGAACAACAGCCACCCAATTATGAAGAACTATTTTCAGAAATGTATTCTCCTTATGTAGATACCACCAATGATGAAGCTATTCGTATGCAATTAGAAATGCGTCGGATAGAAGAAAGACAAATTCGTATGGAATATTTACAGAAACAAATTGATAATCCAGAAATATCGAATGCTCAACGTCAAAAGTATATTAATGCCTTAGATCGTTTGATGTTAGAATAGAATAGAGAAAAAAAAAAATTACAATTAAAGATTATTTTTATAAATTATTAATATAAATTAATAAATAAATAAATAAAAATAAGAAATAAAAAATAAAAAAAAATAAAAAAAAATAAAAAAAATAAAAAAAATATAAAAATGAAAATAAATAAATAAATAAAATAATAATAATAATAATAATAATAATAAAAATAGTAATAATAATTATATTATTATAATTATATTATTATTATTATTATTATTATTATTATTTTTATTTGTATGAATTTTAAAATTATAAAAATTATATATTTTAAAATAAACTTTTTTTTTTTTTTGTTTTTTTTTTTTTTTTGTTTTGTTTTTGTTTTTGTTTTTGTTTTTTTGTTTGTTTTGTTTTGTTTTATCTTTTAGTATATATATATATATATATATATATAAAGTGTTTATTTTTTTTTAAAAAAAAAAAAAAAAAAAAAAAAAAAAAAAGAAATGATAAGTAATTTATTTTTATTTTTTATTTATTTTTTCAATTTTTAATTTTTTTTTATTTTTATTATATATATAAAAAAATTTTAATTAAAATTGGTTAATTACATACCCCAATGAAGTGGACTGTTTTTCCAGGTCCATGGAGGGTTGATGGAAAAGGAATAACCTATATCAGGTGTACTAATTACAGCTTTCTGTGATTCTGATGATAATCAATGGTTATCCTTTCTAAAGTGGCTTCTAGTACGAAGAGAGAAATCTGGAATACTGGAAGACTGTAGAAAGTGAACTTGACGTTCTATAATGTCTTAAACTGGATATGTAGTAACATTGGAGTTGTATAATTAATAATATCATGTAGTTTCTACATATTATCATTGTAATGAATCTATTGTATTTTTTACTTTAGCATTATTTTGTATATGTTTTTTTCTATAGTATTATTTATACTCTCATGTAGCTATTGTAAAATGGAAATGTAGGAGATTGATTCACTCCAAAGCTTGTGTTTGAGACATTATTTAACGGATGGGAATCTTTTTATAGTTTTTCACAACTATTATTTCATTAACATTTAAATTTTATATTATATATGATTATTTTACAGAAATTTTTACATAAAACAGGAATTTATAATTGAAAATCATTAATTAAAACTAGTCAACACAAAAAGAAAGAAAAACAAACAAGTTTTAGCAAACAATATACACGAAAGAGAAGACAACAGCAATAAATTTTTATTTTTTTAATTTTTTAATTTTTACTAATTTTATTTTTTTATTTTTTTATTACACTTACTTTTTATTAATATAGATAAGTTTTTTATTTTATTATGTCAACTATACGAAGAGGTCTGCGACTTTATGGTCCTGACCATGATAAATTTGTTTTAATTTTCATTCATGATCTTGAATCTTGGACTGAAAGTAGACTATGGGAATTTTTAAGCAAAAAGATATCAAATTGTAATGAAGTTGTTCATGGAATCGTTAAAAAACACTATATTAATATGGAAAACTACTTCATCCTAAGAGTTAACTATAATAATTGTACGGATTATTTGAAGGTTATTTATTTGATTACTAAGCACTTACCTGTTAAAAGAATTAAATGGAAGATTACTTCAAGGATACGCACATTTAGTAATGTTAATCATAATAGAACCAGGTATTATTCTGAACCCTCAATCCCCATCTCTGAAAGCCTCCTGTATGCTAACCCTTTCTCGAATACTAAATATTTCAATCTCTGTATTAGCTGGAACATAAATGGTTGGAATTCTGAAAAACGTGACGGACTTACCAATTTTAATTCAATCTTTAATCCTATTTGTATTTGTCTTCAAGAAGTCGGTAATAGTTCATTCCTTAACTCCTTTTCTAACTCATATCCATTCCTTAATCATTATAGAACAGTACTGAGACGTGCGGACAAAAAAATCCCTGGTATGAGGGGCCTTTATATAGGTGTGCACTCCTCCTGCCAATTCACTAATGATGATTTTGAATATAGATATATACTCTCAGTAAATATATTCTCTTTTTGGGGTGTCAGATGTTCTTTAGGGAACATTTACATCCCTAGCAAAAAACACAAAGACTCTAGAGAAAAAGCGGAAACTGATTTTGCTAATTGGCTCAAGAACCATCAGAATAACCCTTCGGCTATTGTTGGTGATTTCAACATGACTAAGCAACAACTCAAAGATCTTATTCTTAGAATTTCCCCTCAATGGTTTGTTATGGATATGGTTGGTCATCAATTTACTTAGTCTAATGGTGGAAAGAATTCTTGTATTGATTTTATAGTAGTGAACGATAAATTAAGAAATTATCTGAATATTGCTTCTGTATGCTACTCTTTTAATGACATCTCTGACCATTTACCACTTATTCTTTCTTGTAAAAAAATATCTCCTGATGGTTTTGTTACTCCCCCTCGGGATAAACAAATTAAGTGGTCTAATCGAATTTGTAGGGATAAACGTGAAGCAATCTTCTCTCATAATAAATTCACATGTTTACTGGATGAATTTGAACATAATGATAATCTAGACTCTAATACAATGGTTAAAAAACTTCTTGACACAGCAAATAAAATAGGCGATGACATTCAAGCAAGAGTTCCTACAAATTTACAAGGTTCAGCGTTCCATTGTCCTGCTTATATTAAGAAATTATCACATGAAAAACATTTATTTTATAAAAGGATTAAAAATTTTAAACTTAGTAATGATTTATCTAATCTTCAAGAATTTTGTGATCTCTCAAAAGAATATAGAGTTCTTTCTGATTATATCATTAGTATTAAAAGAAATATTAGGAATATTAGATTTAAAAATTTGATTCATTCCATCGGCGAATGTTTCTTAAAAAATGATGCCCAGCGTGGTTGGTCTGGACTTAAGAAAATCTCTAAACCTTCTTACTCTTCTTCTCAATCACCTGTATACATTAAAGATAAAGAAGGTAATGTTCTAGTATCCCAAGAAGATCAACTCAATCGTTTTGCAGAACACTATGAAGAACTTGCTTCTGATATAACTGGTCACAGTCTTAATGAAAATTATTGGAAAAGAATACTTAATAATTCTTCTACTCCTCAGGTATCATGGGATATTAATCAACCTATTTCCATGTCAGAAATTCATTCAACTGTTCTTTCAATGAAAAATAACAAAGCACCTGGTCCTGATGGTATACCTACAGAATTTTTTAAAGCATTTTTTAATTCTGAGAGTAGAAATTCTTCTCAGGATGACTCTAATCAAGAGGTTACTTATTCCGATTGTGCAAAGTGTCTGTTATTACTTTTTAATAAAATTTGGGATGGTGACTTTCCTAATGAATGGAACTCTGCTTCTATTGTTTCTATTCCTAAAAAAGGGGATCTTTCAGATTGTAATAATTATCGTGGTATTTCACTCATCAATGTAGGTTTAAAAATTCTATCAAAAATTGTCACTAAAAGAATATCGGACTATGCTTTTTCTAATGGAATAATTAGACCAGAACAGTTTGGTTTTAGAAATAAAGAAGAATGTATTAGTTTATTTGTATCCATTCGTGAAATTTGTCAAAGAAGAAAATTTAAGGATAAATTTACCTTTCTTGCCTTTCTTGACCTTAAAAAAGCTTATGATTCAGTTCCAATTTACAATATACTTACTAAACTAGATAATCTTGGTATTCGTGGTAAATGCCTTCAATTCATTACTAATCTATACCTTACCTCGAAAGCTCGTGCAAACTTTAATGGTAAACTTTCAAAAGAATTTCCAATACACCGTGGTGTTCGCCAAGGGTGTCCTCTCTCACCTATCTTATTCAATATATTTATCAATGATATTTTTGATAAATGTAAAAGATATGGTGTGATTACTGAAAAGAAAAAGTGTTGTGGTGGATTATTTGCTGATGATATTGTATTATTAGCTCCTACAAAATCTTCACTTAAAAACCTTTTGAATATTGCTCATGATTGGGGTATTAAAAATGAAATGACCTTTGGAATCAATAAATGCGCTACACTAGTTGTTAAACCAAAGAATTTTATTCCTTCAAGACATTATGAAAATCCTACATTTAGACTTGGTATGAACTATATACCAAGCACTAATCAATATACATATCTTGGTATACCTTTTAATGAATCGTTGGATTTAAAACCTATTATTGCTAAGATGAATAGTAAAATTAATTATACAGTTAACTCTTTCTTTAGTTTTTTAACCAATAGGAATGTTCCTTTCTACTTTAAAACTCGTATACTTGTTTCTTTTGTCCTTAGCTCAGTTCTTTATTATGCTCCCTTACTTGGTTCAAATAAAAAGAATACTGAAAAAGCTCAAACTGCTTTTAATCGAGGTTTGTACTGGAGTTTCGGGTTTAAAAATAAAACCTCCAATACTTCAATTTACAATATGTCTAAGGAACTTTCTATACCTCCTATAGCTAGTTTTTGTGCTAAGGCGATGATTCGATGCTTTAAAAAGTGGAAAGATTCTTCTTGTATTATCTCTCATTTAGTCAAAAATATACCTACACTTTCTCACTATTCATGGACGAAAAAAGCACGGAGTTTAGCAGTACACAAGCACAGTAATAAACTTCCTGGAGAAATAAGGAAGTTTTACTGGGAAAATATTCATTATTCAAGCACTCCTGCGATCAGATCTACAAAATACAAGAAATTTAAATTTGGTTTTAAAAAATTTATTCATCGTCTATCACTTAAATATTCACAATTTTCTCTTGGATTTTTTTGGATTGGACGAATTAAATGTGGATTCAAATTTGATGTAAAAACGTATGTTAAAAGTAATCTAGTATCAGAAAATTGCCCAACATACTGCCCTTGTTGTGGTGAGAGTAACAGCATACCTAGTTTTACACACTGGATACTTTTATGTCCTAAATTTGAAGAATTTAGGCAACATTTCATTCCCTTTGTTGATGAAATTTTTATTAATTTTTCTCTAATTGTTCATGAGAAATCATTGAACATTCCTGATGATAAAGAGGAAGATTTTGATGATAATATCAATTTTTACGTGCTGTGTCTCCTTCTTGGCGGAAATGCAGTATTTGAAATCTTAAAGATCGGCTCGGGGGAAAGAAGGCGATATATTAATAATATTTTTCAATCACCTTCGAACGAGTCTTCTTTCCCGATTTCATATTTTGTGGGGCTTGCGGAATTCCTTACTAACGTTATGCCTATTGTGATTGGTGATTTTTACACCATGATCGATTTGTATAGTGTTAGACCTACCGTTGTCAAGAGCGTCGACGTCGTAACGATAAGGCAAAGAAGAAATTCTGATACAGATTCGAATGATAATTTTCATCCACATGGAGTTATCTTCGATGAATGGGAAGAGTTAGAGGCCTTTTCGTCCTCGAAGCTCATAACGTAGTTTTTTAATATTAATATAAAAAAATTTCATGTATTTAAATTTCATGTATTTTTTAAAAAAAATATTATTAAATAAAGTTTATTCCTAGTCTAAAAAAAAAAAAAAAAAAAAAAAAAAAAAAAAAAAAAAAAAAAAAAAGGTTAATTACATATGTTTTTTTTTTTTAACGGCAGCAAAATTGTTTTATCTTTATTTATTAAATATAAATTAATTATATGATAAAATACATGTAATAAAAAAAAAAAAAAAAAAAAAAAAAAGATAAAAAAAAAAAATAAATACAATAAAACACAAAATAGAATAAAATAATGGTATAAAATATTCTAGTTTCATTTAATTAATATTTGTAAGACTTCACAAGGGCATTATTATACTGTAGTATAATAATTATTTTTGACTTCACAATACTAATCATAATTTTTAAGATACGAAAATTATGATCTTCATTGATTACGCTAACCCTGCTGGCCTGTCCTTACTGTTTCTTCAGCAGCATTGACGCTCTTGGTAGTAGTAGTACGATTTCGATTTGAACCTATTGAACAAAAGATCATTTGCTGGCTAATAGCAATAGGTATAATCGATGGAAGAAGAGACGCAGTAACCACCAAGAATAGAGTATCAGAATAAGCACCTGATTTCATCTGGCACTTAAATAGATTCTTTCCATTCCCTTGTACTGTTATTAATACTTCTGCCTCCAAGAAGGAAATTCAACACTTTTTCACACACACACACTAGAATCAACAGACACATTATTTTCAATACTATTACTAACATTACTAATAATATTATTAATATTATTATTACTATTATTACTATTACTATTATTATTGTTACTAATATTACTATTATAATTATTACCATTACAATTATTACAATTACTATTATTACTATTACAATTATTACAATTACTATTATTACTATTACAATTATTACGATTACTATTATTACTATTACTATTTTTACTGTTGCTATTTATCATTATTACTATTAACAATATCATTTGTTAGGCTGTCACGGTTAAAAGCATTATTATAAAAACAAAATTTTTTATCATTAACTTTACTACGAATATGATTGAAAAAATGAACAATCCATTAATTAACCAATGCCTTATCCATTGTTTATTACTTTTACAACAGGGACAAAAATTAGGACACATTTGATCTATTATTTTTGCAGCTTTAGCAATGCTAGCACCTAATCTATATCCGCTTCGTGCTCTCAATAGCCAATGCAAACCATATGAAAAGAATCAGGAGATTCATAACAAAGTTTTATAAAATTGGATGTTTCTTCGAATCCTTGATTTTATTATTATTATATATGTTTATATATTTATATAATCATTCTTTTTATTATTATTATTATTATTATTATTATTATTATTATTATTATTATTATTATTATTATTATTATTATTATTATTATTATTATTATTATTATTATTATTATTATTATTATTATTATTATTATTATTATTACTATTATATTTATTATTTTTAAATTTTGATAAAGTTTATTTTAAATTTATTATTATTATTATTATATCGATATATTATTACAACAACAATCCAAATAATAAAATGATTAAAATAAATGATTAATAAAAAAATAAATAAAAAAATAAATAAATAAATAAATAAATAAATAATTAAATAATTATATATATATGAAATATAAAATATAAAAATAAAAAAAAAAAAAAATATATATATATATAAAAAATAAAATGAAATTAAAATAATAAATAAATAAATTAATAAATACTAAAATAAATACTAAAATAAATAAAATATTTTGAATTTATTTATAAATAATAATTATAATAATAATAATAATTATAATTAAAATTAAAATTAATATAAAAAAAAAAAAGGAAAAGAATCTATTAATAATATATAAAAAAAAATATCACTTTTTTTTTTTTTTTTTTTTTTTTTTTTTTTTTTTCTAAAAATTTTTAATCAATACTTTTTAAAAAAAATTTTTTTTTTTTTTTTTTTTTTTTTTTTTTTTTTTTTTTCCTTTTTAATTTTGTTTTCTTTTTAAAATAATAAATTTTAAAAATTCATTCAATGTAATAATGGTAATTTTTGAATTGAAAACAGATATTAGGGAACGATCTTCTTCATTAATAAGTAAAATATGGGATAATGATGGATCAATGATGGAATTTGTTACACTTCCATTATAGGCATAGACATGTCGTGTAATGATTTCTTTAATTTTTTGATGATAGATATCGGTTCGATCCTTAGGATTTGTATAAATATAGAGTGTCATTCCTTTTAAAATGGATGGGAAAGGTTCATGAATAAGTTGTTGTATTTTCTCTAATTGTTCTTTATCTTTAATATCTATTATTTCTTCTTCTTCTTCTTTTTCTTTTTCTTTTCCTTTTCCTTGATGATATCCAATATCTTTAAACTTCATAGTAATTGCTTCATTTTCTATGGTGGTTGAAAGAGATGAAAAAGATTCACTATCTGATAAACTATTGGT
>JACVTC010000116.1:187500-262500 GCA_016946835.1 Neocallimastix lanati (nom. inval.) | reverse complement strand
ATTAACTACATTACCATTAATATAATGTAAATATAGATTGTCTCCATCTTCATCATCATTATCATCATCATCTATATCTGTATCACTACTTATCATTGTGGAAGGCGTAGATGGTATTGAATCATTTAATACTAATTTTTTTTATAAATATTTATCAAAAAAAAAAAAAAAATTATTAATTATTAATTATTATTATTATTAATTACTATTAATTATTATTATTATTATTATTATTATTATTATTATTATTATTATTATTATTATTATTATTATTATTATTATATTTATTATTATTATGAATAAGTTTTAAATATTTTTTTTTTTTTTTTTTTTTTTTTTTTTTTTTTTTTTTTTACATTCATCCATTTTTAATGAATAAGATATATAATGATTTTCTTTCCATTTTTTCATTAATTCGTCTTTCCTTCTTTTCCTTTTATCATTATTCATTCTTTGTCTCTTTTGGCGTCCAATTTTTATAATATCATCCAAAGATAAAAGATCCTCATCCTCATCACTATCTTGTTGACTATGTGACCTTAGACGTCTTTTCTAAAATATTAATAATAATGAAAATAATAATATTATTTAAATTTAAATATTCAATTAAATATTTGATATTAATTTAAAATTTTCTATTATTATTATTATTATTATTATTATTATTATTATTATTATTATTATTATTATTATTATTATTATTATTATTATTATTATTATTATTATTATTATTATTATTATTATTATTATTATTATTATTATTATTATTATTATTATTATTATTATTATTATTATTATTATTATTATTATTATTATTATTATTATTATTATTATTATTATTATTATTATTATTATTATTATTATTATTATTATTATTATTATTATTATTATTATTATTATTATTATTATTATTATTATTATTATTATTATTATTATTATTATTATTATTATTATTATTATTATTATTACATGATTAATATTTAGAAGACTCTCATCAAGAACCATTTCTTTTTTCTTATCTTTTTTCTTTTCTTTTTGAGCTTTATCCTCTTGTAAAAGGGCATTAAATGCTTCATCATCATTATGAGCCTATAAAAAATATTATATTAATTATATAAATTATTATAACTATTTAATAATAATTTTTTATATAATCCGAAATTATTTTAATTTTATTATTATTATCATTATTATTGTTGTTGTTGTTTTCTTTTCATTTATCTATTATAATAATTATTGTTATTATTGTAATTGGTAGTATTCATGTCTTTATAATTTTATATTTACTCGTTTTGATTTTTCCTCTTCAATAGGATTATAATTAAACAAAGAAACAGTATCAATTTGAACTTCAGATGTAGATTTTCGTTTCTTTTTTTGTTGATTTATAGGAACTTTTGAATTAATTCTAACTTCATCATCATCATCTTCTTCATCACTACTACTACCTTGATTTTTATGAAATATTTTATCCAAATCATCATCTGTAATTAAAAATTTCATTTTTGTTTTTAAAAGTTGTTCCTTGCTCATTCGAACATTATCAAATCGTTTTGATCTTGAGTTCATTTTTTCTTGGCTATTGTCATCATTTTTAATTAACTCATTATTTCTATTATCTGATTTTAGTATACTTTTTAATCCATGTTTTAATATCTGAATTAAAATTTCGGGTTTTTTAAATTCCTTTTAATAATAATAATAATAATTAAATTTAGAAAGAAAGAAAAAATAAATTCGCAAATAAAATCAATTTTTATATTGACTTTTTAATAATGACATTTTTTTTTTTTTTATTATTTATTAAATTCAAAACTTACTTTTTTTGCATTTTTTGTTTGTTCAATAATATCTTCATTAGTTTTAAAATCATTAGTATTTGAAAATGCTCCCTTTTTCATAATACTTTCTGAAACAACAAGTTTTTTATTAATATGATTCCACATGGCTTCTTCAATCGAATCTTTAACTAAAAGTCTTATTACTTGGATTCTTTTCTTTTGACCTATACGATACACTCTTGCCTATTATATTATATTATATTATATTATATTATATTATATTATTATAACACTATTAATTTTTCTATTAATTATTATAATAAATAAAAAATATTAATAAATTATTATAAAACTTTGTATTTACAGCAGCTTGTCTATCTGCTTGTGGATTTATATCATTATCGAAAAAGATAACAGTATCAGCTAATTATATATAATAATAATAATAATAATAATAATAAAATTTGAATATTAATAAATTTAGTTACATAAAATAAAATAAATAAATAAATATTTATTTATTTATTTAATAATATTCATAATAAATAATAATATTATTAATATAAAAATAATAATAATAATAATAATAATAATAATAATAATAATAATAATAATAATAATAATAATAATAATAATAAAATATACCTGCTGTTAAATTTAATCCTAAACCTCCTGCTCTTGTACTTAATAAAAACACAAGAACATCTTTTTTTTCATCTTGAAAATTCTTTACTGCTTTATAACGATCGTCTCCTGTAATTGATCCATCTAATCTTTCATAAGAATAGCCTCTATACTCTAAATAATCTTGTAATATATCTAACGATCTTGTCATTTGTGAAAAAATCTTTTATATATTATAAATAATAACATTTTATGATTTTATTTAAATGAATTATTTGTTATAATTTAATATTAAAAGAGCTGGCTAAAGAAATACAAAAAAAAAATAAATAATAAAAAAAAAAAAAAAAAAAATTATTATATTAATAAAGTATTAATACTTACTAATACTCTATGATTATTTTTTTTAATATATTTTAATAATCCATCTATAATAACAAATTTTCCTGAAGCCTGAATTAAATGTTCACCCATTTCATATGGTTCTGGTTCAATGTTATCTAATTTAATTTATACAAAAAAAAAAAAAATACAAATAAAATAAAAATAAAAATAAAAATAAAAATAAAAATAAAAATAAAAATAAAAATACAAATAAAATAAAAATAAAAATAAAAATAAAAATAAAAATAAAATTAAAAATTAAAAATTAATTAAGAATAAAATTTTTAAATATTTCAACATAAAAATTTAAATATATAAATTTACAAGATTTAAACATTTTTAGTATAAAATATATATATGAATGAATTACCAAATAAATAGGGATGATTAACACATTTTTTTAATTGCACCCAAACTAATTAAATTATTTTATCATATTAATTATAAATTTTTATTTTTTCATATAAATATATGTATATATATAATTATTATATATAATTTATTATATATTTACTATTATGAAGACGAGCTTTATTTTCATTTGTAAATGCTGAAATATCCTTAAGCAAAATAGCTTTATAAAGTCTTTTTTGTAATTCAGATAATTCTATATATATATTATAAATAAAATTTGTAATTATGTAATATTCAATTAAAATTTATATTTTCCATAATATATATACCAATATATATAATTGTTTCATTTATAGGAGGTAATTTCAAAACTTTTTCTTTTTCTCTTCGTAATATAAAACTAAATTTCATTAATAGTAATATAATATTAATTAAGTATATTAAAAGAAAATTTTATATATGAATATATATAACTTTTATTACGGTTTCATAATAGACTGTAATTCTACTGTATCTGACAATGATGGAAATAACTTTAGAAAAACTTTTTCTTTCATATTAAATATTTGTGGATTTTGAAATTGTAAAAGTGAATGTAATTCACCTATATTATTTTGAATAGGTGTTCCTTTTTTATATATATATATATATAATATATATATGTATATATTAATATAAATATTATTATATATAAAACTTTTTATTTATTACTATTAATTTTTCTATATTTTAATAAATCAAATATATTACCTGTTAAGAATATGTTATGATTAAATTTTAATTTTTTTAATCTTTCATGAAGAACAGTTCGTTTATTTTTGATTCTATGAGCTTCCTTTATTATTATAATGATTATTATTATAACTATTAGTATTTGCATTTTTAAAGTTTGATAGATAATTATTTAATTATTAAAAAAAAAATATATTTATTTTATAAAACTTACATCTACTACAAGACATTCAAATTTAAAATGTTTTAAAAATTCATATTCCTATTGTATTAATTATAAAAATTCATTAATTATGTTTCGTTATGGAAAAAAAAAATAAATAATAATAATTTATATGTATTTAATTAAAAATATGTACAATATAAGCAATTTCATATGTTACTAAACAAATATCTTCTTTCATTCCCTTTGTCATTATTTAAAATTGATATAAATTATTACATGTAAATGAATACAAATGAAACAAAATTAAAAAAAAATAAAAAAAAAAAAATAAAAATAAAAATAATAATAGTAATAATAATAATAATAATATAAATTATATATATATAATTATTTTTAATGATTTAGCTTAATTACATGATTCATAATATCTTCCTTAATTTTATTTCTTTGAAATTTATTTCCATTAAATTGAAAAACTGTTAAATTACTAAATTTTTTAACTTCTTCAATCCAATTATTATAAATACTTAATGGAATAACAATAAGTGTATTGTTAAAGAAAAAAAGAGATTTAATAAATTAAGAAGTAATAACTTTTTTTATTATTTTCACTTTATGATGTTAGAAAAAAAAAAAAAAAAGGATATGATATGGTAAAGAATTTTTATTTTCATACTGCTTCATATATGCTAATGCACAAATTGTTTGTATAGTTTTTCCTAAACCTTTTTTTTTAAAAAAAAAAAAAAAAAAAAAAGATTTAATTTTAGAAAAACATATTTAAAATTAATTCTAAAATGTACCTTTTTTTTTTTTTTTTTTTTGAAATTTCATATTTCAATATACACTACCCATATCATCGGCTTTAAACATTAAATAAAATATATATTATTTTATTTTACATATTAAATATAAAATAATTAATAATTCTTTTATTTAAATAATTAAATATTAATTTTTATAATTTTAATTACCTAAAATTCCATTTACATTATTTTTAAATATATTTAAAATCCAATTTACTCCTTCAACCTTATTATATAGAAATAAAATAATAAAAATCATTATACTATTAATTATTCAATTTTTTAAAAAAAAAAAAAAAATAAAAATAAAAATAAAAATAAAGATAAAATAAACATATATATAAATATATTACTTGATAATTTTTTAATTTTATATTATCTTTCATATATCTTAAGTTATTTTTTAAAATATCAATATTGAAATTTTCACTTAAAGTTTGTTTAATATTTTGAACTTTCTCAAATAATTCTTTTTTTACTTCATCAATATCAACTTCTTCTTCAGAAGATTCATATTCATTTTGAGGTAACCATTCATCTTCCATATTCTAATTTTTTTTTTTTTAAAAAAATAAAAACATTAATTATAATAAAATAAAATGGATTAAGCTTATCTATTTTAATTTTATTAATGATTTTATAATATATATAAATATATTTTTTATTTTTAATTACAGAAATCCTTGAATAAATTAAAAAAAAAATAATAAAATAAAATAAAATAAAAAATAAAATTTTAATATATATATATTTTTTTTTAATTAAGCTTTAAATTTTTATTGGCTAATTGAATTTAATAAAATTCAATTTGTAATTATCTATTTTATTTTAATTTTTATTATATGTATAATTCAGCTTTGTAGAAATTATAAAAATTATTTATAGTTTTATCTTAATAAGGAATTATATATTTTAATCTTTTAATTTTTTTAAATTTTTTTTATCATTTTGAAAAATTCACATTATTAAAATTATTATAATATCTACATTAACATCCATTTTTATTATTTAAAATATTTTTATTTAAAATTTAAGTTGAGGTTAGGGTATAAAAAGTTAATTTGGCCATAAAAAAATAAAAAATATATAATTAAAATTATTTAATTTAGAAAATAATTTTTTTTGATACATTAAGTGTGTACATATATAGAAAAATAATTTAAAAATCAAATAATTTAATATCAAATAATTTAATTAAATTTTCGCTTTGATAAAAATATAAAGTATAACAAAAAAAAAAAAAAGAAAAAAAGGTATTTATAATATATATATTATTTCGAAGGTAATTAATAATAATGATTATATATATTTAATAATTTAATACTATGAAAGGTTTTTATTAATTAATAATACTAATAAAGTGTAAAATTTAATTATTATTGGAACAAACAATCAATAGTAGTTTTTTTTTTTTTTTTTTTTTATTTTACTTTGTACAATATCTTAATTAATAAATGAAAACATGAAATTTACCACCTTAATTCAATTGAATTAATATGAAAGAATGAAAATAATCAAATAAATAAATAAATTTATGTTATTTTTAATATTAATATCATTTATTGTATCTATATTTATAATTATATATACATATATTTCGCTTTTCACACATTTAATAATAATTTGTTTCAATGAAATTTAAATACAAATAGGGAAAATGGTTTTCGTAAAAATTCAATCTCGCAGTGGAGAAATTCTCGCCGAAAAGCTTGATATTGATGGAGCAACCGTACTTGATCTTAAAAAAGCTTTTCAAAAACAATGTATATACTTTTTTTTCTTTTTTATTTTCATAAAGTATTAATTAAAAAAAATATAATTTATTATATTTTTAAAAATTAATAAATAATAGTATACTAATCATAAATGGCTTATAAATAAAAAAAAAAAAAAAAAAAAAAACTTAACAATATTCATTAAAAGTTCCAAAATATTATCCAGATAGACAAAGATTAACTATTGGTAAATTTGATTATTAATTGACAAAGCAAAAAAAAAAAGAATAAAAATTTAACTAAAAAAATAATAATAAAATTTAAAATTAAAAAATTAAACAAATTAATTTACATTCATTCATATCATAGATAAAACTGTACTATATGATAAAGATACATTAGAACAGCATAATATAAAAGATAACAGTAAGAAAATATATATATATTCTATTTAAATAAAACAAAATTTTATTTATTATAAAATAGAAGAAGATGTATTTTCTTTTTTCTTATTTTTCTTTTAAAATAATAAACATTTTATAACATAGCTACCATTACTTTTAAGGATTTAGGTAAATAATAAGTATAATTTTTTCAAATGCTTAAAAACAAAATAAAAAATAAATAAATAAATAAATAAATAAATAAGCAAATAAAATGATTTTAATGATAATTTTTATTCAAAAAAATTTTTAAAAAATAAAAGGACCTCAAATTAGTTGGAGAAATGTTTTTATTGTTGAATACTTCGGTCCATTATTTATTCATCCTTTGTTTTACTTTGGATCAAAATTATTCTACAAAGAAGCTATTGTTGAACACACTCCAGTTCAAAAGTAAATAATTTAAATGCAATATATTAATTATGTTAAAAAAAAATAAATTATTTTCATTTTCTTGATGTTAAATTACAATATTTAATTAAAATAATTATTATTCCAATAATAACTATATATATATATATAATTAGAATTTGTTTCCTTTTTATTATGATTCATTTCCTTAAGCGTGAATTTGAAACTGTAGCTATTCATCGTTTCAGTAACAATTCTATGCCAATTAAAAACATATTCAAAAACAGTTTTCATTATTGGGTTTTATCAGGTATTAATATGGCTTACTGGATTTACAGACCAGGATTTACCAGTGGTCATGTTCCAGCCTGTACATCAACTATTGGAATGACTTTCTCATGTATATTATGGGTTGTAAGTTATATTTTACTTTACATATAATAATAATAAGTATTATTATTATTACTATAAATATTAATTATATAATTTATATTTAAATAAATAATAATATACATTCTTATTATTTTAATTTTAAATTACTTCTTAGTATTCGGAAGTTTCCAATCTTTTAACTCATATCATTTTACGTAACTTAAGACCAGCTGGTACTAGAGTTAGAAAGATTCCATATGGTTATGGCTTTAATGTTGTTACATGTCCAAATTACTTCTTTGAAACTTTAGCTTGGATTGCAATTTGTTTACTTACTGGTTCATTATCTGGTATATATTCATATATATATACTTTTTTATTTTTGTAATTAAATTAATGTTTAAACTAATTTTTACTCATCAAATATATTAGCTTGGCTCTTCACTATTGTTGCTTTTGCTCAAGTATTTTCTTCTTTTTTTTTTATTTTTTTTTTTTTTTTTAAACATAATTATTTATTTTATTAATATTATCCTTTTAAAAATTAAATTATGAATTCAATTTATCCTAAATTATAAATTTAGATGTATCAATGGGCTGTCAAGAAGAGACGTAACTATATAAAGGAATTCGGGGATGCCTTCCCAAAGAAGAGAACCGCTATTATTCCATTCCTTCTTTAAATATAATATAATAAATTTAATAATTATAGCATAGATTTTATAAACCAAAATAATTTGAAAACCAATAAACTAATAATAATAATTATAATAATTATATAATAGATAAAATAAAATACAATAAAATAAAATAAAATAAAATAAAAAATAAAAATAAAAATAAAAATAAAAATAAAAATTTACATCATTTTAAGATATATTTAAATATATAATGCTGAATTTATAATACAATTGATTTGGCTTGAAGGGAAAAAAAAAAATAAAAAAATAAACTCTATCAATTAGAATAAGATAAAGTAAAACATTAAGAAATAGATAAATCATTAAGATAATCATATAAAATTTGAAAATATAATGCATTAAATAATATATATGTTTATGTACAAATGTCAGTAAAAATATAAAACTCGATTTTTTTTTTTTTTTTTTATAATTATGTTTATTTGTTTATTATTTAAAAAATTTCAAAATTACAAATATACTATAATTTAATTATATAAATTATTTTTTCTTTACATATAAAAATTAAATATAAAATTTTCAATTAGTTTTAATAAATCAAAAACGATTGTAAATATTATTATGAATTATATTAATAATAGAATTTACTATTTCATTTCTAAAAAATAAAAATAAAAAAAAAAAAAAAAAAATACAATATACATTTTATTTTCAGATTGAATTAATTATAATTATTATTATTATTATTATTATTATTATTATTATTATTATTATTATTATTATTATTATTATTATTATTATTATTATTATTATTATTATTATCATTATCATTACGTTATTGTTGTTAATGTTATTAAGACATTTTTAATATTTTAACCATAATGAATTTTTGAATAAATTATATAAAATAAGTATATTTTTTATTTTATTATTATTACTTTCTTATTTCCTTAATTAAAAGACGTTTAAGTTTTCAACTTTTTCATAGGCAACATTAGTTGTTGGTCCATGACCTGGAATAATACATGTATCATCACCTAATGGATATATTTTATCTCTAATTGCTGTTCTTAAAACGGTACCATCACCTCCCCAAAGATCGCTTCTGCCAATAGATTCTCTATAAAAATAAATACATAAATAAAAAAAAATAATTAATATATATTATATAATAAAAGATTTTCTTTATTTTATATCCCATATGTATTAAACTATTGTATTAATGTATACTTGAATAGGGTATCACCAACAATAGCAACTTTTTCTTTTGGGAAATAAAAACTTACAGAACCCTTACTAATTATCATTATCAATATCAATAATGATATTATTTTTATTTTTTAATATTAAATTTTAAAAATTTATAGAATAATAAAAGTTTTATTAAAACAATTAATAACTATTTTCATGGAAAAAAAAAATTGTATATATATTACCTATGACCGGGAGTATGAATAACTCTTGCAATAGATTTACCATTTAACATAATTTCATCATCTTCCTCTTTGAATTTATATATTTATTTATTATAAATATTTATATTTTATATAATATCATAAATAATGTGAATTAATATATAAATTTTAAATTTTGAATTTTGAATTTTGATATTGAATTTTAAATTTTGAACAATAAATTTTGAATTTTAAATTTTGAATTTAAAATTTTGAATTTTGAATTTTGAATTTCTGAATTATTTATTTAGAATTTGAAATTTATAAATTTAAAATAAAATTATTTAATTTTATTTTTTATCTAATTATTTAAACTATCATTCTTTTTTTTTTTTTTTTTTTTTTTTTTCCTTTTTTTTTTATATAATTATTAATATTTTTATTACTGTTATTATTGTTTAAAGAGAATTAAATTAAAATAAAAAACTTTATAATATTACTTAAAAATGAATCTGGTTTATCTGGAAGTTCCTCTTCCCTCTTATATGGTAAATCAAAGGCACCAATTTGTTCCATTTGATTATTCCATAAATACTAATAAATAAATAGAAAATTTATTAAAATTTAAATGAAATAAATATTATTATTTATATAATTAGAACAGTATTTATATTAATAATAATAGTCTATTTAAAAAATAAAATAAAATAATAATAATAATAATAATAATAATAATAAATACCATATCTTCTTCATGTAAATAGATTTTACAATTAAAATGTTTCTTTAATTGACCAACAGCACCCACATGGTCAAAATGACTTTAAAGTTTATTTATTTATTTATTTATTTATTTATTTATTTATTCATTCATTTATTCATTTATTTATTTATAAATTATTTTGATATTATTTAAATTATATTTTATTTAAATTTTATTAACAAATATATAAAAAAAATGTACATATACTTTTATTCCATTAATATTAACATCAATTTGTTAGCATACTAAAACTTACGCATGAGTTAGCAAAATAGATTTTAATTCAAAATTACTTTTTTCAATAATATTTTTTAGAATTTCAAAATCACCTCCTGGATCAACAATTAAAGCCTTTAAATAAATTAAAAACAAATATTAATAATAAAATTAATAATAGTTTTTATTACATTTTGGAATGTATTACATATTTTAATAATAAAAAACATTTTTAGTAAAAAAATAATTATAATATTATATATATACTTCTTTAGATTTTTCATCATTAATTATACAACAATTAACACTCAATGGTCCAGCAGGAATAATTTGAATTCGTAAATTTGATTTTGCATTTTCTTTTTTTTCTGGAGAATTTCCATAAAAACGGATACTAGATTTTTTTAAAGATAAACTATTTAGCATACCATTATAACATTTGATATTCATGTAATATCGTAAAGGGGAAGTTTGCAATTTAAAAGAATTTGTTTTAGATAAAAATGAATATTTTATATTTGTTAATAAATTATATCCCTTTAATGCAATTCCAGTTGGTAAAATACTACTTGAAAGCTTACTGCCAACTAATTTTGTCGGTAATGAAAACATCTTATTTTATTATTCAATTTTGATAAAATAAAAATTATAAAAAATGTTATATGTATCTTAATTGATAATTATAGTTTATTTATGAATTAAGAATATAAATCCACAAAATATTTTAATTTTAATAAAAAATATATTAAATAAAAAAATATTAAATTAATAATAAAATAGTAAATAATATTATAAATATTAAATATTAGTAGTTTTAAATTTTATATATAAATATTCTAAATAATAAATATAAAATAATTTATTATTATTTATTAAATATTTAATAATAATATAAATATTAAAAATAGTGTTTTTATTATTATTATAAGGAAAATTTTTAATTTAACAATACTTGTAAATTGTAGAATTTATATACATAATAAGGTTTGAAATGAATCATTTTTATCATTTTTATCATTTTCATCTTTATCATCTTTATTTTGTTTAGTTTTATTTATATATTCTGCTAATTTTTTTTTTGTTTTATAATTATTTTTCCTTTTTATTTATTGAATTAAATTTATATATTAAATAATATTTTTTTATAAATATTTATAAAATTCAACATTGTTATTATTTATTTAAATTGGATAAAAAAACTTTTTAGATAATTTATACGTAATTATTAATATATCTTAAAGTTTTAATATATAATTATATTATTTAATATCAAATTTCTATATAAATAAGTATATTTTTATTGAATAAAATAATTTTTTTTTAAAAAAAAATTATTTTATTCAATAAAAATAAAAATATTAAATAATTATAAAAATACAAAAAAAAAAAAAAATATTAAATAAATAAACGAGAATAAAAAAAAATAAAAAAAATTAAAAAAATTATGAAATTTTTTAAAAAAAAAAATTAAAAAATAATATGAAATTTTAAAAAAAAAATATCTTGTAAAAAAAAAAAAAAAAAAAAAAAAAAATATCGACAATTAAAAAATAATTAAAAAATTATATTTATGCATATACTTACATCAATATTATAAAAAATTTATATTATCATTATGATGTATAAATATTTATACATTTTTATATTATGTTTTCTAAATATTATAAATAAATGTAAAATTTTAGTATATACATATATATTAATAAATATAATATTTACCATTAATAAAAATAAATAATAAATTTGTCTATTTTCATAATATATATAGATTATACAAAATTAATTAATATAAATGGTTTGGCTATCGTGTATCCAGATGAAATTAAATACTACAATTCATTAGTCAGTGAATTTAATAAATATTCTAAAAAAAATGACTTAAATATTAATTTAATATTAACTATTTTAACATCAGATAATTCAACACTGGGTATCGATGATTTTGGATCATTAATGGATACATTAATTAATAAAAAATCAAAAAAATATGATCTTTATTTTTATTATGGAATATATTCAAAAAGATATGGACAACATTTTTTAGTACTAGATGATTATTTTTCAAAGGATTATCTTAAAAAATACGATAGAGAAATTATTACTAAAGCGTGTACTTATAAAAATAAAATAATTGGACTGGTAATTATAGATAATAAAAATTAATATTATTAATATATAAATTAAATCCTACAGTACATTTGATTATATGTTAATTATTTTTTTTTTTCAAATATATAATTTAGCCTGTAACAATAAGTATAGATGTATTATATTCAAATAATGAACTTTTAGAAAAATATAATAAAAATATTCCAAAAACATGGGATGAATTACTACGAACAAGTAAATTTATCTTAGAAAAAGAAAGAAATCTTAATAATACAGATTTAATAAATTATAATGGGTTATTTGATGGTATATTATAATACAAAATATATAGTATATTAAACAATAAAAAATAATAAAATAGAATAATTAGAATTAATTTTAAATTTATATTAAAAAAATATATATATATGGAAAATAATTTTAGATAGTGAAGAGGGTGAGTTGATAATATATGAATTTATTAATTCCTTTAGAAAGAAATTGAATTCTCCTCACCCAGAATTAGAAAGCAAAGAAACGATTTTAGGACTTGAAACTCTAAAAAAATTTATAAATAGCGGGTCATCAGGTAAACAAGATAGTTTATAAGTAAATTAATAAATAAATAATTAATTAATTAACTTATTAATTAATTAATTACTTAATTATTTAATTAATTGTTAAAAAGTTGGTTCGGAGTGGTATTCAAATGAAGATTTATTATTTAATAATTTTATAACGGGAAATTCAATATTTATTAAATATTGGTATTCAAAATATTACACTTCATTATACACGGCGTCAGCCTTACCTGGTGGAAAAAAAGGTATAAGCGGTTCGGTAATAAGTACATACAATATTGCTGTTAATAAATACACGAGCAAAGAGGAAAAAAATGCTGCAATTGAAGCAATGAAATATATTTCATCTACAGAAACACATAAAAAATTTCTTATTAATGAAGAAATATTTTCACCTATAATTGAATTATATGACGACCCAGAAGTGTGTGAATTTGTAAATTGTAATTTAATCAAAAGTGTACAACCTTTTTCAGTTATGGATTTTGATTGTGAAAAAACATATGATATTAGTTATTATTCGAAAAAATATAGATCATTAGTATTTGAATTTATCAAAGGAAATAAAACTATAAATGAAGTAATAAAGGATATAGTAGATTTAACGAAATTTTATCATTTATCACTTAATCCAAATGATTCATTATTAGGATTAATTACCTGTATCGTATTTTGTTTAGTCTTATTTATTATGATTTTATCAATATTATTTTTATATAATAAAAAATATCAAGACACATTTATACTTTTTGAAAAAGATTTTTGGTTAATATCTATACTTGGATGTATAATATTACTAAGTTCTATTTTGACGTTTTATGGGGAAGCATCATCTTTTAAATGTCATTTGAGGAGATCTTTTATATCAGTTGGTTTTGTTTGTAGTGTGACACCTATTTTATATAGATTAATTTCAGATTACCCAAAACCAAATGCAATATCATTATTTGTGAAAAACTATAAATTTAGATTTTTTATAATTATCATGATGGGTGATTTATTTTTAGTTTTATTATTAGGATTAATACCATATGATATTAGAAGTTTTGTTATTATTAATGGAGAAAATTTTCATAAATGTGAAATGAGAAGATTCTTTGGAAAAATGTTAATATTCAGTGTAGCTTGTTATGAAATTGTTTGTATAATTTTAATTATATATTTAGTTATTAAAGAATGGAAATCAAGGGAAAAGAATTTTGAAAAAAAGTTTTTCGTCACCGCAGTATCAGTAGACGCTTTTTCCATTGTTTTATATCACATATTCAGTATGATCTTAATAAAAAATTATATTGCTTATAATACATTGTTAATAACGATTACTTTTATCTTTACAATTTCTAAATATATATGTATTTACGGAATAAGAATTATATCAATATTTATTCCCACAATCGATAAAGATAGTTATTATGGATATATTCTTACAAATAATGATAAAAAAAATGAACTTTTTTATAATAATGGAGTAAGCTATTTTTCAACTAACATATTCAGTAATGAAAAAGCTGCATATACAAGTTTATCAAATAAAATATTTGATTTTCAATTTGATGAGAAAGGAAATTCAAGTCAAACACTCAATTCTGATATAACTGAATATATACATGAGAAAAAAATATTCATATGAATTAATAAAAAAAATTAGATATATCCATATATATAATCACATAAAATAAGAAGTAATTTTTGATTTTATTTATTTTTTTTGTATTTTTTTTTTTTTTTTTTTTTTTTGATATTATACTAAAAAAGTTTTATAAATTAATTAAAAATTTTATTAATAATAAAATCAAAAAATATTTATATTAATACATATTATAAATATATCTATTTCTTTTTTTAAAAAAATAAAAAAAATGTTGTATTAAGAAGAATATAAAACTTTATTAATACATATTATAATATAATAATTTTTAATTAAATTTAAATAAAGATATATAATAATACATTTTTACTTTTCAATCAATGTCTCAAATCATAAAAATTATTATTAATGAATTAATAAATAATTTTCTATTTTATCGAACTTCCAATAATAAATTAATAGTTTTGAATATAAATAATAATTTTAATTATTAAGAAAAAATAATCTATAAATTAAATTATAATACTTTAATATACAGATTACTAATTATCTAAAAATTTTCAATAAAAAAATATCAAAATTTTATAAATAAGTATTAAATTTAAAATTTCCAAAAAAAAAAAAAAAAGGTTAATGTTTTATAATTCTAAATTTACTTTAAATTAATAATTTCATAATTTTTTTCCGTGTTTATTAAATATCAAAAATCTATATTTAAAATTTAAAAAAAAATTTTCTCATAAATTATATTCTTAAGTTTAATACGAATTTTGTTAAATTAATAAAAAAAATAATAATAAAATTGAAATTGATAATACAATAAATTTTCTTTACAAATTTATAATTAAAGCAATGCATTTTTAGTTCATGCAACTTCTATTTAAATTAATAATTTAGAATAGAAAGTTCCTTATTTAATTAAAATCAAAAACAGAAACTCTGTTTTCCATAAATATAATTATATAATTTCATTAAATAGTCATTATATTGATAAAGAAAATTATTTTCATTATTATAATTATTATTATTATTATTTTTATTATTATTATTATTATTATTATTATTATTATTATTATTATTATTATTATTATTATTATTATTATTATTATTATTATTATTATTATTATTATTATTATTATTATTATTATTATTATTATTATTATTATTATTAAAAAAATATTTATAAAATCAAAATATATCATGTTTATAACTTATTAAATTAGATTAAAACTAATTTCAAATAATAAGTTATTCTATAACAGTTTTTTTTATATTTAGTTTATAAACTTTTTTAAATAAAACTTAAAAGTATTATTAAGATTAACCTTAAAAAATAAGTATTTTAATAATAATTTTTTTTCTTTTAATAAAAAACATGACTCATTTTTTTTTTTTAAAAAAAAAAACTTAACATTCAATATTTAAAAGAGCGAAAAATCTTAATTATTTAATATTTTATATTTTTGTTATTATTAAATAAAAATAAAAATAAAAATAAAATATCCTGTAAATTGATTTATAACAAAAATTCTTTTGATAAAAAATAAAATTTTAAAAAATTGAAAAAGTGTAAAATATAAAGTAAAAAAATTTAAAAGAAAAATTAAATAAATATATTTTTATATGAAACACTAAAATTGTTTTATTAGAAAATTTAAATTTAAAATATTATAAATTTATTTATTTTATTATTTATTTTTTTTTTTTCATTAAATTAATAAAAAAAAAAATAATTATTAAAACTAATAAAATAATAAAATAATAATATTAATAATTTATAATTTATTTAAATTTTAATAATAAAGAATAATTTTAAAGAAATATTTATATGTTTTTATAAGTTTTACTTATTTTTAAATTATTTACATTTATATATAATAAAATAAACAAAAGAAAATAAAGAAAAATTTGTTTTTGATTATATAAATATTTACAAATGCTGATTATTCGACAATTTAGGAAGATCAAAATGATCAAAATTTAATAGGATGAGTTTTATAGATCATTTCGGTTTGTACTAGTATTGCTTCTAATTCTAAGTCATCTTCAGTAAAGGTTTGGGCCGTTTCCTCTTCATCATATTGCTTTTGATATTCATCTTTATTAAAAGAAATCACATCGCTGAGTAATCTTACTTTGAGATGTTCAGGAGTAACGTCAAAAAATTGTACGTTATTTAAATTGTCACTCAAAACTCCTTGAAATTAGGAGAAGACCTAATTTATGTAGTAGGGTTTATTCTACTCAATTTTTTATTTTTTCTCAGACCACTGTTTAACAATCCTTTGAGCCACCTTAAAATGTTAGACTGAAATAATAAGTCTTTAAATAAGTCTACTTTTGGCCCATACTGATATTTGTTATTACCAAGACAACATCTTATAACATCAGATGATATTTTTATGATAATTGGTTAGGTCGATTATAGAGTTTTTGTGTCTATTTACAATTTGGTTGAGATTATTGATCATTTCCTCCAATATTGTAAAACGTTGTATTACCTCATTGTATGACTTCTCGAGTTCTTGGTTGTGTTGCGAGACTTTATTGTAAAAAAATGGTTTTGCCTGTTTGTTCCTTAGCTAGGTCGGTTTTAAGGTTTCTTATTTGCTCTTCTAGTTTTTGATTTAATTATTAAATTTTTAGTTTTTATTTTTTGTTTGTTTAAAAATCGGTTTTTAAATTATTTTAATTATTTATTATTTTGTTTATTTAAATATTATTATATAAAAAGAATATTATTAATTTATTATAATTTTAATTAAAATAATTAAAGATTAATTAATTTATTATTATATTCTTTTTTTATTTATTTTGATTTAATTAAATTTTATTTTATAATTTCCTAAACATTAGATTTTAGAGTGAATTCATTTTATTTAATTTTAGGATAAAAAAAATAATTTAGACACACACATAATGAGTAACCATCTCCCATCATGACTATAACAGATATAACTGTAAAGTGTGATATACTGACATACTAGTACAGCATCGCCCCTCCACACGTCTTATACATCTGTCTGGGGCTGTATCCCCTAACATTAACATTCCTACATATATCTCCATTGACCAAGAGAATCTGAATAGGAACCATTTACCCTTCCAATGGATGTAATCATTAGAGTAAGGAAATTTTAGGACAAAGTTTAACCAAAATTTTATTAATTGATAGAATTTCTAGTTTTTTTAACTTATTATTTATCAAAATAATTTGATATTGATTAGTACATTATAATATATTATTATTAATAAAAAATTACATTTTTAATAAAATATATAATATTTTCAATTAAGAATTTTTAAAGAATTAAAATATTTTAATATTAAGATAAGAACAATTAAAGAATATAGGAAGTTTCCAAGAATAAAAAAGGAGAAAATAATTCCTAAAATACAATTTTAGCATAATTTACTTTATTTAATACATTCTTTAACAAAAATGTAATAATTTAATTATAAAATTAAAAATTGAATTATTAATCATTAATCTTAGCTCTAACTGCTAATATTAAAGGTTTAGAAATAAATAATCATTTTTATTTATGATTCTTTCTAATTATTGAGTTTATTATAACGAAATATAACAATCAAATCACCAAAATTGCAAAAGAAAAGATTTGATTATAAAATTTGATTTATTAAAATAATTTGTTTTACTTGTAAAAATGTTAAATTTTAATTATTATATTATAATTGTTACAATAATAATTCTTGATTTCTTAAAGATAACTAAAGAGTCTTATTTATACTTTTAGTGAAAATAAGATTAAATATAAAATGAGTTTCTAATCTATTCTCTTATCTTGGAAAAAATTAGATGAAAAACCCGGATAAATTTTTGATTGATATTCTATCCATATCGATCAATGCGTTAATTAAGTAAAACAGATTACTTCCAAGAAGTAATTAGAAAAACCTTAATTAATCGATTTTCTATTTTAATTTAATGATTGAAAATAAAAGAATAAAATAATAAAAAATATTTCAATTATAAAAAATATAATTCATCTATTTTGTTCCATTATCTTGAATTTTACATAAAAATATAAAATGAAAAATAATACATTAAAAATGAAAAATTCATGATTAATAAAATGCAGAATACATGTTAAAATACTGAGTTCATGTTAAAATACAGAATACGTAGTAAAACACTAAATACATAATAAAGTACGAAGTAATATTTTAGTTCATAATTTAATTTAAATAAAAACTAATTAAATTTAATGATTAAATGAATAATTAAATAAATTATTATTATTTTTAAATGTATAAAAACTATTTAGCTAAATAAAATTTTAATATTAAATTAAATATAATTAATATTATATTTAATTATATTAAAAATTTATTTAAGTGTATAAATGTATAATATAAGCTAATCAAAAGTTATATTAATTATAAATTAACTAAGAAAATATAATTATTATGTTAAAATTCGGGACTAACATAAGGTTCCTGGATCATTTTAAATTATTTCTTTTTTACTATTTGATGTTTGTTTTTTTTTTTATTGATATTTAGACTATTTGGTTTATTATAAATTATACTTCAATATATTAAATATATATTTATCTAAAATATATATTACACATTAAAAAATTGTATAACTAAACATAAAAAATTATATTTCTATTATGAATAAAGTTATTTGTAAAATTTTTAAATTTCATTAAATATTCATTTTAAAAATATAAAAATAATACATATTATTTTTATTTATTGTAAAAAAAAGAATACTATTAATCTCCATCTAATTAATTAATAACTTAATAATCATAAAGTCTTTTCCTTTAGATAACTGTTACTATATACCCAAGTAAAAAAAAAAATATTAATTTGAACAGTAAAAATAAAAAATAGAATTTTACTATCTATATCTATCTTTAAATAAATAAATAATTATAAATATAAAAACAATAAATTAATAATATATAATAAATAAATGAAGTAATATATAAAAATGTAAAAAAATAAAAAATGAATTAATAGATTTTAAATAATAATTAAAATACATAATATATATATCATATTTTAATTATTAAAGTTTTCTATAAAAATCTGTTTTTAATATAATTAAATAAAATGTAAAAATGTAAAATAGAAAATTTTCATAATAAATAAGGTTTTGTACGAATTTAATTATACTACATGATTTATATAATTTAATAAATAGTAAAATATTAATATATTTTTTATAAAAAATTTTATCTAAATTTTGGAAAAAATCCTTAAAAAATAATATTAGTACTAGTGTAACAGAAGCTTTTTTTTTTTTATAAAATAATTATTAATAAATATTATGTTTATCTTTTTATTACAATTCAAAATTTATACTCTAAACTTTAATAATATCCTTTTTATGATTATACAAACTGAAAGGTAACGTTACTTCAGTTTCTAATGCATTTTTTAATTATTTATATATCTGAAATTAATTTAAATCTATTCTCACTTTTTTTTTTTAATAATAATTTTAAAAATTTTCATAAAAAATTTTAGCATGGCTTGTGATCATTTTTTATGTATAATTTTTTTCATTTTTAATGAGTTGATACTTTAATTATGCATGTAAAAGATTATATTTAAATAATCTATAAAAAAAATTTTTTTTAATTATATACATAAAATTTATTCATTCGTATATAATAATAATAAATAGAAGAATAGAAAATAAAAGAATAAAAATTAAATAAAATAAACTTCATTAAAAGTTTTTTTTTTTTAATATATAAATAATACTTTTTTTTTTATAAATAAAAATCGTTTACTATTAATATTTAAAAATAAATGTTAAATATCTATACTAATATAGCCCATAATCCATAAAAGCACAATTTCATAAATATATAAGATATTCATTAGAAGTTTTTTTTTTTGATGACCATGCCATTCAAATAATATTCAATTTTATAATTATATATATTCATATGATATTATGGAGTTTTTTTTTTCTGCATTATTTAATTGATATGGAATTATATATTTTTCAATTGAGATAATAAATATTTGTTATAATATAATTTATTAGATATATATAAATTTACGATTATAAACCAATAATAATAATAATAATAATAATAATAATTACTATTATTAATTATTATTATTATGAATAATGATAATGATGGTTTCCTTTTTTAAGAAAAAATAGTTATCAAAAAGAGTTTAAGTTATTATTAAAAACTTATACTATATTTGAATAGGTAATTAATAAATAATAAAATATTATTCAATTTTGTAATATGTGAAATTATTAATTACCTATTCAAACAGAGTAATATTTATTATTTATTAATTCATATAATCAGTTCACCTTTCATATTGTAATATTATATTAAAATATATATACAATGTTTTTTTTTTAAAATTATTTATTTTTATTAATAAAATTAAATAATATATATTGATATATGAATAATTTTACAAAATATTATTTATAACAAATAAGGGGAAGGAAATCAATACTTCAAATATATTTTAATATTTTATAATAAAAATAAACAAATAAATATATATATATAATAATTTTGATAAATAATTAGAAATTGTAAATGTTTATAAATAATAAATGATATTTACAATTATAATATTATAGATAATAAATTATAATATTCTAAATTTCTTTTAATATTTTGATTCTCTTTTTCTTAAAAAAAAAAATTGTATTTTTAATTTTAAATTTAATTTATTTTGAATAATAGTTATACAATATTATTTTTTATTAATAAAAATTGCAAATGAAATTTGTAACACAAAATAATTAATTTATAATAATAAGTATTAAATCAATTTATTTAGAGTTTTAATTTATTATAAAATTAATAAAATATATTTCTTATATATAACAGCCATGATAATAATATATGTAAATGGTGACTAAATGATTAAAAGAAATGTATAGTTTTTTTTTTAATTAATGTATTAAAAAATTTTTTTTTTTAAAAAAAAAATAGAATAATAAAAGAAAAAGAAAAAAAGTCAATTCTTTGAAATTTTATATATAAGGGTTAAAAAAGTTTTTACTTTTTTTTTTTTAAATTAAAAAAATAAAAAAGTTAAAAAAAAAGAAAAAAAAATAAATTGTTATTGATTAATTATTTATTTTTTTTCTAAAAATTGTCAAATAAAAATAAATATAAAAATATATAAAAAGCAACTTATATATAAATATTATCGCATTTTATTTATTTATTTTTTTTTGGATATTCACAACTTTAAATAATATATTAGATATATTAAAAAAAAATGAAATTAATTAATTCAATTGCTTTATTAGCTTGCTCTTTTGCATTTGTATATGCTAGCGGAGGTGAAGCTGACAATGAAATGACTTTCTATGGTTGTCCAGAAGAATGTTCAGCTCAAAGACGTCCATCATGTCCACAATTTGATGATGATAATCTTCCATCACACTTTGCTGCATTAGTAAGTGTTTATAGAATATAATGGAATTATTATTATTATTATTTTATATTTTTAAGGCATTTTATGTTTAATAATATATATAATATTTTTTTTATAAAACAATTAAATTTAAATTGAATAAATTGAAATTAAACAAAAAAGAGTACAAAGTTATCTAATTACGAAGAATATTGTGGTCATTATGCAGTTTATATGTTGGCTGATGGTAGCAGATCAGATAAATTAGGCATGTATAAATGATTAAAAAATATTAAATTAATTATTATTGCTTTCTTCATTATTATAGAATATATTAAAAAATAATAAATATTAATCTAATAATTTTAATTGACATAAATTTAATTATCGAAATTATACAGCTAGAGCTGTTGTTGTTGACTCATGTAGTTCATGCTCTGAATATCACCTTGATTTATCTAAAACTGCATTTGGAGAACTTCGAGAACATAGTAAAGGTACTGGTAAGATTATTTGGGGTATTTATTCAAAAAAAGGTGAAAGATTAGCTGGTCCATTCTATAATAGTGTTAGTGGTAGTGCAAAGCAAAATAATTTGTCTAAAGATTCTTTCGTTTCTGCATTTGATGCTAATGCAAAAAGTTTAGCTTCTAGTAGTCATAATTCTGCTAAATTCTCAACTTCTGGTAAAATTAGTGATTATTTTGATGATGAAATCAAAGAAAAGAAAACTACTTCTTATAAAGCTAAATCAACTACTAGAAAAATACCTAATTACGTAACTAAGAAAACCACAAAGGATCTTCCAACTGTTCGTAAAACAAAAACTCTTCCAGCTTATTCTGGTACATCCAATCGTTCAGGTTACTCCGGTTCTTCCGGTAACTCTGGATATTATGGTAACATTAACAGTAAAAGAATCCCATCTGGATATTCCAACAATGCTAAATCTATACCATCTGCTAATCAAGGTTACTTCAGCAATTCTAAGACTTTACCAGCAAAAGCAGGTTTAAACAGTAATGCTAAAACTTTACCTTTAAATGGATTCAATATTGGCACTAATTCAAAGACTTTACCAGCTAAGGCCGGTTTAATTAATAATGCTAAAACTCTACCTGCATTTGGAAACAATAATGGTATACCAGCTAAAACTCTACCTGCATTTGGAAACAATAATGGTATACCAGCTAAAACTCTACCTGCATTTGGAAATAACAATGATATACCAGCTAAAACTTTACCAAATATTGAACAAGCTACAATTGCTCCAAATGCAGTTCCAACATTATCCACCGTTCAAAATGAAAATAAGGAAAATGAAAATAAGGAAAAGGAAGATAAGGAAAATGAAAATAAATTAGGTACTACTATTGGTATTCTTGCTATAAGTGGTGGTGCTATTGGAGCAGCTGGTGCTGGTTTATTCTTATTGAAGAAAAAGAGTCCAAGTACTTATGAAGGCATAAAACAAAAGTTCCCAGATGCCTTCGCAACTGTAAAGAGAAGTTTATCTCGTAAAAGTAATTATGATAGAAGTTTACCTCGTGTAAATAATAATGAAAGAAATGAAGAAAGAACCCGCTTTATCAATGAAGATAGATATCGTAATGAAAATAATTATCATAGTGAAGGTAGATATCATTATGATGGTAGATATCATTATGATAATAGGTATATTAATGATGATGGATATTGTGAGGAAGATGGTAGATACTATGTATAAATTAGCTAAACCATGTAAAATAATAATATAACAAAAAATTTAATATTTATTTTTTAATTTTATTATTATTGAAAAAAAATAATATCTATATTATATTATATTTATAAATATTTATATCATAATATTTTAATATTTAGTATAATTAAGTTGTTATAATTTTATTTTATTAAATACTTTTAATGTAGAGATAAAATAAAATATAGCATTTTCCAAATTTCAAAAATTTTTTTTTAAAAAAAAAAAAGTATTTATCAAACTTGTTTTAATATATTAATAATAATATATTAAAAAAAAATCTAGTTTAAAAGAAAATCATAATCAAAAAAAAAAAAAAAAAAAAAAAAAAAAAAAAAAAAAGAAAAAAAAAAAGAAAAAATTCCAAAAGCAGAAAATAATATAAAAATGATAATATAAAAAGATATATATCATTTTATATCTTATAATAGTTATTAAATGAAGTAGTACTTTATCATATTTCACTGTTTTTTATTAAATTTTTTTTATAAATTATTATATTTAATTTATATTAAAATTTAATAGCTTTTTTTTTTCTTTTTATTATTATTTTAAATTAGAATTTAGAAGATAAATATTAATAATGACAAATCTTAACAGAGAAAAAAATCATGGAAAATAATTTGAAATCTTAATAATAGTTTTGATAATTATTATTAATTTTATATTCGAAAAAAAAAAAAAAAGTTATCAAAAATGAATTCATTATACTACATTTATATTTAATGTATTATGTATAATTATATATTTATTTAATTTTTTTTTTTTTATTTATTATTATTTTTTATTTTGAAAAAAAAAAAAAAAAAAAAAAAAAAAAAGATAATAATAAATAAGTAAATAATTAAAAATATATTCTTATAAAAATATATTAAAGTAAAGGTATTTATTAAAGATTAAAAACAAAAAAAAAAAAAAAAAAAAAAAAAAAAAGTAACTTGTAAATCCGAAAAAGTCCAAAATAATTTAATCAAAAATTAATCCAAAAAAAGAAAATAAATAATTAAATAAAAGTTATTTAATAAAATATATATATATTATTATTATTATTATTATTATTATTATTATTATTATTATTATTTCTTTTTTTGTTTCTGTTTCTTTTTTTTTTTTTTTTTTTTTTTTGAATATTTATTTTTGTTTTTTCACTATAAATAGTGCATTAATCGAATGGTCTAATAAATTTTCCATTGGTACAATCAGATATACGAGACACAATGAATGGGATATAAATCAAGACATCAGTATAATTTCTGAAAAGGCATTCTCTCTTTCTTCTTTATGAGTAAACGCCTGTTAGTAATAGTATTGAAAATAATGTGTATATTGATTTTAGTGTGTGTGAAAAAGTGTTTAATTTCCTTCTTGGAGGTCGAAGTATTAATAACAGTACAAGGGAATGGGAGGATCTATTTAAGTGCCAGATGAAATCAGGTGCTTATTCTGATACTCCGTTCTTAGTGGTTACTGCGGCACTTCCCCAATCGATTATACATATTGCTATTGTTCAATAGGTTCAAATCGAATCGTACTACTACTACCAAGAGCGTCAATGCTGAAGAAACAGTAAGACAGGCCAGCATGGCTAGCGCAACCAATGAAGATCATAATTTTGTATCATGATTAGCATTGCGAAGTCAAAATTAATTATTATACTTCAGTATAATAATGCCCTTGTGAAGTCTTACAAATATTAATTAAATGAAACTAGAATATATTATACCATTATTTTATTTTCTTTTGTGTTTTATTTTTTGTTTATTTTTTTATCTTTTTTTTTATTATTTTATTACATGTATTTTATCAAATATTTAATTAATAAAGATGAAACAAGTTTGCTGCCGTTAAAAAAAAAAAAAAAAAAAAAAAAAAAAAAAAAAATGAGTAAACGCCATGCTTGGTGCGATCTGAGACTTTCTTAAAAGAAATTATGCCTCGGGCTAGTACTAGACAAGGGTTACTATTCCGACGGCACAAGCGCAAACTAACCAGGAACATCAATGCTGAGAATGTTGTAAGACAGGCCAGCAGTACCAATGTCTATGAAGGAGAAGACCATAATATCTTTCAGATAGTCAATTCAAACCCTAATTCCGAATAAGTAATCTAGAGGTGAGGTTCTTTACATATGAACTTTTTGAGAGATTTATCAAAAACACTTTCATTACCAAGAGTGCTTTGTTAAACCGATAAACTATGAAGATCCATCTTTCTTTATTGGTAGTAACAAATTACCTAAAACTGACAACTATACTTATCTTGGTATTCCTTTTGATGAATCTTTATCACTGAAACCTATACAATCCAAATTAAACAGTAATTTAAATGTCAAATTAAATTTGTACTTTCGATTTCTTATTAATAAATCTGTTCCTCTCCCATTGAAGAAATATGTTTTAATTTCGTTTATTCTTAGTCTTGTTATATATTATGCTCCTCTCTTTGGTTCAAATAAGAGCAGACGTTCTAAAGCTCAAAAAATTATTAATAGAATACTTTATTGGAGTTATGGATTTAAATCTCGCAATTCTTCTGTTAGTCTCTATGATATTACTCGTGAATTAAGAATACCTCCTCTTTCAGCTATCTGTGCAATATCTCAATTACGATGCTTTAAAAAATGGAAAAATTCATCATGTATTATTAATCATCCCACTAATAATATTCCTACTATGTCACATTACTCATGGACTAAAGAATCAAGGACTTTGGATAAGAAATTAATTGGTAAAAAAACAAATGAAATGAAAAAAGTTTTATTGGGAAAGGGATGTCTTCAAACCCTCAAAAGTTAAAAAAAGCAATTATTTACAAGGAGAATGATTTTGGATTTATTTCAGAAATCAGAAACTTAACATTTCAATATCCTAAGTATCAATTGGGATTCTTTTGGATTTCTCGAATTAGATGTGATTTTAAATTTGACATTAGTATTTCCATTAAAAGAAAAATAGTCTCAGAAGATTGCCCTAAATGTTGCCCTTGTTGTGGTGTTAGTGTACCTAGATTTTCTCACTGGATCTTTGCTTGTAAAGAATTGGAAAATTACAGAAATAAATCTTTACCTTTTCTAGATGATCTCTTTTTGAAGTTTGCAATGATAATTGAACAAAAATCCATGGATGTTTCTTTAGATTCAGAAAAGGATTATGATAATAATATTTATTATTATATATTGAGTGCACTTCTTGGTGGGCGTTCAATGTATTCAAAAATTAAAGTTAATGATGGGGAACAAAGACAATTAGTTGACAATATTTTTAAACAAAGTTCAACTTCGTCGACTGTTCTGTATTTCGTGGGGATTGCGGAGTTTCTAACAAACGTAATATCATTAATTTGTCGATCATTAGTTTGATGATGAAATGGTATTCCGTTGAATCTACCGTTACCAAGAGCGTCGACGTCGAAATGATAAGGCATGGATTTTCACCTCCAGATACAGATTCGATTGATAACACTAATACTGAAATTATTACTCGCAATAATGGACGTAGTGTTATTATCGAGGAATGGGAAAAGTTAGAGGCTATTGCTTCTAACGCACTTTTATATTTTTATAATATATAATATTTTATTTCATGTATTTTATTTGTTATTTTTTCATTTAATTTCATGTAATTTTATTATTATTATAAATTAAATAAAGTTATTCTCTAAGTCTAAAAAAAAAAAAAAAAAAAAAAAAAAAAAAAAAAAAAAAAAAATTACCAAGAGTGCCGATATAGCGAAGAAATAGTGCAGTTGGTAGTCCTATTAATTCTCATCAATGCATATTTACTAGCAGTACCGTTCCGAACACAGAATTTATAGTAAGTAATTCAATTTTTGATGATCTTTTGTGTGGTTCAAGGGAGAGTTTAGTGGGTATCATACTATCTTTTTTAAAGATGTTACTTCTTTGTTTTATTATTTTAGATTTAACTGTTGGTCATGTTACTACACATAATGTAAATCACACTGAAAATTTTTTAACTATTGACCTTATTTTTATTCTTTATTACATTAAATTTTTGTATGATTAATTAAAACTTTTTTTTTTTTTTTTTTAATTTTTATTATTTTTTGTTTTACTTAACCTTTTACATATGTCTTATTTTTATCTTTAAATTATATAATATATATATATTTTTTTAAAAAATGTAATACATAAAAATATAATCATCTATTTAATAACGCACTGGAAGTGTAATCTTTTCCTAGTCCAAAAAAAAAAAAAATAAACTTCTTTTAGATAGTCAATTCAAACCCTTATCTTGAAAAAGAATTCCTTTTAAAACAGAAATCTTATAATCTTGGAGGTAAGGTTCGTTACATATGAAATTTTTTGCTGAATTTATTTATACACTTTATTTTGAATATTACTTTTTATTTCACATTACTATTCTAAATATTACTATATTCTTATTAGACTAATAATATTATTTTTATTAATTCTGTGTTTTTTTTATTTTATTTTATTATTATTATTTTTTTTTTTTATAATAAAAAATATTCATGTAATTAATAAATGAATAATTAATGTTAAAGTTTGTAATAATTGCGGCTATAAAATTTATCTAATACTATTAGACTTATCGTAGAAACTATAAGTCAAAAAAAAAATTCTGATAAATATTCGAATAATAATTTTTATCCTCATTGAGTTATCATCAATGAATGAGAAGAGTTAGAGATCCTATCTTCCTCGAAACTCATAAAGTAGTTTTTTATTTATTTATTTTTTTATTTATTTATTTATTCATTTATTTATTCATTTATTTATTCATTTATTTATTAATTAATTTAATTCACATATATATTAAATATTAATAAATAAAGTTAATTCTTAGTAAAAATAAATAAATAAATAAAATAGCTGAAAATATATTAACATAAAATTTAAACGAATTCATTAGATGATGTTTATATCTCAACAAAGGTAATCAATCATTTATCCATTGGATTATTTGTTAATGTTCTACTTAGAATTTATTCCAATTAGTATAGTGGATGATCCTACTAACATTATACCAATGATTAGTAGCTTCTCTTCAATTAACTTTATGAATGGTATAGTAAAAACAAAAACAAAAACAAAAAAAAAAAAAAAAAAGCATTCACAACCGAAAGAGTCTAACGTCCAACCAATATAGTAATTAAGGACTTCTATCATTAATCTTTCAAAATTCATCTAACACAAATAGTAATAATCATTCTTCACACAACGAATTTTTGGAAATTGAATCTCCTAATAATATTTCTCTTAGTTTGAGGGAGAGCTTAACATACATCACACTATCTACATTTTATATTAAATTATATATTTAACTTCCTGATTGTTAATTTATTCATTTATTTAGTTAGTTAGTTCGTTAATTATTTAGTTATTTATTCAGTTAAGCATTTATTTATGAATCATTAATTTTATTAATAATAAATTATTTAATAGTTAACAAAAAATAATTAATATTTGAACATTTTTTTATAATATAAAATATACCTAAAAATCATTTTTAAATATTTTTTTAATATTTAAAAAGGTTTATTTAAAAACAAAATATACAAATATTTAGGTTAGAAGAATCAAACGTAAATTTATAATTATGGCTGATATTAAGATCAAATGTTATATAGGAAATTACATTACAACATATATATATTTATATTCAAATTATTTGTTATTAAAATCAAATAAAAAAGAATTGAGATAATTGGAATTATTTAGAATTATTTCAAGGACTAATAATTACTTATGAAGTATTAATTAATAAAATAGTTTATTTTATTAATAAATAACATAATAAAAATAAAAAAAAAAATAAAAAAAAAAGGTAATATTATTTATATTAAGATATATCTGTATCAAAAAGGGGATATAAATGGTAATAGTGTTAGCATTGATAATAATACTTTATTAACAATTATTTATACATAATAATCTAAAATTTATAAATCTTGATTGATAATCACATGAAATAATTATATAAATTTGAAAATAACATAACAAAAAGAAACATGATATAGAATAATATAATAAAATATATTTATGTTTTGACATAAATTTATTGTTAGTAATTATATGTAAATATGAAATTCAATATATAAAAATAGGTGTACTTTATTTTAATCATTACTTTTTTTTTTTTTTTACTTTATAAAGCTCAATAAATAAGTGATAAAATATCTCCCTAAATGAAAATTAAAAACCAAGTTACGTTGAGTCATAATCTAAAAAATATATATATATCTATAATGTATATTAAAAAATTTTAGATATTTAAAATAAAAAAAAAAAAAAAAAATTTTTAATATATATTAAATAGAACTATTAATAATTTTATGATAACACTAATATAAAAAAAAAAAAAAGGTGAATCAATTAATGCAATAATATTTTTTTAATATTAAAAAATTAAAAGGATATTTGTGGTAAATAATAAGAAAAAATAAGAAAAAATAATAATAATAATAATTAATACTGTATGAAATAATTAAAAATTTTTAATTATTTCATACAGTATTAATTATTATTATTTTTTTTTTTTTTAATTTTAATTAATTTAAAAAAAAAAAAATAAATAAATAAATAAATAAATAATTCTAATAATTATAGATTTTTTTGAATAAAAAAAAAGTTTTGAAAATTATGTTTGGTTTTTGGTTATTTTTAAGTATAATTTTAATAGGATAAAAATATTATGAATTAAAGTTTATTATGTAACCTTTTTTTTTACTGTACAATTGAAAAAAAATAATAATCATTAAAAATAAAATAATAATAAAATACTAATTAAATTTGTAATAATAAATCTAGTACTAAAAGAATATATATATTGAAATATGTTTATAATATATATAATTTTTTTTGTTTTTTTATAAATTTATTTTAAATATAATTTTTTCATTAAGGTAGTTTTCAAACTTGTTAATTAAAAAAATTAAAAAAAAAAAAAAAAAAAAAATGAAAATAAAAAAAAAAAAAAATTAATTAATAAATATTAAAAATAAAATAATAATAAAATAAATTAAAGTAAGAATAATATATTAAATTTAAATATTATAATATTATAATATTATTTTATTTTAAAAATTCAATAAAAAAAGTATTAGTAATAATAAACAATAAGCTGTTAAATAAAATATTAAATATTTTAAAAATTTAAAATGAAATTATTAAAAGCAATTACTTTATTAACTTTCACTATTGCTTCAGTATATGCAGATTGAGGTGACATTAATTATGAAATTACCCACTACGGTTGTCCAGATGATTGCACAGGTCAAGTAGGACCATCTTGTCCAAAATATGATGATAATAATCTTCCATCTCACTTTGCTGCTTTGGTAAGTCAATAATAATATAATAATATAACATATATAAGAAAAAAATATATTTTTTTTTTAATAAGAAAAAATGAATATATTTAATTTTAAATTTAAATATATATATATTTTTTTATAATAGTAAATAAAATTTTTATAATAATAAATAAAATTTTTATAATAATATATCTAATACAAATTATATTTTATCTCTCTTTCTCTTTCCCCTTCTTTTTTATTTTATATGAAAAGAGTACTAAATTATCTGGCTATGATGACTACTGTGGTAATTACGCTGTTTATATGATGACTGATGGTAGTAATATCAAGACTATTGGTATGTATTTGAATAATTTTTAATTATTTGTTAAATTTAGTTAAATTAATAATCAAATATCCAAATGATTATTTCGTATTTTAATAAAAATTTTATTATTTATTAATTAATAACTAATAGCAAAGGCTACTGTAGTTGATTCTTGCAGTTCATGTGCTAAATATCATCTTGATTTATCAGAAGAAACTTTCAAAGAAGTTCGCGAAAAAAGTAAAGGTACAGGTAAAATTATTTGGGGTATTTACTCAAAGAGTGAAAGTAGATTAGCTGGTCCATTCTACAATAGCGTTGATGGATCTGCTAAGAAGCTCGGTATATCTTCTGATGCTTTCATTTCTGCTTTTGATGCAAATGCTAAAAGTTTAGCTTCAAGTAGTAGTAGTTCTAGAAGTTTTAATTCTTCTAGCTCTGGTTCTATCACTTCTACTACTACTACTACTATCACTGTCACTTCTACTATAACCGGTACTTCAATTGCTACTAATGCGTTACAAACTGGTGTAGTCCCTAACAATTCAACTATTACAGTAAAACCTGGTGTTGCCTCTAACAATTCAACTATTATAGTAAAACCTGGTGTCGCCTCTAACAATTCAACTAATACTAATAAGTCTCCAAATCAAAATCAAAATCAAAATCAAACCAATAATAAAGTTGAACAAGCTATAAAAGAGAATAATACTAACGATAGTAGTAGTTTAGGAACTACTATTGGTATTCTTGCTATTTGTGGAGGTTGTATCGGTGCCGCTGATGCAGGTTTACTTTTCATGAAAAAGAAGAACCCAAATACCTATGAAGGAATTACGCAAAAGTTCCCAGAAGCTTTTAATAATGTTAAAAGAGGTTTATCTCGTAAAGCTAAATCAATTAAAGGAAGAGTTACTATAAAGGTTCCAGAACCATCTCCTGATGAAATTAACGTTTAAATTTAACTAATATTATTAAAGGAAAAAAAAATTTTTTTTTTCTAAAAATTTAATTCAGTTACTAGTAAATAATTATATAATACAGTTTTTTTAAAAAAAATTAAAAATTCACCTTTTTTCTATATATATATATATATATATATATTATTATTATTATTATTAAAGATGAATTTGATTAAGGTATACAACAATAAGATACTTATTTATATAATAATAAAAAAATATCTTTTTCCTTTTCAATATTTATATAATTCTTTTTATGCAATTAATTTATATTTATAATTAAAAAAGAAATATTTAATTTAAATATACCAATACTATATAATAAAAATTTTATTTTAATTTTTATTATAAAAGTAATCTTATAATATATATATATATATTTGAAGATAATAATACCATATTTATAAAAAAAAAAAATAATGGTTAAATAATTAATGATTATTTAATAAAATATCAACATTTATTATATCATAATATATAGTAAATAATCAATATATATATTTTGTTAATATTACAAAAAAAAAAAAAAAAAAAAAAAAAAAAAAAAAAATAAGAAAAAAAAAAAAAAGAATAAAAGAAAGGAAAAAGATAAAAAAAATTTTTTTTCTTTTAGAAAAAGATTGATATTTATTAATTATTAATTTTTAAAGATAATAAAAATATATAATAATAGTAGTAATATTTATTTTCTTATGTCCATTTTAATTAGATGTTTTATATAATAATATATATAAAAAAAATAAAAAATTAAAAATAGAAAAAAAATTAAAAAAATTAAAATAAAAATAAATAAATTTTATTATAAAACACATTTAACAAAAAAAAAAAAAATTTTTTTATAAAATTTTAATATATTTTTCATATATATTTTTATTAAAAAATAATATTATTATTAATTTAATACCATTAAATCTTTAAAATTAAATATTATATTTTTACATGAAAAAAAAAATAATAATAATTAATTTTATGAAAGAATTAAATGTGGATTCAAATTCGATGTGAAGCCTTATGTAAAAAGCATACTGGTATCAGAAAATTGCTTATCATGTTATCCTTGTTGCGGTGTAAGTAATAGTATACCAAGTTTTACAACACTAGATACTTTTATGTCTAAATTTGAAGAATTTGGGCAACAATTCATTACATTTATTAATAAAATTTTTATAAATTTTTCTTTAATTGTTCATGAAAAATTATTGAGCATTCCTGATGACAAAGAGGAGGGTTTTATTAGTATTAAAATAAAAATATTTTGAAATAACATAGTTAAATTTTAAATCAAATATATTTAATTGTAGTATAAATTGTGACTTTAAATAAAAACCCTAATTTTAAAGTTATTATGTTATTTCTTAAAACTAATTTATTAAGTTATATATTACAAAAAAAAATAAATAAATAAATAAATAAATATTTTAATAATAATAGTAATAATAATAATAATAAAATTAGATGTATTTTAATAACTTTTTAAATTTAGAAATAATTATGTTTCACTTTCATGACACTTTTTTATTTTTTAAATATTTTCATATATTTTTATAAAAATCTAATTACTTATTATTATTTAATTTAGATATATTTATGATTATTAATAAATATTTATCAATATAAATATTATTAATTTTAAAAAATTAGATAGTAAAATGAATAATTTTTTTTTTTTTTTTTTTTTTTTGGGTATCGCATGTTTCAAAATTTAATTAATTGCTTCTGATTATCAGTGAATTTAATTTTATTTGCTTAAATTGACTATATTATTATACTCTCATCTAATTATTATTATTATTATTATTATTATTATTATTATTATTATTATTATTATTATTATTATATTCTCATCTAATTATTATTTTATTTTTATTATTTTATTATTATTATTTTTTATTATTTATGAAAAAAAAAAATTTCATAATAAAATTGATAATACTTTATTAAACGCAATGTGATCTTCATAAAATTTCTACATAAAAATACATTAAAAAAAATAAAATAAAATAAAATAAAATAAAATAAAATAAAATAAAATAAAATAAAATAAAATAAAATAAAATAAAATAAAATAAACATATGTTTTGTAATATTGTACTATTCAATATTGTTTTGTAAAAAATGCTAGTAGTATATATATTTATATTGTTATTACATTAATAAAGGATATTTATGTTAATTTAATTTAATATCAATTTTAAATCAGTTAATGTTTAAATTTATATTTTTATATTTAAGCTAAATAACGGATATTTTAATTTTTTTTTATGTATATTTAAAAAGAAAATAAATAAATATTATTTTACAGGTAATTAAGAGAAAAAGAGCGAGAATAGTATACTTTATTAATCATCATTAATAAATATATTAATTAGTGTATAGGTTATTTTAAGATAAAAATAAATTATAATAAAAAAAATACTGGTTTTATTAAAAATATTAATTATAAAACATTAAGATGAACAACAGATTTTTCTAAATAAAAATTTAAAAACTAATTAATTTTTTTTTTTTTAATATTAAATTTAATATAAACAGAAATACTAAAATTAATCATTGATTATTATTAATATATGTAATTTTTTTTAAATTTTTTACTTATTTATACTATAATTAAGTTTTTAAATTTAGCCTTAAAAATTATAATGATAAAAAAATAATTAATACATTTTCTTTTTAATATACATTTTTTATATGTATTAACTTACAATATAAATATATTTTATAGTTTTTTTTAATTTATTTTTAATTTATTAATTTTTTCATATATTATGAACTTTCTACCAAAGAAAAAAAATATAGAAAATTCTTTTTGTCATTAAATTAATAAAACTATTATTACAATATTAAATTTGAATTTTTTATACATTTCTATTTTTCAATTTTTGATTTATTTAATTTTTAATTGAAATTAATATATTCTTATATGTTGAAAATAAAATCAATATATGTTTATATTTTATTATACTATATAATAATTTTATATTATAACTATATTCATATTTATTATTCATATTTATAAACTATATTTATATTTATTTTATATATAGATGAATTTATTTAATAAACTACTAAACATATAATGGTATTAATCTATGTATTATTTAATCCTTTGTATGTACTTTGTTTTTTTATTAATAAACTTATTTAATTATAATATATAATATATTATATATATAGAGATTTTATAATAATTTGAATAAAGCTGTCATTCCAGTTTTTATCCTGGTGGTTAGTATTCGTGGGTTAAAACACTTAAGGCTTCTGGATCCTATCCACCACATTTTCACGAATGTAGCTGTAAAAGGATATCATTTAGTATTACCCTTGTTTAGAGATTAAGAAAAGAGGGTCGACGTCGAACTGGTATGTCCAATTAGCAACTATTATGGCTATGTAATAGTTATATATGCTTTTGATAAGTCTAAAAAAAAAAAATTATATAAAAAATTGAATATTGTGAATACAATATTCTTTATTTATATAATTAAAAAAGGTTAAATAAATAAAGTTTTATAAAATATCTCAGTAATTATATTTAACATTTAAAAAGTATTTATAATATTTTAATTTTATTTTATTTAATAAAAATTTTTTTTATAATTACTTTTGGTTATATTAATTTTTTTTAAAAAAGTTAATAAATTAAATTATGTAATAAAATTTTTTAACAAAGATTGTTACACAATACATTTTTATATATTATTAATATATATTATTTTAAAAAAAAAAAAATGAAAAAATAATTTTAGTTTTTTCTAAGATTTTTCATTTAAATTTTTGATGTGAAGAAGTAATTATTTTTTTATATAAAAAGATTTAAAATATCTTTAAATTTTTTTCTTTAAAACAATAAATAATAAAAATAACTAATAAAATATATATAAATATAATATAATAAAATATTATAATTTTATAATATTTGTATATTAATTTGTAAATTATAAAAAAAAGAAAAAAAAAAAAATTCAAAATTATATTTAATTTTGTAATTAAAACACTTAAATAATTTTATTATTGTATAAAATAATATTTAAATAAATTTAATTAGTTCAGAATGAAATTATTAAGAAGTATTTTCATTATTTCAAGTCTTATTGCTTCAGTATTTTGTGATGGTTCTACCAATTATGAATTAACTTTTTATGGTCAAAAAGGTGAAACCCATGCTAAGAAAGATCCATCTTGTCCACAATATGATGATGATAATCTTCCAACATACTTCGCTGCTCTCGTATGATATAATTAACTTTTCTTTTATATTAAAATATTATATAAATTTAATGTATTTTTTAACTAATTTGTATTTTTTATTATCTTTTTTATTTTTTTAATCTATTTATATCTATTTATTAAAGAGTACAAGTTTACATAATTACAAAGATTACTGTGATAAATATGCTATTTTCATGGCATCTAATGGTTCTAATGTTAAAACAGTTGGTAATTATTTAAAAATTATTTAACTATTTATATATTTATTCTCAAAGAAAAAGTTATATATATATATATTAATATCATCTTATAAATTTATAAACTTATGTATTATGTTAATTTTAATATTATGAATAATAAAATAATATAGCCAAAGCAGTAATTGTTGATTCTTGCAGTAGGTGTGGTACTTATCATCTTGATGTTTCATTAAATGCTTTCAATAAAATTGGTGAAAAATCTGAGGGTGAAATTCCAATTATTTGGGGTGTTTACTCTAAAAGTGGAAGTGAAGTTGCTGGTCCTTACTATAGTAGTGTTAGTGGTACTGCTAAGAAGTTAGGCTTATCTTCTGATGCTTTTGTTTCAGCTTTCAGAGCTAATGCTAAGAGTTTAGCTTCTAGTGGTAGTAGTTCTAAGGAATTTTCTGCTTCTGGAGCTCATATTGAACAACCTAAAAAAACTACCAAACCAACTACTACCAGAACTACTACTACTACAAAGAGAATTGTTACTACTAAAGCTGCCATTCCAAAGAATACCCCAGTTGCTCCAAAACCAGTTACTACTACTACTAAAACTCCATTCCCATTAGCTAATCAACCAAAACAAGTTCCAGGTGTTGTTGGAGGTCAACCTCAAACTCCTGGTACTAAGCAAGTTACCAACCCAACTAAACAAGGTGTTAACCCAGCTAACCCACTAAATAACCCAGCTAACCCAGCTAACCCAGCTAACCCAGCTAAACAATTAACACCAGATTCCAAGCAACTTCCAGCTGTTAATGCTACTTCTTCAGTTGTTGCTGCTCAACCAGCTCAACCAACTCAATCAGTTCAACCAGTTGAAAAGGTTATTGAGGATAAAAAGGAAGAAGAAGATGATGGTGGTATTGGTACTATAGGTATTCTTGCTATTGGTGGTGGCTGTCTTGGTGCTGCTGGTGCTGGTTTACTCTTCATGAAAAAGAGAAGTCCAAATACCTATGAAAGCATGAAACAAAAATTCCCAGAAGCTTTCAGTAATGTTAAGAGAGGTTTGACTCGTAGTGCTACTTCTGTTAAGAGAACTTTCACTAAGAGAAACGCAAATGGAAATGCTGCTGCTCTTAGTGTTTAATTTTAGACAAAAATAAATATATAATTTTGATTTTATAAACTTTTTTTTTTATTTGAAAAATATATATATAATTATAAATAAACATTAATTTAAATATATATGATTTTTCAAATTTACATATATATATATATATAATTTAGAAAAAAAAAAAAAAGAAGAAGAATAAAAAGACAAAAGAAAAAATAATTAAATTATAATATATATGAATAAAAAAATTAGAAAAATAAACAAGTAAAAATGTTAATATTTAAAAAAATTAGAAAAAAAAAAAAAAAAGAAATATAAAATTTACAAAAGAAAAATAAAAATTATAATCTTCTTATTTTTTGAAAAATGGAAGATTATATAATGGAAATGATTTATGATAAAAAATGTTTTAATATTTTATCAAATATTAAATACTTAATCTAATAATTTGTATAATAATATATATTAATTAGTGAAGTTATAATTAACTAATTAATTAAAATATACAATATATATTTAAGGTTTATTTTTTTATTTTTTTTTTTTTTTTTTTAAAAAAAATATTGTTTTTGATTAGATATATATTAAAAAGAAATAAAATATTATTTTTATTATTATTTTTGTCTCAGTTTAACGAAAATAATAACAATAATTATAAAAAAAAAAAAAAAAAAAAAAAAAAAAAGAAAAAGAAAAAGAATAACTAAAAATATTAATCATTCATTATACTTTATTATCAATCATAAAATAGCTACATTTAGTTAATATTAAAATATAAAATATATAAAACATTCAAATATTTTATATTATTGATGTTATATTAAAAACTATATAATATATATTATAAATATTATATTAAAATGATTATATTTATATCATTAACTAAAAGTTTTTAAAAAAAAATAGTTTTTTTGATAAGAAGAAGGTTTTTATCGAAAACTAAAACAAAAACTAAACATAAATTAGAAAAATTAAAACTATGAATAATAATTTTAATGGTAATATTAATAATAATAATAATAATAATAATAATAATAATAATAATAATAATAAAATAATTATAATAATAATAAGAGTAAATAAAATAAAATAAAAGTTAACAAGATATATTATATATTAGAAACTACTTTCAATTACTATTATTAAATTCATTATAATATATTATTAAGTTGTTGAAACAAGTTTGCTGCCGTTAAAAAAAAAAAAAAAACTATAAAGTTGTTCAATTATATATATATAATTTTGAAACTTTAAAATTAATTTATTATAATAATATTATCTCTTTTTTTTTTTTATATCAAATTTAATTTGATACCAATGTTACGACCTACTCCGTTCTTAGTGGTTACTGCGGCACTTCTCCAATCGATTATACCTATTGCTATTGGCCAGCAATGGTCTTTGTTCAATAGGTTCAAATCGAATCGTACTACTACTACCAAGAGCGTCAATGCTGAAGAAACAGTAAGACAGGCCAGCAGGGCTAGCGCAACCAATGAAGATCATAATTTTGTATCTTAAAATTATGATTAACATTGCGAAGTCAAAGTTAATTATTATACTTCAGTATAATAATGCCCTTGTGAAGTCTTACAAATATTAATTAAATGAAACTAGAATATATTATACCATTATTTTATTTTTATTTTGTGTTTTATTTTTTGTTTATTTTTTTATCTTTTTTTTTTTTTTTTATTATTTTATTACATGTATTTTATCAAATATTTAATTAATAAAGATGAAACAAGTTTGCTGCCGTTAAAAAAAAAAAAAAAAAAAAAAAAAAAAAAAAAAAAAAAAAAAAAAAAAAATGTTACGACCTTTAAATCAATTTACTTATTCCAAAGGTACACTAGATCATCTTGCATTGATCACGTCTTCTGTAATGAGGCTTTGGCAACTCATATTAATAAAGCCTCGGTTTGTACGGTATTTTTAATCATTAACCTATTTTGCTTTCTTGCAACAAGAAGGGATGCATTGATTATTACTTTTTATTTCACGTTACTATTTCATTTATTATTATGTTCAAATTGGACAAATAATATTTATTTATTTTATTTATTCTGTATTTTTTTTTTATTTTTTATTAAAATTAAAAGTAATCACGTATTTTATATATGAATAAATAAATTAAGATTAAAGTTCGCAATAATTGCGGCTATTAAAAAAAAAAAAAAAAAAAAAAAAAAAAAAAAAAAAAAAAAAAAAAAAAAAAAAAAAATTTCTTGTAACAATGTTCTCTCCGATGGCTTTATAAGGCCTGCTAAAATTTCTAAATGGTCTACACATATTTGCATAAAAAAAACTCAGATATTTTATCACACAATTATTTTTCAATCTCAGCCAATGACCTCGATTCTCATTACAATTCGCTTATGGCTGATAAAATGGTAGAAAATTTTATCAATACAGCAAATAATATCGGGAAAGATATTAAGGCTTTCATTCCAATAAATTTAAAGGGCTCTGCTTTTTATTGTCCTTATTACATTAAAAAACTGTCTCATGAAAAACATATTGCATTTCGAAATATTAAGCCTTACTTTAACTGTGAAAATGTTATAATTACCTTGAACAATTTAATAAATATGAAAAACTTTGCAAATTAATCAAGAAAATAGATAGAATATCTACTTATTATTTTTGAGCTTTTTTATTTTTTATTTTTTAACTTTTATTTTTTTTTTTTAATTTCAAATGTACTTTTCACCTACATGTATTTTTTTTTATAATAAAATTAATAAAGTTATGGAAGTATATTCTCTTCCCTGTCTAAAAAAAAAAAAAAAAAAAAAAAAAAAAAAAAAAAAATATTAATTGTGTTTTTTATATATATATATAATATAAAAAATATTCATGTAAAAGATTAAAGTTAGCAATAATTGCGGCTAAAAAAAAAAAAAAAAAATTCTTAGTCTATAAATATATATTATATATATTATTATAATATATTAGTTAGCAAAGTTTTATTAATATACATATATATGTATACTTAATAATCTGTTCATATTTTTAATAATATATGAAATAAATTCTAGTCAAAAAAAAAAAAAAATGCAAAAATTTTTTTAATAAATGCCAAATAAAGCAATGATGGTGTATTTTTCTTTCTTAGTTTTTTAAAAAATAATTAAAGTTTATATGTATACTGTGTAAGAAATAAATTTTAGTTTTAAAAATAAAATAAAATAAAATAAAATAATAATAAAAAAAAAAAAAAATAAAAATAAAATACATTAATGAAAATGTATTTTTTTCCTTTGTTTAATTTTTTTTGAATTAAATTATTTAATTATTTTAATATATTTTTATCATAAAGTGTTAATAAATAATTATTTATTTTTTTTAATTAATAAAAAAAATAAAGTAGTGAAAATGAATGTTTTATTTCTTATTAATAATATATATACAATATATTATTCTATAATATGTTCTTAATTAATATGTTTAATACATATTCAATTGTATAATATATACTCTTTTTATTTTAATAATTAAATAGTAAATTAAAATGTATTCTATACTATTATATTTAATTTATTTAATAATTATATAATTGAATTGTGTACTCTTAAAAAAAAAAAAAAAAAAAAAAAAAAAAGTAAAAAAATTATTTTGTAGCATAAATAATGATCCAAAAATTTTTATAATATATGATGAAAGTTTTATTTATTTATATAACATAAATTGTGTTTACAAAAGTTTATTCAAATCATTTTCTCAACATTAATTACAAAAAATATTTGAAAAAGTGTGCTTTTTTAAATAAGCTTTACAATTAATAATATTATTTAATTAAAATCGTTTTTTTTTTTTTTTTTTTTTTTTTTTTTTTTGATCTTTTATTTTTAATTTTTAATTAATTAATTTATTTTTTATCTTTTATTTTTGCTTATTTATAAAAATAATAAATGTTGGAGTATTAACAGCAACATCAATATTTTGTATTCCATTTAAAGTTGTAATGATAATATGTATTAATTTGAATATATAAGAGGTAAAACAATTTGAGATTATATAGCATTATATAGCACTAATATATGAATTTTTTTTTTTAGTATATAATAAACTCAATTTATGTATAAAAATTTGTATATAATATTTAATAAAAAATTTTGTTTTTAATATTTAAAAAAACATAATAATAATTAAAATTAAATAACTACTCTTTATTTTATTTTAAAAAAATTTTGCAAATATTTTATGGTCAAATAATTTTATATATACAAATAATATATAATATATCCTTTAATATTATATATATTATATACATGAATGCTAAAAAGAGTTATTTATTTATTTATTTATTTATTTATTTATTTATTTATTTATTTATTTATTTATTTATTTATTTATTTATTTATTTATTTATTTATTTATTTATTTATTTATTTATTTATTTATTTATTTATTTATTTATTTATTTATTTATTTATTTATTTATTTATTTATAACTCTCTTTTAAAAAAAAAATAATTTTTACATTAAAAATTTTTAATAACTCATTTTTGATGATATTGACTATATATATATAGTACTAGTTTTATTCGATTTTATATATATTAACATTTTTAAAACATAATATAATGATAATTAATGATAATATACTGAATTTTATCTTTAATATTAAATAAAAAAAAAATTCTTTTTAATATATTTATATTATTTTTTGTATTTTTTTTTTATTCTTGGTTTAAATTAATTTTATATTAATTAAAATTATTAAATAATTTATTTAATATAATTTTTATATAATAGATATATATAATATTATGTTTTACAAAATTGAATACTACTAATTAATAAAACTTTTTCTTTTTTTCCTTATTAATGATTAATGAATAAAAAAAAAATTAAAGTGGATATTTTTTTTTATATAAAAGTACTCAATTCTCTTTATCTTCTTTATTTTTGTTAAAAAAAAAATAAAAAAAAATAAAAAAAAATAAAAAAAATAAAAAATAAAATAAAAAAAAAATAAAAAAAATTATATATATATATATAATATATATTTTATGAAATATAATATTTGAATATATCAATATATTTAAGAAAAATTATTTTACAAAAAAATAAAATAATATATAATAAATTAAAACAAAATGAAATTATTAGGAAGTCTTTTCATTATCACAAGTCTTATTGCTTCAGTATTTTGTGGTGGCAATAGCAATTATGAATTAACTTTTTATGGTCAAAAAGGTGAAACCCATGCTAAGAAAGATCCATCTTGTCCACAATATGATGATGATAATCTTCCAACATACTTCGCTGCTCTCGTATGATATAATTAACTTTTCTTTTATATTAAAATATTATATAAATTTAATGTATTTTTTAACTAATTTGTATTTTTTATTATCTCTTTTATTTTTTCAATCTATTTTTATATAAATAATTAATAAAGAGTAAAAAATTACATAATTACAAAGATTACTGTGATAAATATGCTATTTTCATGTCATCTAATGGTTCTAATGTTAAAACAGTTGGTAATTATTTAAAAACTATTTATTTATTTATTTATTTATACTCTAAGAAAAAGTTATATATATATATATTAATATCATCTTATAAATTTATAAACTTATGTATTATGTTAATTTTAATATTATGAATAATAAAATAATATAGCCAAAGCAGTAATTGTTGATTCTTGCGGTGAATGTGCTGCATATCATCTTGATGTTTCATTAAATAGTTTCAATAAAATTGCTAAACAAAAAGATGGTACAGTTCCAATTATTTGGGGTGTTTACTCTAAGAGTGGAAGTGAAGTTGCTGGTCCTTACTATAGTAGTGTTAGTGGTACTGCTAAGAAGTTAGGCTTATCTTCTGATGCTTTTGTTTCAGCTTTCAGAGCTAATGCTAAGAGTTTAGCTTCTAGTGGTAGTAGTTCTAAGGAATTTTCTGCTTCTGGAGCTCATATTGAACAACCTAAAAAAACTACAGTCAAAGCTACCACTAAGAGAATTGTTACTACTAAAGCTGCCATTCCAAAGAATACCCCAGTTGCCCCAAAGGCTGTTACTACTACTAAAGCTCCATTCCCATTAGCTAATCAAGCAAAAACTCCAACCACAGTTGGTGGTCCACTTCAAAGTCCAGGTACTAAGCAACTTGGTGTCCCAGCTAAACAATTAACACCAGATTCCAAGCAACTTCCAGCTGTTAATGCAACTTCTTCCGTTGTTCCTGCTAAACCAACTCAACCAGTTCAACAAGTTAAACCTAAACCAGTTGAAAAGGTTATTGAAGATAAAAAGGAAGAAGAAGATGATGGTGGTATTGGTACTATAGGTATTCTTGCTATTGGTGGTGGCTGTCTTGGTGCTGCCGGTGCCGGTTTACTCTTCATGAAAAAGAGAAGTCCAAATACCTATGAAAGTATGAAGCAAAAATTCCCAGAAGCTTTCAGTAATGTTAAGAGAGGTTTAAGTCGCAGTGCTACCTCTGTTAAAAGAACCTTCACTAAGAGAAATGCAAATGTTAAACCAGTAGAATCAGCAGCTATTAGTGTTTAATTTTAGAAAAATAAAAATTTTTTTTTTATAATTTTTTATTTTGAAAAATATTTATATAAATTGAAATTTATAATTATTATTATTAAATTTATATAAGTTATTTCAAAAAAAAAAAAAAAAAAAAAAAATACACATATATAAATAATATATATTATATATATATATAAATTAGAAAAAATATATATATATTATATATATATAAATTAGAAAAAAAAAATTATATATATGTTATATATATATGTAAAATTAGAAAAAAAAAAAAAAAAAAAAAAGTAAAAAAATATTAGAATTAAATAATACTAAATATGATATATATAATAAATAACAAATATTTTTAATTAATATTTTGTATAATATAATATATATAATTTTTATATATAATTATTTACTAATTCATCAAAGTATATAAGATTTAATTTTTTTTTTTTTTTATATATATTATTTTTTAATATATATATATTTTTTTTATAAATAATTCAATAAATATATATTAAAAAATAATTTAAAATGTTTATTATTTATTTTTTATTTTTGATAAACGAAGACAAAAATAAAAATAATTAATAAAAAAAAAAGATATTAATAATGATGTAAAAAATAATATTTATCAAATGTTTAAATATTTAAATTTTATTATTAATAACACTTTTTTTTTTTTTAAAAAAAAAAAAAAAAAAGGATATTTTATAAAATTTAAAAAGTAATTTTAACATAATAATAAATAAATAAATAAATAAATAAATAAAAGTTTTTATAAAAACCAAAAGAAATTTATAAATTTTTTTATTGCTTTTAATAATATTATTATCATATACTAATAGAAGAATATATAATTAATCTTTTTTTTAAAAATTTAATTAAAACTATCATATAATTTAATATTTAATATTTAATATATTTTTTTCTCCATAATGCCCCAATGATATGGACTGTTTTTCCAGGTCCATTAAGGGTTGATGCTAAATCATTTCAAAAATTATAACAGATAGAATATCTACTTACGCACTTACACTCCAAGTGCAAAAAAATTTAGAAAAATTATTAAAAAAGGTACATAAATGGGCTAATTCAAATGAAATGACTTTTGGTATTGAAAAATGTGCAATTATGGTTATAAAACCAATGAACTTCCAATCTCCTCCAAACTATAGTAACCCAACCTTTTATTTAGGAATAAATGCTATTCCTAAAGTTTCTAGTTATATTTATCTTGGTATTCCTTTGTCAGATGATCTCTTATTAGAACATATTATATCTCACATGCATTTTAAAGTTAGAAAATTCCCTTCTTTCATTTACACCTTTCTTTTCAAATAAACTTATTCCTATTGTATACAAGAAAAAAGTTCTTCAATCTTTTATTATTAGTAAAGTAATTTATTATTCTCCTTTACTTGGTTCAAACAATTCTAGAACGGCTAGAATTCAAACATTAATTAATACTGGTCTATTTTGGATTATCGGTTCCTTCTCTAAAAATGGTAAAACAATTTCAGAAAACAATAACTATATTAGACATAATTCTATTATGAGTACTTATGCTTTATCTCGAGATCTAAGCATCCTTCCTATTGCTGGTATCTGCGCAGCATTACAGATTAAGTCATTTGCAAAATGGAGTAAATCAAACTGTATTTATAAAGTATCTTATTAAATCTATTCCCATAATGCCATATTATTCATGGACTAAAGAATCTAGAACACTATATATAAAATAATCAAAAAATATAAATGTGTAAAATATGACGATATTTTAGAACGTTACTGGAAATCAGTTTCCAAATTTCAAGGTATTAATGGTCAAAACTACGATTGTAATAAGTTCTCAAACAATAAAGATATAATTATTCTTAGCTTAAAATATCCCCATTTCAACTTAGGGTTTTCATGGATTATACGTTTACGCTGTGGTTAATAAATACAATACTACTATTGCTATTAGAATGGGTAGAGTTTCAGAATTGTCCCAAGACTTACCCCTGTTGTGGCGAAGGTAATCAAACTTTTGAACATTGGATTTTTAAATGCGATGCTCTTGCATCTTTTAGATGGAATTCTTTAAATTTCATCGATGATTTCTATGTTTTATTCATTAGGAAGATTAGAGCGTTTAATCCTCTTTCTTCCTATATCTCTATTTCTTATTTTGAATATTATATCAATCATTATATATACTTGTTCCTTCTTGGTAGGACTTTAGTTTTAAATGAGCTTCATTTCGATAGTGGGGAACAGAGACAATTAAATGAACTACTTTTCAAAGGTTCATCTGAGTCACCTATTCCAAAAATTGTGGGCTTGGCGGAATTCTTAACAAGAGCAATACCTATCATAAGTAGTTCGTTTGAGTTATTATTTGATAGGTATTGTAAAATACCAAACTTAACCAAGAGCGTCGACGTCGTACTGTTAAGGCATAATGATAATACAGGATCATCATCTATTTCAACGAAGGGGGAATCTCGCCCTAGTAGTTCAATAAATGATGAATCCGGGGAGAGTTTAGTGGACACCACACTATCTATTTTAAAGATGTTACTTCTAGGTCTTATTACTTTATTATTTGTTAGGAAGGGAAAAATTCCCGCATGGTACAACTTGCCGAAATACATAATATTTTTGAGCTTTTTTATTTTTTATTTTTTAAATTTTTTTTTTTTTATTTTTATTTTCAAATGAACTTTTCACCTACATGTATTTTTTTTATAATAAAATTAATAAAGTTATGGAAATGTATTCTCTTTCTTGTCTAAAAAAAAAAAAAAAAAAAAAAAAAAAAAAAAATAAGGATAATGAATTTGGATTTATTTCAGAAATCAAAGACTAATAAAATGTTAAGTGTATTCTCTTCCCTGTCTAAAAAAAAAAAAAAAAAAAAAAAAAAAAAAAAAAAAAAAAAAGAATACAAGGAGAATGATTTTGGATTTATTTCAGAAATCAAAGGCTTAATATTTCAATATCCTAGGTACCAATTAGGATTCTTTTAGATTTCTCGAATTAGGTGCTGTCTTAAATTTGAGATTAGTATTTCCATTAAAAGAAAAATAGTCTTAGAAGATTGCCCTAAATGTTGCCCATGTTGTGGTGTTAGTGTACCTAGCTTTTCTCACTGGATCTTTGCCTGTAAAGAATTGGAAAATTACAGAAATAAATCTTTACCTTTTCTAACTGATCTCTTTTTAAAATTTGCAATGATAATTGAACAAAAATCCTTGAATGTTTCTTTAGATTCAGAAAAGGATTATGATAATAATATTTATTATTATATATTGAGTGCTCTTCTTGGTGGGCGTTCAATATATTCAAAAATTAAAGTTAATGATGTGGAACAAAGACAATTAGTTGACAATATTTTTAAACAAAATTCAACTTCGTCGACTGTTCCATATTTTGTGGGGATTGTGGAGTTTCTAACAAACGTAATACCATTAATTTGTCGATCTTTTAGATTGATGATGAAATGGTATTCCATTGAATCTACTGAATCTACCGTTGCCAAGAGCATCGATGTCGAAATGATAAGGCATGGATTTTCATCTCCCGGTGAAAGATCTGATACAGATTCGGTAGATAATACTAATCCAATTTGAATAAATAATATCTATTTTTTTATTAATTGTTTGTTTTTTTTAAAAAAAAAAAAAAAAAAAAAAAAAAAAAAAAAAAAAAAAAAAAAAAAAAAAAAAAAAAAAAAAAAATATATATATATATATATATTCAATAATTAAGGTTGTAATAAAAATGTAGTATTTTCTTTTTTTCGTATTTTCTTTTTTTTATTATTTTTTTTTTTCTCATGAGTTTATTATTTTTTCATATGAATCATTCATTTATATATAGTACTATGCCGTTAGATTTATCTAATCATCATGTATTTTTTTTTATTATTATTATTTTTTATTTGAATAGTTATGTAATTATAGTACTTTTTTGGGAGTAGGGCATTTCGCCAAATTGCATTTCTCCATGTTGCATTTCGCTATTTTTTGAAAGCATGGTATTAAAAAATGTGGCATTTCCCCAAATTGAAAATTATTAAATAAATAAATAAGTCAATAAATAAAATTAAAATAGTTTTAATATTGAATAAAAACAAGTTTAAAAAAAATTATTTTGAATTATTATTTATTGATTGATTCATTTATTTATATCAATACTCCACTTAGCGAAATGTAATCTGGTGAAATGTAACCTGGCGAAATTCAATTTGGGGAAATACAACTATCCCACTTTTTTTGTATTCATGTAGTACAGAAATAGATTCATTCCACCCATTGTATTTTTTTTTTTTTTTCACAATTTATTAATATGTTTTTTAATATTTAATATCTTTTACACTTTTTATTACAAAAAATAATTTATTTTTACTAATATTTTCATTTTTTCAATTATTGCAAAGATGAGTAGTAAAATAAATTATACGGTTAACCCTTTTTTTAGATTTTTAACCGAAAAAGTTTCCTTTATCTTTAATTCACTTCTTTACTAGAATCAAATAAAAGGAACACCAAAAAACTCAAACTCATTTTAATTGCTGTTTATTTTGGAATTTTGGGTTTAAAATTAAGACTTTCACTACTTCTATATAATATTTCAAAAGAACAAATTATACTTCATATAAATAGTTTTTTTGTGTTAAGACGATGATTTTGATGCTTTAAAAAAGAAGAAAGTATCTTCTTATGTTATTTCTCATTTAGTTAAAAATATACCAACACTTTCACATTATTCATGAACAAAAAAAAAAATCACCTAGATTAACCAATACACAGACACAATAATAAACTTCTTAGAGAAATACAGAAGTTTAACTGAGAAAATGTTCATCATATAAGTACTACTTCTGCAATTAGATAAATTAAATAAAAAAAAAGTTTGGTATTAAAAAATTTATTCAACGTCTATCACTAAAATATTCACAATCTCTTGGATTTTTTTTGGATTGGACTCAAAATTGATGTGAAACCTCTTGTAATCAGCAAATTTGTATCGGAAGAATTTCCCAACATGTTGCTCTTGTTGCAATGAGAGTAGGAGCATACCTATTTTTTTACACACTGGACATTTTTATGTCTTTAAATTTGAAAAATTTAAGCAATAATTCATTCATTTTGGTTGATGAAATTTTTAATAATTTTTCTCTTATTGCTCATAAGAAATCACTGAACATTCACGATGATAAAGAAGAAGATTTTGATAATAATATTAATTTTTACATGCTGTATCTCCTTCTTGGTGAAAATGCAGTATATAAAATCTAAAAAACTAATTTTTGGTGAAAGAAGGCGTTTTATTAACAATATCTTTCAAGAGAATCTTCTTAATCGATTTCATATTTTATGAGACTTGCGAAATATCCTTATTAATGTTATACCTATTGTGACTAAGGTTAAATCAAGAATTATAACTAGAAAGGATATATTTGGAGGCTAATATATAAAAATATTTTCTTATTAAATAAAATAAATAAATGACAATTATTAAAAAAAAAAAAAAAAAAAAAAAGGAATATTTGTTTTAGTGGTAATTAAGATGACAATCTAATCCTTTGAATAAAAGAAAAACAAATTTGAATATTAGTAATTGTATTTCTAAAATGAATGTGTTACAACGTGGCTTATAATTAAAAACTTTATTCGTAATTTAACTCACCACATTTTTATTTTTATTTTTATTTTTTTTTTTTAAATAATCGTAAATAAATAAATAAAACTAGAAATAAATATAAGTAGTTTAATTTTTTTTTTTTTTTTTAAACATCAAAAAAATATATATATATATTTATAATTATTAAAAAATGAATTAAATAAATAAATAATAAATAAAATAAATAATAAAAAAATTAAATAAATAAATAATAAATTATGAAAAATTAAATAAATTTTATTTTTAACCATTAAAAAGTGGAAAAAAAAACAAAACTTAAAATAAGTGAAACAAATAGAAAATAGAGGTAAAGAATAAATTATTATAAATAAAAAAAATAAAATTTATTTATATCTTTAATATTATATAATATTAAAATTTATTTGGTTATTGTTTTAAATAAAAAAATATTTACATAAAATTAAATATTACTAAATATTATTTTAATATTATTTTAACAAAAAATACTATTAAATATTAATGTTTTTTTCAACGAAAGATACTGTTAAATATTATTTTATTATTATATCTTTAAGATTAAATACTATTAAATATTATTTTATTATTTATTAAATATTTAATTATTTGATATAATTTAAGACACTCGTATATAACCGTTTATTTAAGTATGCCATATTTTATTTAAAGCCACGTTCCGAAGTCAATATTCACTATTTGCGATCCCCTAAAATTATTTTATTATCCTAACCAACTAAATATTCAAGTATTTTTTTTAGGGAGAGTTGCATTTCCCCAAATTGCATTTCGCCAGGTTGTATTTCGACAAGTAGAGTATTGATATAAATAAATGAATAAATAAATAAATATTAATTCAAAATATTTTTTTTTTAAAATTGTTTTTATGAGATATTAATAATATTTAATTTTATTTATTGATTTATTTATTTATTTAATAATTTTCAATTTGGCGAAATGCCACATTTTTTTAATACGCCACATGCTTTCAAAAAAATTGGCGAAATGCAATCTGGCGAAATGCCCCACATCCTTTTTTTTAATGGATATTACCATTTAATGTTTTTAATTTTACTATATTTGGCAACAAATTTTGAGTAATGAGAAAAACATAACAAAGATTGGTAAATATAATAGATTAAATTTTATAAATAACAAATTATGGTACTATTTAAATCAGACTTAAAAAATAAATAAATAAATAAATAAATTTGTTAAACCTTTTTTTTAAACTTTAAATAGGTAGTTAATTTTGATTGATTAAAAAAAAAGAAAAAAAAGAATTAAAATTGAAATTTTTTTTTTTTAATTACTTTTTTAATTGAAATACCTATATATTCCTCTAAATATATAAAATTTTCATTTTATTTTAGTATTATTATTAATAAATAATAATACATTTTATAGATTAAAAATAAAAAAAAAAAAAAAATTGTTACAAATGTAAATATTTTTCGAAAAATTAATTATTAAAATTAACTAATTTTTTGTCTGTAATATCAATTATTAATATTAGCTATTTTATAATAAATTTATTTGTTTCATAAAAAAAAAAAAAAAAAAAAAGAAAAAAAGATAATACTGAAATTATATAAGAAAAAATCATGAAAAAAAATACTAATTAAAATTTAAGTATTTTTTACATATAAATTTATGTATTTATAGGTAGTATGGATACATTTTTTTTTAAAAAAATTATTCTCTTAAGATTATTCTATTGATTTTGTATGTGTAAAACTAAATAAAAAATATATTTACTGTATTTTTTAAGAAAAAAAGCTATATAAAATTATTTTTGTATCAATAAGAATTTATTATTCGATTGAGGTAATTTTTTTTTATATAATTATTATAAAAAAAACTGATTGGAGGGATATTTCTGTTGAAAATGATGTTCCATTCCATTCTTTCTTTACTTTCTCAAAGAATTCATATAGAACATATTACTGGTTATAAATTAAGTTGGTAGAGATTCATATATATATATATATATATTTTTTTTAAATTTGGTTATAACTTTTAAGAATAAGAAATTTTCTAACACTATGAAATGTACCATTAAATGTCTTGAATCTATTATCACTGGTGTTATAATTTTTAATGAAATTAATTATAGATCTGATGATAATATACCTATTATCATTACCATATTTCTTTTTATTTTTTTTTTTTATTTTGTTTATAGTGTTGCTGATAGTCTTAATAATGGATTTGCCAAAAAATCTAACTTTTACGGTATTGCTATTAAAAATAATTTAAAAATAATTCTTTTAACTTTAATCATTAAGCCTTAATCTATAATATTTATTATGGAAAACTAACGTAGACTAAACAAAGGTAAACAAGGCTGTATATATAAATTTCTCTTTTATTAGTATTGCTGATCTTATTGATAATCCAAAACAACTATTCATACCATAAAAAATATCTTTGATGATATCACTAAGAAATATTGTATTTTATTACTTCTAGAATTAACAATGGTTTCCCAGATAGGTACCACTTTAAGAACAAATATATTGTTACATGGGGTTTAAATAAAGTTATTTATATTAGTTGTATCTTTACCGATAATGAAACTCTTATAATTAATAATAATATTCATAGAGTTTCAGAAAAAAAGAATACGAATTATAATGAATATATTAATATTTATTCTCCTTAAACTGTTGAAGTTTAATATTTAACTGTTAATAATCAAGAAAATGATACAACTGTTATTTAAAGTAATTCTTTTTAATTTCATCTGAAAATAAAAAAAAAAAGTCATATCTAATCAAACAAACAAACAAACAAACAAACAAACATAAAAAAAAAAAAAAAAAAAAAACTTTCTTAAAAACTAATAAAATGACCACAGATAAGATGAAAAGTAACTTTTTTTATATATTTCTATTTATTAAATCTTTTTTTTTTTTTTTTTTTTTTTTTTTTTTTTTTTTTTTGTATTTTCTCCCTATTCTGGGTATTCCCTTTTAATGAAGTTGGAATTTTGCTAACGTAACTAGTCGTCATTCTTTTTTTATGAAAAACATAGAAGTCCCTTTACTTTGTCTAAGTCACATTTAATATGATTGTTAAGGGATATCATTCAATACTACCCTTATTTAGAGATTAAGAAAAGTAATTAGTTTGTGGCTATGTTATACATTATATATTCATGTTATGACCCATATTTATTGAATATTACACTGCTCTTGGTTATACTCACTGTATATAAATATGATATAGTGTAAAAGTATATATAGACTAAAAGGTTATAAAAAAAAATTATTCGATATAAGATACAACTGAAAACTTTAATTAATATAATATTTTATTTTTACTTAATACCAAAAAAAATACAATTATTTATGAAAATTATTAACTTTCATATTTATAAATATTAACAAGGGACTTTTTAAAATAAATACACTTTATAAATAAATGTATTTTATTATATTTTATTTTTAAATATTTCTATTAAATTCATAATTCATAATTATATAAATTATTAATATTATCTTATTCTGTTTAAAATATTTCAATTTATTTATTTATTTATTTATTTATTTATTTTTGATATAAATATAAAAAAAAATAACAAAAGATCGAGATAAGAACCTAAGATATATTATATTATACTTGACAAAATAATTTTTATTAATTATATTAATATGTTAAATATATATATTTTTTGTTTAAAAATAATTTTTTTTATTGAATTTTCTGTATTTTTTATAGTTTATTTTATTAATAATGTTATTATTAATAAAATAAACTATAAAAAAATACTTATGTCTAAAAATGGAAATTTCAAAATTTAATTATACAGAATAATAAAAATAAGAAAAAAAAGGGGCTCTCTACTCCAAAATAAAAAAAAAAAATTTAATATAGGTCTTTCTTTTAATTAGTAGTTGAACTTTAATTTATTAATTTTAATAAAATTTAAACAAAAATAAAAATAAAAAGTATTGGTTATTTTAGTTTAAAAAGGCTTGAAAAAATAATTAACTTTTTTTTTTTTTTTTGATTTAATATTTTATTTTTTGATTAAAAAATACTTAAAATATCTATAATATGAAAAGGTAGCAATTATTCTGTAATATAGCTGCTAATTGCAATCTTTTTTTTTTTAACTTTATATTTTAAATAAAATAAAAATGAAATATTAACATTTATGAAATAATATATTTATATTATCATCAATTATTATTTAACTATGTTTGAATGTTTATAGATTTTATAAAATAAATGACTTTTTTTGAATTCGTTATATTACAACATAGTAAGATAATATAAAAATTATTATAAAGATAAAAAAATAAGGAAGAAAAAGAGATAATGTTTTGGAAGCTAAATAGTATTAAGAAAAGCTTTTCATTTTCATAAAATAAAATGAAAAAACAAAAATAAATATGGATGATTAATTTAAATATAGAATAAAATATATATATGTATATTTTTTTTTTAAAAAAAAATTAAACAATGACAAAATTAATAGAAAAATGATAATAGTTATAATACAAACACAAATTATTTATGTATAATGTATAGTTTTAATTGCATAAAAAAAATCTATACTTATGAAAAAAAGTTGTTTTTTTATATTTAATGAAATATATAATATATATAATAAATAATATATATTTTAATATTAACTATTTTTATTTTAATAATTTAAAATAATATATATACAATACATATAATATAAATATCAATAGATATTTCAAAACAAACTAATTTTAAAAGTTAACATATTCATATCATAATTATATTTATTTATATAATAAAAGTAATAATCATTATATTATAAATACTACTAGAATTAACAATAATAATCATAATAATAAATAACAAAGCAATAATAATAAATAATAATAATAATAAATAATAATAAATAATAATAAATAATAATAAATATTAATAATAAATAATAATAAATAATAATAAATAATAATAAATAATAATAAATAATAATAAATAATAATAAATAATAAGAATATTATATTAAATATAATAATAATAATAATCAGATAAAAAGAAATAGAAATATTAAATACAAATAAAGGTTACACAGAATAACTTCGTTTGTATAAAAATTTAATAAACTTTGAAATATTCAAATAATAAATAATAAATAAAATTTAATGAATTTTTGAAAATTCTTTATTTTATGCATTATTTTATATATTAGTTATATATTCTTATATTTATTTTTAATTATATTTAATTATATATTCATATATAATAACAATAAATTATTTAAAAAAAGTTTATTGTTATTGTATTTTATTTTATAATTTTAACCTATTTATTTTAATAAAATAAATGATACATTTAAAATTGAATATATGTTATCTATATATTAATAATTGAATTTTTAGTATTTAAAATATATTATTTTATATTATTTTTTTATATTTATATATGCTTAATAGAATAATAAATTAAATCAAAACTCTAAAATATATAAATTTTTTATATTAAATAGAATTTGAATTTGAATTAAATTATAATAAAATATTTTTTTTAAATCTATAGACCTAATCCTAAATAAAAATTCTAAATTTTTTTATGATTTAACTTTTTTAACAAAATACTATAAAAAAAATAATTAATAATAATTAAAAATTTTAATCGAATATATTATGCTTATATAGAAAGTGAAAATATATATGTAGATAAATAAAAATAAAAATAAAAATAACAGAAAATTTAATGAAATAGAAACAACAACAATAATAATAATGATAATAATAATAATAATAATAATATTCTCTATATCATTAATGAAATAACAAATTTAATATATTACATTTATTTATCATTATTGCACCACTTATATTTTGTACTTATTTTTTATTTTTATATTAAAATATTATAAAAACAAAAAATAATTCATTAATATAAAAAATAAATTATACATTTTCTTTTATTGAATAAAGAAATTATAAAAAATTACAGTTTTTCCTAAATGGAAAATGGAATAGAATAAAGCTTTTTACCATAAATATATTTATCTTTATAAAACTTAATAACTTCATATCTTAATATATATAATATATATTATTTATAATTAAAAATTTTTCTTATAATAAATAATTAAAAAAGTTATTTTTGCCTTTAATACTATATAAAAAAGTAAAATTGAACTTTTAGCTATCTCTATTGTAGAATAGAAATATTAATAATATTAATAAATATCTTTTTTAAAAATTAAAAAAAAATTATATACAATATTAAAGTTTAACTATTATTTATTTCTATTGATTATATAAAAAATTAAAATTTAATATTATAAAATAAAATATATAAAATAAAATATATAAATAATAGTACATAATATATAATATATGAATAATAAAATTGCAATATAATATTATATATATAAATATTAAATAAATAATACATTATAAATATATATATTCTCATTAAAAATAATACAAATTTCTTCAATTTTATATGTTGCACAAGAAATGAAATATATAATATATGCAATTAATAAATATTTATAAGTAATAGGATATAATAAATTTTGTACTATTATTATTTTTTTTTTATTATTTAAAATTTTAATTCGAATTTCTATTATTAATATAAAAAAAATTAATTTAACCAAAATAAAAAGAAAATTCATTTTTTTTTTAAATTAATTAAATTAAAAAAGTTATTACTTAATTTTTTAAAACATTGCATATAAAGTTTAAATATTATTAATTTTTTATTTATGAATAAAATTATTATTAACAACACCCTATTTACTCGATAATCTTTTTTTTTTTTTTAAAAAATCCTATAAAAGGAGTGAAAATTCAATAAATACACTTTTTGGTTCCTGGATAAAAAAAAAATAAAACTAAAGAAAATTATTTTATTTTATAATAAAAATAATATATTTAGTGAAGTGATTTTTTTTATTGATATTTTATTAATAAGTTTTATTTATAAATAAGAATGAAATTATTAAAATTTGTTACTACTTTATTAACAATATCTGTTGCTTCAGTATTCGCCAGTGGTGGAGAAGCTGAAAATGAAATTACATTTTATGGTTGTCCAGAAGAATGTTCAGCTCAAAGAAATCCATCATGTCCACAATTTGATGATGACGATCTTCCAACTAACTTTGCTGCATTAGTAAGTGAATAATATTTTATTTATTCAAATTTTATTTTAAAATTTTGGTTTGATTCAAATAATTAATTATTTTAAATAATAATATTTATTAAATATATTTAAATTATATAATTAAAGAGTACAAAATTATCTCATTATGATGATTATTGTGGTCATTATGCAATCTTTTTCCCATATGAATATGGAAGTAGATTAGGTATGTTTTGGATAAATAACTTTATATGAATAAAAATAATTTAAATAAATAAATATAAATAGTATTTTAAATATGTATTCATTGTTCATTTTATTTATATTTTAATTATATTTAATTATATAATTATTCCATACAATAGGTAAGGCTACAGTTGTTGATTCTTGTAGTTCTTGTGCTAAGTATCATCTTGATTTATCAAAGAAAGCATTTACGAAGTTTGTTGGTGAAAGTAAGGGTACTGCCAAGATTGTTTGGGGTATATACTCAAAGAGTGGTAATAAGTTAGCTGGACCATTCTACAGTAGTGCTAGTTCAGCTGCTAAGAAATTTGGTATGTCTTCTGATGCTTTCCTTTCAGCTTTTAATGCTAGTGCAAGAAGATTAGCTGTTAGTAGTGATAGTAATATTGAATTTTCAAAGAATGCTAGTGCTGAAGATAAAGTTACCAAGAAAGCTACTACTACTACTAAAACAATTAAAACAATTAAATCTGTTGTAAGTACAAGTAGAGCTCCATTCCCATTAGTTACAAAGAAGGTTGTAACTCCAACTGTTAAACAAGTTCAAACTCCAATTAATCAAAATATTCCACCTAAGCAAGTTGCTACTTCAATTAATCAAGTTGGTACTCCAGTTAATCAAGTAGCAACTCCAGTTAATCAAATTGCTACTCCAGTTAATCAAATTGGTACTCCATCAGATCAAATTGCTACCCCAGCTAATGAAATTGATGCTAATAATGATGTTTCTGCTTCTGCTATTACTGTAAGTCCAGCAGAACCAGTCGATCAAGTAAATAAAGCTGTTGATGAAGAAAAAGAAGGTGGTTTAGGTGCTGTTGGTATTCTCGCCATTGGTGGCGGTTGTCTTGGAGCTGCAGGTGCTGGTTTGATCTTCATGAAAAGAAAAAGTCCAAATACCTATGAAGACTTAAAGCAAAAATTCCCAGAAGCATTTACAACTGTAAAGAGAGGTATTAGTCGTAGTGCAACTTCTATTAAGAGAAGAGTTACTAAGAGAGAAACTGTACCACAATATCAAAATAATGCTACTCTTATGAGTGTTTAAATATATAGAAAGTTTTTATTTACTAATGAAATATTAATAATGACTTTATTCAATTAATTGAAAGCTTTTACTTTTATTATATTTATTATTTTACATTAATATTATAGAATATTATAGTAAGATATAAAAGTTATTAACTTGTAAAATAAATATATATAAGTTTAATGTTTTTATTTTATTATTTATTAATTTTTTTTTTTTGCTACATAATTTAGATATTATAAAATATTTAAAAAAAAAAAAAGAAGAAAGGGAGAAAATTTTTTAAATATATATATAAATAATATTTAATATCAATATTATTAAAGAAATGTTTAAAAATATTTTCATATATATTAAATAGTATATAGATAATTTGTTTTATTATTTTTTTTAAATAGTTTTCGTATTATAATAATATATTTTTTTTTTTTTTTCAAATTTACCTTGAGTATTAAAAAGTTAAAAAAGAAAAAATAAATGTATTTATATAGTTTCTGTTATTATAATAATATTTTTAGAAAAAAATAGAACATAAATAAAAAATAATAAAAAAAAAAAAAATATATGATAAATTTTTTTTAATATTTTATTTTATTATTATTATTATTATTATTATTATTATTATTATTATTATTATTATTATTATTATTATTATTATTATTATTTTCTCTATCACCAATATTTTTAAATTTGTTTATTAATGTCATTTTAAATAAATGTTATAAATATAGAATCTGTAACGGTGATAAATGATTTATTGATATGGACTATTTTTCCAGGTCCAATACTTAAAACTCTAAGGTTACTAAAGCTCTCATTTCTGTTATTTTATAAAACTTCGTTATGTATATCCTGATCCTTCCATTCCCTTGTACTGTTATTAATACTTCGACCTCCAAGAAGGAAATTAAACACTTTTTCACACACACTAGAATCAACATACACATTATTTTCAATACTATAACTAACATTACTAATAATACTATTACTAATAATACTATAACTATTATTACTATTACTATTATTACTATTACTATTCCCCAATGATGGAACCTAAGCTGTACGGTTTCTGAGGGGATCAGCAATTAGTTTAATAATAAAATCTAAATTACTTTTCAATTTTTAATGCAATCTTTATTTTTTATATAATTCATAACCGTAGTTTTTTAAATCAATTTTTCAATCAAAAGAATTTTTTATACTATACTACTAACAATATTGTTTTTTATTTTTTTCTCTTATATTTCTAAAATTTTTCTATTCTATATATATATATATATATATTTCTTCTTTTATCTTTATATATTTTACTTTATATCTCTATATAAATTTTTACTTTAGGTTTTTAATTTTCATATCCTTTTAAAATATTTTCACTTTAAATAAATATATTATTTTACATTATATTTTATTGAATAAATAATTTTTCCACTAACATTGTTTTTTAATATATCTTTGGAAATTCAATTCATGTGAAACAATTAACTTTTATATTCAGTAAACTTAAATGTTAATATTATATATATAATTCTTTGGTATACAATCCTTTTAATCAATTCACAATAAATAGAAATTAAGTCAGTTTTGTTATCATCAAACTCTAAACATGGATGCTTCTAGCTCAATTAATACTACTCCCTTCCATCGTGGTTTCTACTGCTTCGGTAATCATATGAACAATTATAGCCTTATCTTTATCCATAACCTTAATTCTTGGTCCCCTAGTAATCTAATGGCTCAAGTTATTAGTAAGATCCCTAACTACAATGAAATTATTCCATACGCTAAAAAACTTTTTTCTCCAAGGTACGGCTCATACTTCATTATTAGGATTAATAAACACAAAAATGATCTCAAATTTTTCGATGTTTTAGATTTCTTAAGAGATAAAATTCCTGAAACAGCTAAAATTACCTGGGCCTTGTGTAATAAACTTAAACAAATGAACAAGTCAAGAAAATCTAATAACATTGATGTTGATCTTAATCCTATGGCGAAAGATTTTTTCTCTAGCCATCTAAATTCAAATTCTTCTTTCTTTGATCTCTGTGTTAGTTGAAATATTAACGGTTGGAATACTGAAAAACGTGATAGTATTTTATATCTCAACTCTATTTTCAAACCTATATGTATCTGTTTACAAGAAACTGGAAAAAGTAAATATCTTCCAAAAGATGTTTCATCACCATTAATTCCATATTACAACTCAGTTTTCTTTAGAGCTAATCCTAAAATCCCTGGTATGAGAGGACTCTTTATTGGTGTTCATTCTTCGTGCTCTTTCTTCCAAGAACCGTTTTTATACAAATATATCATTTCAGTAAATATTACTTATTTCTGGAATCAAAAATGTACTATTGGTAATATCTACTTCCCTCAAAGCAAATGGAAGGAAGAAAGACTAGCTGCTTTTGATGAACTTTCTTAATGGTTACGTTTTCACAATAGAAAAAACGTTCCTGCTGTCCTAGTTGGTGATTTTAACATGTCATTAAAGAAGATCAAAACATACATTTCAAATAATTTTCCTAATTGGTATATTGCTCCCTTATATGATAATAAATTTACTTATGCCAAAGGTACTAGATCATCTTGCATTGACCATGTCATCTATAATGAGGCTTTGGCAGCTCATTTTAATAGTTTTACATCCCTTTATTGTGTTTCTAAAGAATTCAACATTCCTCCTCTATCAGCTAAATGTGCTATTGCTCAAGTAAAGGGTTTTAAAAAATGGAAAAATTCGAATTGTATTATCTTTGATTTACTTAGATTTATATATCACGTTGTAGACGTCATAATATGAGATAAAAAAAGTAAGATTTTAGCAGTCAAATTAGATAAATTTCCTTCAAGAAAAGCAATTATAAAATTTTACTGGGATAGATATAGGCAGGAAAACCAATTATAAAATGAATATGAGAATACTAGAGACTACTTAAAACTCAACTTTAATTATCTTGAACTTAGTATCAGATGGATACTTCGTGGCAGATGTTGATATAAATTTGATGCTCGTGTTGTAAAAAACCACCAATATTATTGAAGAAAACTTCCCAGAATGGCGTCCTTGTTGTAGCATATATCATTAGAGAAAATAGTAATCATTAATTGAAACATCGGTGTACTAAATGCTATCTTTTCCGTGAATTTCGAATGAAATATTTTATGGATATTGAAAATTTTTATTTATATTTCTTTTAATTAACAGAAATTGTCCAATATTGAATAGTAATGTAAGTATTGATGTCACAAATTTGAATAATATAGAATCAAGTACTGATTCTGATAGTAGTAACAAAGTAAATATTATTAATAAAATTAGTTATAACAAAAGAAATAGTGTTGTTATTAATAATAATTGTATTGATAGTGAAAATGGGGATATTAATATCAGTGATAGTAAAAATAATAGTACTATTACTAATAATATAATGAATAGATCAATTATGAAAATCGTGTTAATATTAATAATTTTCTGAATAATTCGTTTATAAATATATATGTGACGTAGTACCGATTATATAACATCCTTCTTAATGGAAGAGAGGCAGAAATTATTGATTTAAATTTTAAAAAGGAATGGGATATTTTTTTTTTTTTTTAAAAAAAACCAAATCATTTCTTGTGATTATTCTAAAACACTATTTTATGGTTCAATTTACCGCTCTTTTTACAAATATTATTCCTATTGTGAGTACTCTACAATGGTTGTTATTCCGAATGGATAAATGCAACCAAGCTAGGAACGTCAATGCCGAAAATGTAATGAGACAAACTATAAAACAGGCTATAAGACAGGCAAGCAAGACCAATTCCTCTGAAGGAAAAGACCATAATTTCTTTCAGATAATCAATTCAAACTCTAATCCAGAATAAGAATTTCTTTTTAAACTAGAATCTTATAATATTGGAGATGACGTTCATGGCATATTTACTTTTTTTTTTTAAATTATTTGTAAACTTTATTTTGAATATTACTTTTAATTTCGTATTAATATTTAAAACATTATTATGTTCATATTGTACAAATAATATTTATTTATTTTTTTTTTTTATTTCTATGTTTTATTTAAAAATCAAATATTCTTCTAATTAATAAATAGATTGAATAAATAAAGTCAAATTCCGTAATAATTGTGACTGTAAAAAAATGTATTAAAATATAAATTCCAGATTTAATAATATATACTATAAAATATAAATATAAATTCCAGATTTAATCATATAAATTATAGAATATAAATATAAAGTACCGATTTAATAAAACCAAACAGTAGAATATAAAGTACAGATTGAATAAAACCAAATAGTGGAATATAAATATAAAGTACCTATTGAATAAAATCATTAATGAAATATTAATATAAAATACAGATTGAATAAAATCAATCGTAGATTATTAATATAAAAACCCATTGAATAACAAATAAAATAAAATAAAGGTTTTATTGATTTTTTTTTTTATATTAATTTATTTTTATATTATATTACCTTTTATTCAAATAAGTTTTATTTTTAAACTATTTATAAATAATACATATATATATATTTTGTTTAGACTTTTTATTATTCAATTTATTTAAACTGATACTATTTATTTATTAATATTATTCACTTAATTTATTTAATATAAAATATATTTAATGGTTAGATTTCATTAAAATTTATTATTGAATTAAATAATAATTAAATTCTATCTTTAAAAAATAAATATAAAAATAAATAAAAAGCCCTAAATTAATAATTAAATATTTCAAATATCATATAAATAAACAAATAACTATATTTTAAATAAATTGATAGTTATTATTATCCTAAGGAATAAATAATATGAAACATGTCTATTAATATGGTTATCATTAAATGATTGCTCTATTAGATAATAATAATAATAATAATAATAATTAATAATAATAATAATAATAATAATAATAATAATAATAATAATAATAATAATAATAAATAACAATAACAATAATAATAAATAATAATAATAATAATAATAATAATAATAATAATAATAATAATAATAATAACCCTAGTTGGCCAGGCCTGGTTGAGTCCAGACTCTTAGGTATATAAAGGTTTCTACTTACCAGGTTTTACATTATGTGTGGCTTGAATATGCGGATAATTATATAATCATTTATATAATCAAATCAACAAATAGCATATAACGATCTAATGACAAATACCTCTCTTAATAAAAAAGTTTATCATTTATATATATATATATATATATATAATTAATTAATTTTGCCAATTTACGAAATATTTGTATGGGCTTTATATATATATATATATATATATATATATTCAAAATTCGTAATACTTGCGTCTATATATATTTATATATTATTTTTTTTATATTATTTTTTCTTATATTATTTTTTTTTTAAATAATTTTTATTTAATATATTCAATAAATAAAAATTAATAGGAACTTTACTTTTATTTTCACAATTATTGTTATTTTTATTCACCGAAATAATATATTAGAAATAAAGTACCGCGGAACGAAATGAATAAGAATTTTTTAATTAAATACTTTTACTATTTATTTTATATAATGAAATAATTTTTAGTATTTTTTATAAAATTAAAATATATTGTATAATGAAATAATTTTTAGTAATTTTTTTTTTTTTAAAAGCAAAATATTATACTATGTAATAAATTTTATTTTTTTTTTTTTTATAAAATCATAATATTATTTGTATAACCTGTAAGATTTATATTAAATAAACCAATTTATTATTTTTTATAATAAATTCAGTTATTTAATACTTTTTATACAAAAAATTAAAATCTAATAATATTTTTATAAAAAGATATTTTATATTTTAAAATAAAAAAATAACAATAATAAAAATTTAATAAAATTTAAAAAAAAAAAAAAAAAAAAAGATAAATAAAATAAATAGAAAGTAAAATATAATAAGATTCATTTACAAATAAAATAAAATGGTGTTTTAACCGATATTTATTTAAATTTTATTTTTGTATATTTTTATATTATATTGATTATTTTTAGGTTATTATTATTATTATTATTATTATTATTATTATTATTATTATTATTATTATTATTATTATTATTATTATTATTACATTTATAATTTATGTTTGTTTTTAGGATTTACTATATTCTCCTTCTTTCTATTTTATTTTTGATATTAATATTATTACATTTATTTTTCTTCTTTTTATTATTATTTATATTAACTTTTGTTATTATTTTAAATAATTAATTTTATAAATACGTATTATTATATTTATATATATAAAAAAAAAAGTACATTACTATTTTATACTTTTAATTTTATTTTTTATTATTTTCTTTTTAATAAAAAGTAATAATAGTAGCAATATTAAAAAATTTTTTTTTAATAAGAAAAAAAAAAAATCTAGTAATAATTCTGACATTACAACATTTTTACTTATATTTTAACATTTATTTATTAATACATATATATAGTATTAACCTAAAATTATACTTTTAATTTTATTTACTAGTGTAGTGTATCTACAATAAATAAGACATTTTTTAATTATTAAATTATTAAAATTAAAAAAATATCGTTATAAAAATAATTTCTTTAATATTTAATGAATATATAATTACTCATTTATTATTGTTATATTCAATTATTTATTATTTATATTTTTAATAAATTTATTTTATTTTTCTTTCTTTAGTTAATAAGTATTTATTTGGATTATTATATATATATATTTTATGAATACTTAGAATTACAATTTTTGTAAAAAAGGATGGTAAATATTTTCTAATTCATACGTTATAATTTTTCTTGAATCAATTTATTTCTTACACTCTTAAGTATCCAGATACTGGCTACAGTAGCAATAGCACCTAATATTCCGTCAATAATAGAAAGACCACCATTATCGTTGGATCTAAACCCTTTAGCTATTAAATGACCATTAGGAATTATGTTAAACATCATCAAAAATAATACTAAATTAATTTTGGTAGCTGAATCCATGATAAATATTTTTTAAACAGTTATTCAATAAGAAATATATAAATAAAAAAATAAAATAATATAAAATAAAAATAAAAATAAAAAATAAAAAAATAAACCAAAAATAATTGTATATATATATATAAAAATCAATATATATTAATTATATAATTTTAGGTTTTAACATTTACATAGTTTTTTTTTTTTAAATATAAAATTTTTTGTAATAAAATGACTATCATTAAATTAAGAAAAGGAAAAATTATTTATAAAATAAATAAATAATAAATAAATAAATAAATAAATAAATGAATAAATAAAAATAAATTTAAAAATAATAAAAATATATGTTTTTAATTTATTTCTAATTATTAGTTTTATATTATTTTATGATGTATAAAACGGGATTATTAATAAATATTTTAATATATATTTAATTTGTTATATATTTAAATTGTTTTTGTTTATATTTTCGGTTAGTATTCGTATATATAATAATTTTAATGTAAAATTTTTTATTTCATAAAAATAAAAAATAAAAATGATAATAATTTTTTTTTCATAAAATTAAAAAAATAATAAAATAATGAATGGCAATGGTGAAACTTAAATATATAATATATATAAATATATATTATAATATACACTGAATATATATAATTAATATAATTTATTTTATTTTGCATTAAAATTTAATAAAAAAAAGGGTAGAAATTCTATTTTATATTGTGTTGTTGTACTAAAGAAATAAAGAAAAAAAAAAAAAAAGCAAATTTAAACTTAAAAGGATAGGACTTTCATTTTATGTTGCCTTGTACTACAGAAAAAATTATTAAAGTCTTATTATTTTTGTTTATGTTTTTTTTTTTTTTTTTTTTTTTTTGTTTTTAAATTTAATATGTAAATGTTATAGTATAAAATAAAATAGATTTATAAGAAAGTCTAGATTTTAACTTTATTTAAATAAATATATAAAAAAAAAACCCAATAAATTATTTATTTTAAACCTATATTATTAATATTTCAAATTTTTATATAATATTTTATCAAAATACATTGAAAAAAAAAATTATTATTATTATTATTATTATTATTATTATTATATTATTATTATTATTTAAAAAAAATAAAAAAAAAAATAAAAATAACAATAACAATAATAATAATAATAATAATAATTTGTAATTTATTATTTTTTTATTTAAATGAATTTTTATTTATTTATTTTTTATTTTGATTTTTATTAAATAATTTTTTAAGAAATAAATTTATATTTAATATTCTACTATTTATTTTATTTTGTTTTATTTTATTTTGTTTTATTTTATTCCATCTGTACTTTATATTTAATATTCTACTATTTATTTTATTTTTTTTTATTCCATCTGTACTTTATATTTAATATTCTACTATTTATTTTATTTTTTTTTATTCCATCTGTACTTTATATTTAATATTCTACTATTTATTTTATTTTTTTTTTATTCCATCTGTACTTTATATTTAATATTCTACTATTTATTTTATTTTTTTTATTTTATTTTATTCAATCTGTACTTTATATTCATATTCAATATTTATTTTATTTTATTTTATTTTATTTTATTCCATCTGTACTTTATATTTATTATTCTACTATTTATTTTATTTTATTTTATTTTATATACTTGTACTTTTTACATTCTTTATTTATTTATTTATTTTAAAAATAATTGAAAACTAAAATTTCAAAATTAATATTAATAATAATATTGAATAATTAATATAAAAATTTTAATTATATAATATATAATTAAAAAATATATATAAAAATATAGAAATGGAAGAAAATCTAATTACTGATGAAAGTGAGTCTAACAAAGGAAAAGAGCAAATTATTATTAATAAAAAATATAAATTTAATTTTTCATTAATAAAAAAAGATAATTCCAAAGTTTATAAATGTACCGAATATAAAAAATAATAAATAAATGTAAATCTTTTATTATTTTAAATGATAAAAAAGAAATCTTAAAATATAATAGTTCACATAATCATCCTGAAAAAGAATACGATGTATCTCTATCTATAATGAAACATAAAATTAAAGATGGAATTGAAAAAAGTTCAATTTCTTTTGGTATAAAAATAAAACCCCTATTTAATAAAATTTCTAAAGAAATGGGACTTATATGTTCAGAATATAATTCAATTAAATCCCAAATATCAAGAAATTTAAATAAAAAACTACATTTGCTGAAATTTCTAATGAATTTGAATATAATGATGATATATTTGTTGATGGTACATTTTTTATTGATCCTAAATTTAGTTATCAAATATTTATTACAGGAACTTATGCTAAAGAATTAGATAATTTTTGCACTATTTCTTTTGCAATATTAAAAATAAAGAACAAGAAACATATAAAATATTATTTGAAAAATTAAAAAAAAAAAAAAAATGCTAATACATGTAACAATTAATTTTTTGGTTCTATTATAATATTGAACCAAAAAATTTGCATTGTGATTTTGAAAGGGGCATACCTAAAGCAGCAAAAACAATATTTCCTAATACAAATATTAATTATTGCATTTGGCATTATAAAAAATCACTAGAAATTAAAAAAAAAATAAATTATGAAGTAAAAAATGATAATAATATATTTATTTATTATAAAGCTTTTTCAAATTTACCATTTATAAATCCTGAATACATATTTGATATTTACGTTATAATAAAAATTAAATCCACTAAAAATAATTATTGTCAATTTTTAAAATTTTTAGAATATTTTTATAAAACATATTCAGTTGGTTATGATATGAAAATTTGGAATTATTATAATAATATGGAACATATAACAAACAATGTCTCAGAATCTCTCAATAATTATTTAAATAATTTATTTCCAACAAAACTATCTTATTATGAATTAATAGATAAATTAAATGAACTTGAACATTTATCAAATTATGATTATCAAAGAAAAATAAGAGGAATTTGGAAAATAAAAAAAAAAGAACAATAAATAAAGCTAATGAAATTAATATCTTAATTGAACGCTACAAAAATATTAAAGCCAAGTTAATTAATGCTAAATGTGATAGAAATAATATTATTAATTTGTTGTTGGATTGTTTAATTTATAAAGCATATTAAATTTATACAGTTTAAGTAAATATTCAAATACGTCTTTATAATTAATAATTTAATCATTATTATTATTATTTTTTAATAACATTTAAATAAAAGAATTATTATTAATAACATTTATATTTTTAATAACATTTATATTTTTATATAATTTTTTTGTTGATAGCATTTAAATAAAAGAATAATTATTAATAAGATTTATATTTTTATATAAAACTTTTATATTAATTAAGGTTTGAATTATCATTTTATATCATTATTTTATATAATTAAATGTATCATTTTACAACTGCTTTGATGATTAATTTAAAGTTTTACAAAAATGGAAAATTTATTCTATATTATCTAATAGGAAAATAAAATTTTTTTTATTAATTAAATAATGTTACACCGAGTTTAATTTATGCTTTGTTTTACGATATGAGCAATAATAAGGTTATTAATTACTTATTTGTTAAAGTGGTAAAATTTTAACAGTTTTATAAAAAAAAAAAAAATATTATAAAAAAAATAAAAAAAAAATAAAATAAAATGAAAAAAAAAATAAAATAAAATAAAAACAAAAAATAAATAATAATACATAATAATAGTATTAAAATTATACGAATTTTTTCATAAATTAAGATGAAATTCTATTTATTAACTGTATTTTTATATATTATTTCTTTTATTATATCAAACGTTTACAAAGATCTCATTCCAAACTGGGCAAATTTAAGTGTTGATGGTATAACTGCTGTTGTTACCGGGTAATTAGGCGCATTATCCTCTACTATAAGTATTGGAGCTTACATGAAATCGTAATGGTGTTTACTTAGAGATCTTTGTTAATTTACTTATAAATACATTCAAATATATGTTATAATAAATACTTAAAATACATATTGGTATTATATATTATATTTATATATATATATATATAAATATTATATAATTACTTTTTTATATTAAATGTTATATTATAACCCTTATTTTATTTAGTAAAATAGAATTTTATATATAAAATAATACTAATGGTCTTAGCCTAACAAGATAATTAATAATTAAAAGTAATAAATTATTAGAATTTAAAATATATTTTGAAATATTTAATAGAGACATATTAATATATTTAAATTACAATAAAATAAAATAAATATAATATAATAAAAATTATTAAACCATAAGTAATTATTTATATGATTATTTATTATTTAACATTTAAAATAGAAATAAGTAATCCTTAATTCCTCTAGAACATTTTATCGTGATAATTACTATTAAAAAAAATGAAAAAAAAGTGTAAAAGAAATATTACAATATTGATAATATTGTAAGATATCATTTAACTGTTCATATATAATACAACTATTTATATATAGTGCAAAATAAAAAATATAGAATTAACTAAAAAATAAAAAAAAAAAAATAAATAAAAAAGAAACTCAAATAAATAATTAAAAAATAATATAAATAAAAAATATATATATAATATTTATAGAAGTATTATATTTATTATATATATATATATATATAAAGAAAAATAATAAAGAATTAAATATAATTCCTTTAAAATTTTAAATCAGTTTTATTTTTTAATTTATTAAAATGTAATTTATTATAGAAAATAATTTAATTTGGTGTCAATTTATGTGTTAAAATTATATAATAGAAAAAATAAAAAATTTATTTTATTTTTTTTTTTTTTTGAAATTTGAATTAAATTATAATTATATATTTTAAAAATTCCTAATGCTTATTACTTAATATTTTATTTAATTTTTAATTATATTATTATTGATTATTTATTATTATGTTTTAAATTTAAAGCATTTTTAAAAAATATTAAACAATTTATCCTATTTCATATTCAATAAATTTTATTTAAAAATTAATTATTTAAATAATATTAAAAAAAAATAAAATAAAATAAATAGAGTAAATAATAAATATAAATATTATATAATGTATTAATAAAATAAAATAAATAATGAAATAGAAATAAAAAAAAAAAGTAAAATAAAATAACATAAATAACGAATATATATAATAGATAGAGTAATAATAAAACAAAATATAATAAATTGTGATGAAATAAAAAAAATCAAGTATTAATAAAAAAAAAAAAAATTAATAATAAAAATAAAAAGAAATATATTAATAAAATAAAAATAATAATATTAATCCTGAATAAAACAAAATAATAAAACAAAATAAAAAATAAAAAATGAAAAAAAGATAAAAATAAAAATAAACCTGAATAAAATAAAATATATAAAAAAGTAAAATAAAATAGAATAGAATTTAATAAAATAAAAGTTTTTTTTTTTTTTTTTTTTTTTTTTTTTTTTTTTTTTTGTTATAAACTATTTTATGTTACCTTTTGTTTTAATAAGCGTAATAATTAAATATTTTATAGTTTTTTAAAAAAAGAAAATATTCACCTTCAGTATTATTTTATTATTTTTATTATTTAAAAAAAAAAAAAAAAAAATCATTGTACAACGAATATATTGAATTTGAATTTCCTGATAATAGTTCTCTTGGTTAAAGGAAAAATTAAGTAAACTCTACACTATCTAATATACAAATATTACTTTTTTTGATTTATTTTATTGAATATATATATATATATATATATATATTTTTTTTTTTTTTTTTTTTTTTTTTTTGGTAGAAATGATTTAAATTCACTTCATAATATAATAATTTCTTAAAAATTTTATTATTACATTAATTTCATTATATATAAAATTCTACTTAAAATATTTTTTATTAAATACCTTTTTTTTTTATATTTTTTATCTTAATATATTCATAATGTATTTTTATTAGCATGTGTACGTATATGCATAATATATTAATATTTTTAATAATTAGTAAATAAAAATTAAAAAAAAAAAAAATAAAAGTGTGTTCTCCTAATTAAAAAAAAAGTTTAAAAAAAATATTTTATATTAAATTATATAAAAAGTTCATTATATAAAATATTAATTATTTTCAAATTTAAAATTAAAATATATTATATTTACATATATTTAGAAATATATATATTAATATATTTATTTTTCTAGTAATAATATTTAAGATAATAATTGATAAAATTTTTAATTATGCATTTGAGAAAAATTTTGTTATACCAAAACAATATGGTTTTTGTAATCATGAAAAATGTATTAATATTTATATTCCCAATAGATTAAACTGTCAGAGAAGAAAATTTAGGAAGAAAATTTTACATATATAACTTTCTTAATTTTTAGAAAAGTAATTAATTAGTATTTTTTCATTCTTTTCACTGTAGTTTCTTTATCCAGTTGACTCATTTTGAATATATTAATGTGAATCATCCTATGATATAAAGGAAAATGCTTTTTTTTTTTTTTTTTTTTTTTTATGTGATACAAATTATAAATATTATATACATCAAAGAATACTAAATTATCATAAAAAAACTGATAATTATATAAATTATATAAAAGCTTTTGAATATATTTTTTAAAAAGTCTAAGTAAATGAATATATTTTATATTAATAATTTTGCTTATTAATATTATTTACTATATTATTATTACTAATTTAATAATAAAAAATATTTATTATAAATTAATTAAATATTTTTATTGTATTATTATTAATTAAAACTTAAATAGTTTTAAAACAAATATATATATATATTTAAAAAGAATAATTGTACTATTGAAAAATTAAAAACTTAACAATTGGAAAATATTTTTAATATTGAAAAATATATATATATATATATTTTATAAAAACAGTAATATAGAAAATAAAAATTAAAGAATTAATAATTCATTTTCAGGTTTATTGTATATATATATATATATATATTTTTTAAATTTAAAATATTAAGGAGTGTTATATAACCAATTTCAGAGTAATAACTAGCACCAGGCTAGTTAAAATTTAATTAATATGCTAAAGAAAGTTACAATTCTTTTTGAGAAATGAGGGACTCGATAAGTAAATGCTTCTTTATAAAAATAACAATAATTATTAATAATAGCAATAACAATTAATTATAATATAATAAGGAATTAATTATATGGAAAAATACCTTAAGGTAAATTAGTAAAATAAAAGAAAACAAAAACAAAAACGTAACAAGATAATCAATTAAAATAATATTAAAATTTGTATTAATATAATTTTTTTTTGTTAATTAATGTTGTATGATAAACTTTAAAAAAAAATAATATGTATACATATAATGTAGTAAAAATATATATATATAATATTATTATACGTATTTATTTCCAAATAAATAATATATATAAAAAAAAGAAATATAACTAAAAGGTGTTAAGCAAATAGAGAAATAAAAATCTATATAAAAAATATATTGAAAAAAAAAATTTGCAATTTTGTTTTATTTTTTTTATATTAATTTTATATTTTGTTAATTTTAATTTGTTAAAGTATTATTAAAAGTATTATATAATAATTAATTTGTTTTATTTTTTTCCCCATAATTAAACATTAAAAGATATTCTATTATTAAATTAGTCTTAGAAGAAATATATTTATTTTGTTTTAATTCAACAAAATTCAAATAGATATTTATATTAACTATTCATACTGAATAAAAGTTGGCTTAAACTGGATTTATAATTTTTTTTATTATTTGTTTATTTAATTAATAATGGGATCATATAATCGTTTTATAAAAATTTTTAAATTTTGTTTTATATATTTAAGGATTAGTTGTTTTTGGTTTTATTATTATTATTGTTATTATCAATATTTTTATCATTATTATTTTAACTGATAATATATTTTTTTTTATCATTTTATTTATTTTATTAATTAGTAAATGATAAATATAATTATTATTTAAAACTTTTTTTTTTTATGATATAAAATATATAAAACCTTAATAAATATAAAATAAACTTGAAGCAATTATTTATGCTAAAAAATTTATAGAAAAAAAAATAATAAAAATTATTAAGGGGTAAATAAAAAATAAAAAAAATATAAATATAATGTATTAACCAATACATTACATTATAATATATCATCATACATTAAATTATATGATATTAATTGGCATGAAATAAAAATAAATTATTTTCTTTTTAATTTTTTTTCTAATTTATTAATTTATAAAAGGATATTATTTATTATACAATATATATAAAAATAAAAATAAAAGGAATAAAAAAAAAAAAAAAAAACAAGTGATTTAGTCAAATATATTAATATTATATTTGATAATATTTCATGATCAATATTTATCAAAAAATAAAATAAATGTAAAAAAAAAAGAAGGAAAAATATTAATAAAAGAACTAAAGTAAAGGTAGCAAAATTAATTAGATATATATATTATATGGATTTTTTTATAATAATTATTCTGTTTTTATTATTATATATTTTCAATTAATAAATTAATATACGATTTGATGGAAATTTAAATATTCAATAAATAACAAGAAAAAAGAAGTTATATAATGTATAATAAACAATAATTAATATAATTAATAAATAATTTATATATATATTTATTATTAATGTACCTATTTTTTTTTTTTTTTTTTTTTTTTTAATTTATAGTTAAGTATTTAAATTTTTGTATTTTTAAATTTAAAGATATAAAAAAAAAAACTAAATAAATAAAAATTAAGAATTAAAGAATTTAAATTAAAAAAAAAAATTTTTAGTATTAAATTAATTCTGTTAAATTGTTACACAATAAATTTATTATATGCCAATGGAATATATTTATTATAATATATATATTTATATTGCTTTTTCTATTTTAATATAGGTTAATATAAACTTCATATTGTTAATAAATATTTAATTAAAGTAAAGAAAAAAAAAAAGTATTAAATGAAAATTTTAAATAATTATCCCTAGAAACAAAACTAATATATTAAAAAAATATATATAAAAAGCATTTTAATTTTTTAATTCTTAATTTTTTTTTTTATAATGATATTGATATTTAATATCATATTAAAAAAGTAAAAATAAATAATAATTAAAAAAATAAAATAAAATAAAATAAAAATAATTGATTTTGAAAAAACATTTTAATCAAAAAAAAAAAAAAACTAATAATAAGACGAAATTTTTTAATGAACAAATAATAAAAAAATATAAATTACTTAATAATAAAATATAATATATAAAT
>JACVTC010000116.1:105000-182500 GCA_016946835.1 Neocallimastix lanati (nom. inval.) | reverse complement strand
ACAATAACAAATCAACTTAGATATATGATTCTGGTGCAATTGTACACAATTACTATTACTAAGGATAGAAGTTTATTGACAAATTAAAAAAATACATAATCAAATTAACTTATTCTAACAATTCTGAAATGGAAATTTGAAGGATTTGATACGTATAAAGGCTCTATTAACAGTTATAACATTACCTTAAATGAAGTATTCTATTCAAAACATACTAATAAAAAATTTGATCAGTAGAATTCAATTATACTAATACCGAATTAATTTCAATCACTAAACTAATTGATAATGAACCACACCTCATCATTACAAACAATGATGATAATCTTACTAATACTTATAAATCAATTAATAGAGGCAATACATTTAGAATTAAAATAAATAATAAATAATAAACATAATAATTTAATTTTGAATATTTAAGAACAATAATCTTAGGCATAGAAGAATTGATCATTTCTATCACAAAGATTTATCTAAATCTGTAAAATAACATACTACCAGCAATGTTAACAACAGCAATAATAATAACAATAATGACAATAATTATTTTATTTCTGATGATAATAATATCATTAGTATTCCTGATAATCACCCTAATAATAATAATAATATTCCTGATAATAATAATAATTTTTCTGATGTTAATAAAAATATCCTTAGCAATAATTTAAATATTGATAATCATAATATTTCAGATCTATTTATCTATTAATTTATTGACTTCATTTAAAATAGTCTTTTAATATTTAAGTCGGTTAGTTGTTGGAGTTGTTGGATCATATTCGTCTTGATCATTCCATCCATCACGAGCCATACCGTATTCCTCAAAAATTAACGGCTTATTAATTTTAAGTGTCCATCCAGCGGTTTCTTCTAAATGATTAATACAGTAATCATTAGTATTTTGTAAATTAGCATCAGTACCATTCTTTGGATCCAAATATTAATAATAATTTTTCTAATCAAAATAATGAAAATTTTTTAATTAATAATAATTTGCTAAAAAAATGAACAAAATTTTAATAATAATAATAATAATAATAATAATAATAATAATAATAATAATAATAATAATAATATTAATATTAATAATAATAATAATAATAATAATAATAATAATAATAATAATAATAATAATATTAATAATAATAATAATAATAATAATAATAATAATAATATTAATAATAATAATAATAATAATAATAATAATAATATAATAATAATAATAATAATAATAATAATAATAATAATAATAAAATAATAATAATAATAATAATAATAATAATAATAATAATAATAATTTTTTTATATGATAAAAATTTTTTCTTATAATAAAAATATTTCATTTAATAAAAATTTTCTAATAATAACAATTTTATTGTCTCAAAAAATCAAAATCAGTAGAAAAAAAATTTCTTATTCTTAAATTCAGAATTTAATCAAAATTTTGAAAATATTAATCAAAATTAAAATACCAATACACTAACCAACAAAATTTTTCAAATACCGAAAATTTTTCTGATTCAATTAATATTTTTAAGTACAAAATACTAAATTCTTTGAAATAAAAAATTTATAATTTATGAAAATTTTAATTCGAAAATAATTTATAAAAATTTTATTAATAAAATTTTATACTTAATAATTTAAATAATAAAATTATTATTTTTATTTTCATCTAAATATTACATTGTACATTATACTATATTATAAAATATAATTTTTTTTTATTTAATAGAATCATGAAATGTTAATGTAAAATGTTACTAATAATGTAAGATTTTTATAATATAATAATTATAAATAACATGTAAATGACATATTCTTAAATGAATAGGTCTTTCATAATGTAAAGACAATAAAATAAATAAATAAACGTATAATAAAAATATAAATATCATTTCTGTTTTTAAGTGTTAATTTAACACAAATAATAATAATCTAAATATTAATAAAAATAATAAATGAAAATCTAATTTTCCAATAATAATAATATCATTAAGCATTTCAAACCTAATACTAATCATAATAATATTAATATTTAAGATAATATTAATCATTATAACTATAGTCATAATAATATTAGTTTTAATAATAGTAATTGTAACAATATTAATATCATTAATACTATTGAAACAGAAAATGAAAAAGTACCAAAAACTTATCAGAAAGCCCTTAAATATGTATATACCAATGAACGGGGTTTTACCGTTCAAAAAGATCTCAAAAGAATTTACATGATAATAATATTAAGACCTCTATTAAAGAACTACCTTGACGAAAACGATCAATTTCTTCAATATGGGTCTTTGTATATGAAAAGATGCAAATAATAAAATTATTAGAAGAAAAGCCAATTTTGTTACAAAAGGTTTCCACCAAAGATATGGTATTGATTATAAGCTTACATAGAGTCCAACCTTAAATATTGATTGTATAAAATTACTTCTTGCTTATGCTGTCAAACTTCAATACACTGTTCACCAATTAGATTTTAAATCAGCCTACAAAAATGCCGCTTTATACAAAAAAGAAATTTACACTGATATTCCATAAAGTGATAAAAAACTTCGGTAATGACTATTGGGTGCTGAATAAGACATTGTACAGTCTTAAACTATCAGATCGCCAGTGGAATAAATCCACTCCAGAATTTTTAATTAAAAGAAAATTTCAAAACTGATTAATACATAATCTTATATATGAATAAATAATAAAATTATAAAATAGTATTTTATCTATTTAGATATAGAAATAATTAAATAATAAATGAATATATAGTGATAATGAAAATAAACAATAAATTTTGCAATATATAATTTGCAATCATAATCATAAATAATATATTTTATATTTTATTAAGACTATAATTTCAATAACTATATAACTATTAATTATTATTATTAATATTATTATATAAATTAAAATATTTTTATTATATATGCATTTTTTATTTTTAGAAAATAATTAAATATATTATTACTTTTTATGTTGTTTTATTTAAATATAATATCTAATAGAGTTATCTTTAAAGTATACAAATCCTTTAAGTTGTTCTAAAGATGGAAAATTTATAGAACTGAAAATTTATATAACTTTAAATAAAATTTATAATATTACTTATTATATAAACCATTTTTAAAAATAAATAGATATAAATAGAAATATCAATAGTTATTATTTATTATTTATGTTATTTTAAATATCATATATTTTTTATAGTTTTTTTCCTTTTTTATTTATTTATTTATGTATTTTTAGAGTATAATAGATAAAAGGTACATATTTTTATATAATATTATATAATATATGTTATCTAGAATATTATAAAAATAGTCTTATTGACTCTAGATATGAGATATAGATATATATATATATATATATATATATATTTTTTTTTTTTTTTTTTTTTTTTGAATTCCAATGCTTTTTTATAGTACCAAATACAATATTTAATATTTATATCAGGAAATATTTTTTCTGCTGCATTAAATATGCCTTTTTTAAAATCACAATGAAAAATTTTTTGGAGTAATTAGAGTATTATTGATATTCTTATTAGTATTTTTTTTTTATATGTATCCAAATAACACCTCGTAAGTAACTTGTTCTTTATTTTTTAATATTAAAAAAAAAAAAAGTAGTATAAAAACTATATAAATCTTTAATATATGTTATTATAGTAATGAAAACACTAGATAACTAAATTAAGATGCAATATAAAAAGTACTATCTGCAAATATATCTTTATTATATTTCATGAATAATTTTGCTTGGAATGGGGATTGTAAGATTATTAAATTTGGATTTTTGAATATCATAAGATTCTCATTTCTTACTGTTTTATGATATTTTAATTTCAGGAATTTCATCAAACTTTGTTACATTAGAAGATAGTTGTTTATCTGTATTTGTTATTTAAGATTTAACTATTTTATATATTCAGGAAATATAAATATCATTTCTTGTGAAACTTTATTAAATATACGTTTAGGTCTTATGCCCAAAGGAATTGATCTTTTTCTAATTTCATCTTTAATTTTATATTTTACTATTGCTATAGATACATCAAATTCTTTTTCAAGATTATTAGGCAAACTTTCATATTTTAAAATTTCCTTCTTATCGTTTAAAATAATGAAAGATGTGCATTTATTTAAAGTTATTATAATTCAGTACATATATACACTTTAGAATTATCTTTTTTTTTTTTTTTTTTTTTTTTAAATGAAAAATTAAATTTATATTATTTGTAAATAATAATTTGTTCTTTTCCTCAATTAGTTTCACTTATTTCAATATTTATACTTTCTTCCATTTATAATAAAATATTTTAATTAAATATTTAAATAAATATATTTAATTATATATGCAATACTTATAAAATAAAATATTTATTTTAAAGATTTTAAATTTTTAAAAAAAGAAAAAATAAATTTTAAAATATTTATATTTATTTATTATTTATATCAAATTATTTATTATTTATATTATAAAATATAATTATTTATTATAAATAAATTAATATAAATTATTCTGTCTTTTTTTTGTAACAAACATTTTATTTTGTAATAATTCATTTCAAAAATTGATTATAATTTATTTATTTATTTATATAATTGTATTAAAAAAATATTAAAAAATTTATGGCGTCAAATTACATCAATATATACGCCACATCTTTCAGAAACACATCACATCCATTCTAAATCTCGTTTTATAATTTCTCATAAAAATATAAAAAATATATTTATTAAATTTGATAATTGAATAATAAAATAGAAATACAATATATATTCATATTTCTTTATTGCAATATAAATACTAATGTATGATGTATGTATATGTAATAATTTTAAATCAAAATTAAAGAGTTAATACTCTTTTTTTTTTTTTTTTTTTTAGACTTTGATTAACGAGAGGGGAGGACAATATGGCCTCTGGTTTCTCCCTTAAACATATCAGAATCTCACTGGATTCTTTACCATACCGTTTCATGGTAAGCAAGGCTAATATGAAAGACATTTTCTATACCCCACTTTATACGATGGGCTTCTTTTCAATAATCTCTTGAACCATCATCGAAAGAGGAACAACTACGCTAATCCTCTTACAAATCAGATAGTCTCTGCAGTAGTAATTATACAATCTTGCAACATGAATGTTTAACCATGACAAGAGAACAACAACTTTATTTATAGAGAAAAAAGCCTTGGAAGGATGAAAATAGCTTCATATAAATTAGTTGAAGGGTCGATCCAGAATCCTTGTGTGTGTTAGTCCTAATTATTAACTACCAGGATAAAATTGGAAAGACAAGTTAATACCATGAAAATAACTATAATTTGTATTTTATAAATATATAGTATAATTTATAGTATTTGTCTTATTCTATAGAATAAAATAACAAATGTTTTTGTTATTATATTTTTTAAAAATTTAACACAAAATCATTAGCATATGTATATATATATTTTATATATGTTTAGAAAGAATAAACTTTTTTAAAAAAAATTTATTCATTATATTAAATTTCTAAATTACTTCTGTTGTTATCTTTTTTTAAAATTTTAATAATTTAAGGAGCAATCATTATAAATAACTTCTTAGAAGTATATAAATTTTCATTTAGTAAATATAATTTTTCAAATCAATATTCTATTGTTTTAACAAAGGAAAATAATGTAAAGATTTGTAAATTTTTTAAATTAAAAGAAATATATCTATATTTAGAGTGTGAAAAGTAATAATACTTTAGTTTCATTAAAGTTTTAAAAAAAGGGTAAAACAGAAATAATTTAGTAATATAATGTAATGAATGAATTTTTATTTTTTTTTATGGTTTATAATTTATATATAATTCTCTTCCCTGTCTAAAAAAAAAAAAAAATAATTTATATATAAAATGTATATATATGATCTAATAATTAAAATTTAAAAAATATGTAAATTAAATAATAGTATAATTATATATATGACTGTAAATAAAATTATTTACTTTATTATTAATATTAATAATAATATTTAACTATCAATATTTGCATCGGTTTTTCTATATTAAAAAGTGATTATATATTATATTTACATTTTTACTACTATTTATTTATTTGTTATTGATATTGTTTACAATATATATTTTATTATTTTATTATTATTATTTTATTATTATGGGTCTATACCCATAATAATAAAATAAAAATAATAGACATGGCTTTTGTTTTTTTGTAATATAAAAATTTTTATTACATTTTAAAATTTACTAATAATTAATTAGGGTTCATGTGATTAAAAATTTAAGTGTTGAACTACATGAAAATTTTATTACTAATAGTTAATATATAATTTTTTAATGTTAAAAATTAAAAATATGAACTATATAATTATATAAAATAATCTACAACAGTCTTGGTTCTTAAAGTATTAAATGTATATTCTAATATTATATATATAAATAAAATAAAAATGAAAATTATATTAAATTCCATCTAATATATAATAAAATTATTATCTTATATTTAACTTGTATATGTAATGATGAAAATATTTCAAGTAATCGGTGCCTTAATTTTTTTTTTTTTCAAAGAGGTTGAATTTCTTTTCTTTAATTTATAAAAAAAAAAAAAAAAAAAATATTACTTATTAAGGTATTATTAAAATATAAATTGACATTTTATAATTAAAATGAAACATATATTGTTCTATGACCTTTTGAATAAATGTTTTTTTTTTTTTTTTTTTTTAAAAAAAATTTTAATTTTACAGAAAATTTTTAATTTAATTTTATTTAGATTGTCTTAAATGGTTGTACAAAATGGTATATGGCAAAGTTATTACAAATTTTAATATTAATCATTCTTTCGTCATTAATTGCTAATAATTTTTTTATTTAAAAAAAAATAATAATAAAAATAAATTTCTATTATTTAGCAGTTAGCCTGATGTAATCAACAAATTTTGAAAATTATAATATAATTATTATTTCAAAAATATAAAATAAAATTTAGAATAGTAATAAATTAATAAATACTTATGTAATATATAAATAAAAAATATGTAAAAGTAATATGAAATGTTGAAATTTTAATAAAATGATACAAATTATTATTTTATAATTATTTTATTATTATTCATTATTAATTTAAAATATTATATTTAAAAATTTATATTGATATTTAAATTTTGATAATAACATAAAAAGCGAATAAAAATAAATTAATTTTTTTATAAACTTTTTTTCATTTTTTCTAATTATTTATTATTTATTTACCACTTCTTTCTATTACATTCTATTAATTTAAATTGATAATATATTATTTATATATGATAATGTATATTAAGAATATAGTATTCAAAATTAAAGATGGTTTTGATAATATAAAACATAATATATTATATTATACATCTGAATATAAGCATAACAAATAAATTAATAATTTTCAACCTGGATTATTAATAAATTAAAAATATGATATGATTTTTAAGATTTTTTAAAAATATAATCATAATATTCAAAAAGAAAAAATGTATATATACTTAATATATACTTAATATATATACTTTATATATATAAGATACTATGTAATATATTGATTTATATATTATCCATAAATTTTATAAAATATTTTTATTATAATATATTATCTTGAAAATAAATAATATTTAAAAAATAAAACTAAATTTATGAATATAAAAAAATTTTCTTTTTAATTATCATAATTTTTATGTATTAATAAATAAATATATATATTTTTGAAATAAAAAGTTGAACTTTTTTTTTTTATTATTGTTTTATATAGATCAGTAAAAAAATTTGAAATTTTATTATTTTATTTAAAGAAAGTGGAGTAAAATTGCTGTAATTAAAAAAAAAAAAAGATAATAAAAAGTAAATAACTTAAAAAGAAAAATTAGTATTTTTTTTTTTTTAAAAAAAAAAGGTGAAATCGGTATAAATATATCTTCAAAAGGAGTTTGTTTATTTTTTTTATATATTAGAAAGTATAGATTTAACAAAATTAATAATATAAAAATAAAGTAAAAGTATTAAAATTAGTTTATTAAATTTATATTTATATATAAATTTTTTTCTTAAGAAAAAAAAAAAAAAAAAAAAAAAAAGTGAAAAAAATAAGAAAGATTATTTACTTGATTCGCCTAAAAATTAAAACTATAAAAATTGAAATAACATAATCAGATTTTTTTTATTAATATTAAAAAACAATCTAATAAATAAATAAATAAATAAATAAATATATATATATATAAATATATAATATCAATTTGTATATTTAATTCTAAGTAAATAAATAAATAAAAAGCTGTTTTATGAATTATCAGTTATATTTTTAATATTAATATTTTGAATTTCAAAAACATAAAACAGAAAATATAAATTTTAAGTTAGAAGCTTTTATTCATAATAATATTTAAGTATTTTTAGCAATATATTACGAATTTTATCTAATTTTTTTTTCTTTTATATATATATATATTACAATTATTAAATATACAAATAAACTTTATAATAAACCAAAAATAATTTAAAGAATAATTACAAAAAATTATTAGTTAAGAAATTTTTATTCAAAAAAAGAAAATAATAACAATAATAATATGTTAAGTGAAGACAGTTTTCCTAGCTTGAAGAAATCCATACCTACTTCAAATAATGACACATTTGTTCAAAAGCCAATAATAATGAAATATTCTGATGTATTAAAACAAAAGAAAACAAATAACATCAATAATACTTTAAAATTTAGTGAAATAGTTGAAAAAAAAACTAATGAAGCTAAAAAGACTAATACTGTAATTAATGATATTTCGGAAAAAACAAAAAATTTATCACTTAATCATAATGAATGTTCAACAGAATGTGACGTTTCTAAATCACATTCTAATAATGAACATAATATAAACCAAAATAAGGAAGAAGACATTCAAAAGAAATATCAAAATGACTTAGATAAAATTATTAAAATACAAACTTGGTGGAGAATCGTTTCAAAAATAAATTCTTTAAAAAATATAAAAAAGAATAGTAATGAGGAAAAAAGTGGAGAGAAAAAAGATGATAATCAAAAGAGAGATATTAATACTGTTAAAACTGTTTCTAAAAAACCTTCATTTTCTGATATTGTAAAATTATCACCTTCACCTAAATCGGTAAATAATGAAGAACCTTTAAATAATTTAAAGAAGCAAAACAAAAGAAATAAAAAGAATAATATGTTTAAAAATCGAAGCAAAGTAGAAAATGAAAGAAAAAATCAATCAAAAACCAAAAAAATTAATGAAGAGTTAAATACAAAATTTAAAAATATGAAATTTATGGGTTTAATTGAAAAAGAAATTGATGCTTTAACTAAAAAGAATACTATTGTTAATGGTAAACAATTTGCTAAAACAAAAATTGTAACTGTTAAAAAATTTTCAAGAAATGGTTCATTCGCGAAATTTAATATTGATGAGATAATTAATAGTATCAAAGAAAACAAAAATAAAAGTAATAAAAATGAAAATGAAACTAGTGATATAAAGTCACATTCAAAGAAAAATGTTTGCTTTAATGAAAAAGATGAAGTTTTTAATGAATATAATCATGTTATGAAGAAATTAGATTTACAAAGAAGATGTGATAAAAAATCATGTCTTATTGATTGTTATAGACGTTTATATAAAAGAGAATGGAAAGGCGATGAAGAAGTTAGTGAAGAAAGTATTACGAGTAATAGCGAAAGTGAAGATAATAATGAAATTATAACTACCACTCCATTGAAGAAAGAATCAGATTATTTATATAATGATATTTACAATCCAAATTATACAAAATATTATAGTGGTTCTGATTTTGATTTTGGTAATCGTTACTTTACTGGTAAAGAAAGATTAAAGAAAGCTCTCCATTTAGAACCTGTTGAAATAACAGTAAAAAAAATTATTTATCAACCAATAAAATTCCATAAGAATAGACGTTTTCAACAAAAGAAGAAAAATAATAATAAGAGAAAACAAAAGAGCCAAACAAATTAAATAGAAAAAAAGAATTAAGGTAAAAATAAAATATATATTAATATTTTATTTTATTTATTTATTATAATTTTTTTTTTTTTTAAAAAAAAAAAAAAAATATATTTATACTCGTTTCAATCATTCTTTATCTAAAACTGGTTTTTATTTTTATTTTTATTATTATTATTAATATTGAAAATATAACAGTTATGTAAATATATTTTAAAAAAGTCTTCTTAAATTTTTAGAATTCCATCTACTAATTTTAAAGAAGAGGAAAAAAAAAGGAATTGTACATCACTTAATTTAAGAAATTATTTATTTTAATAGAAAATATAATAAAAAATAGTTTTCCTTTTTTTTTCTATTTTTATTTATATTTTCTATATTTTAAATTAAATTTTATTTTTAAACTTTTTATATACCATCTCAAATACTTAAATAAGTGAAATAAAAATAAATAATAACGATTAAATAGATAAAAAAATAATTTTTTTTTATATTATTTTTTTATATATTTATTCAAATAATTTATTTCATTTATTTTTGTTTCTATTTTTATTTTATTTAATTTTTTTTTTTCTTTGAAGTATTATCATTTGCTCTTTTTAATTATTCTTTCCATAAAACCTTTTATCAGCACTTTTTTTTTTCTACATATTTTTAATATTAATTTTAGTATTATAATTTAGTATTTTATAGTATTTTAAGTATTATTTAGTAATTTTTATTTTCATTATTTTCATTATTTTCATTATTTTCATTTTGTTTTTCATTTTGTTTTTCATTTTACAGATTTTCAATATCATATTTTTTTTTTTAATTGCATATATATATATTATAAAAAAAGAATGAAAAATGTAAAGAAATATTATTTTTATAATTCTTTTTTCAAAAATATAAAGTTTATTAATGAACATTCATTTATATATATATATATTTATATTTATATAATCATTATCATAAATATTAAATAAACTTTAAAAAAAAAAAAAAAAACTTTTTCATTGATGTATATTTTATAAATATGAATTGATAAAATAATTAAAAATGGTTATCATATAATTGATAAAAGAATTGTTATAAAATAATAATAATAATAATAATAATCTAATTAATTTCAAAAGTTTAAGATTAGCTCTACTCTTAATTCTTCAAGAAATGACTATTGATGGTAATTATACCTAAATATATCATATATTAATATATGTTATAATAGTACCAGTTCCGAACAAAGAACCTGTTGTAATTCAATTTTTGATGATCATTCTTATGGTTAAGGGGAGAGTTTAGTGGATACTTCAACTATCTATTTTAAAGATATAACTTCTTTGTTTTATTATTTTAGATTTTAATAGTGATCATATTACTTCACAGAGTATACATTCTACCGAAATTTTTTTTACAACTATTGAACTTATTTTTATTCTTTATTGCATTAAATTTTCTATGATTAATTAAAATTTGTTTATTTTTAATTTTAGAAATTGAAATTTTATAAAACTTCATATATATATATATTTTTATAATAGAATTAGTTTAAAAAAAAAAAAAAAAAAAAAAAAAAAAAAAAAAGTAAATTAAAACTAAAATAAAATTAACTATATATTCATTATCTCTTATTTAATATATTAACTAATTATTTATAATCTTTTTCTTTATACTTTTTTTTTTATTACAAAAAATTATTCCTTTATTTTTATTTTTTATTTTTTTTTTTTTTTTTTTTTTATTATTTGTATACATTTTACATAATACTAATATTTTTTTTTTTGTTATAGCTTTTTTTTTTTATTATTATTATTGACTTAAACAATTTATAAATATTGAAAAAATTAATGAATGAATAGATATATTATAAATAAATAAATTAATAAAATAAATAAAACAAATAAAATAAAATAAAATTTAAAAGAATTAATTGATAGAAAAGGAAAAAAAAAGTTTATATGCATACAAGAGATTTTTTAATTAGAAAGTAAAAACGATATTAAATTAAATTATATTTTTAAATATATATATATATATTAATAACAAATAATTAAAAAAAAAAAAAAAAAAATTATTTAAATTATATATAATTATTTTTTATGACTTTTATATATTTATTATTCTGATATAAAAAATGATAAACTAATATCGAATAAATATAAATATAATAGTCATATTTATATAAATCTATTATTATATATTTTATAAACCTTTAAATTTTTAAATTTTAATTTTAAAAAAAAAAAAAATTTTTTTTTTGACGATTTTTACTTTTTCTTTTTTTTTTTTTTTTTTTTTTTTTCATTTTTCTTTTTTTTTTTTTTTTTATTATTATTATTTAAAAATTCAATAATAATTGAAAATTTTTCATTATTTTTATTATTATTATTATTTTTATTTTTAATCATCTTCTTCATATTCATCTCCATAATCTTCTATACCATTTAATTTGAAAAACTTTTGATCGAGACCATCAAAATCATTAAATTTAAAATTTTTATTTATAATGTCAAAACCGTCTATATCATCACCATATTTTTTAATATCTTCATCATAATCTTCATTTTTATTATTATTAGAATTATCGCTTCTGTCATCATTTTCTGGTGCTTTTGGTGCTTTTGATTTTGTTGGATTAACAGCATAGAATACTTTGTATTTTGGATTACATTTTGAAAAGGCATTAATACAATCAATCGGACCTTCTACTTCAAATGCATTCTTTGCATGGAAACATAAACGTACTTCAGACATATATTGACGTTTTTCATGTTTGTTAAAGACACAGTTAATTTCAACTTGGGTATTATTAAATGCATTTTTGAATGCATTTTGAAGGGTATCAAGATTGTAACCATCTTTATCATTGGGTAAAATTTCCATTTTTTCAAGAATTGGATATAAATCATATATAGAACGCAATTCTACTGCCTTTTCAAAATAAGAAATTATATCATCATCTTTTTTGTAATTAGTACCAATGCATTGTGGAGTAATGGTAGATACACATTGACCATGTTTGTTCCATTCGTGAGCCCAGAACCAATTATTATCCTTAAGAGGATCTGGATTACCACTAAGCCAAATTTTTTCCATTTCTGAAAGTAAGTCTTCATCTTTGGAACGAATGACTTCTTCAATATTTTCTTCTTCTCTTTCTGGATTACAATTAGTTAAATATGTTACACCATCACAATTACCTGGCCATAGGCCATGTAATGTCCATGTATCTTTTTCGACTTTCTTTAAAGTACCTTTTTTACATGGTTTATTTCTACCAGCATTTTTACAATAACTATTAAATTCATATATTAAAATTAAATTTTTAATTGATAAGTCTCTTTTTTTTTTTTTTTTTTTTTTACTTTTATAATTTTATAACCATTACAATTTTTATTCAAATAATTTATTATTACCTTGGAAGCCATTGAAGTGAAAGAATTAAATGACCTTGGTCTGGAACACAACATTTATTAACTAATCCTTGATATCCTGAACATGCTACAATATCATAGGTTGGACATTCAACATTTTTTACTTTGTTGGAAATGAATTCATGAGAATCTAATACTCTACCATAGATTTGAATTATAAAAAATAGAGAAAGTAAAGCAATTATAAAATTGGTCATTTTTAAATATATATATTCATAGCTTTTATAAAACGATTTTTTTGTTGTTGTGGTTATTGTTTTTTTTTTAAAATAATAATTTACTTATTTTATTTTTTTATATTAATTATAGATATTTACAGATACTTGTATTAAATTATAAATATAAAAGTAATTTAAAATAATACATATAATAGTAATTTTTTTTTTTAATTTTTATTTTATTTTTCTTCTAAAGAGAAAAAAAAATATTTAAAATATTGTTTTTCAAATAAAAAGATATATAATATTTTTGTTGCTATTTAACAATAAAATAATAATTGAAAAAAAAAAAAATTAAAATAAAATAAAATAAAAAAAAAAAAAGAAGTAAAGAAGTAAAGAAGTAAAATTTTTTTTTAATTTATTAAAAAAGATTAAAAAATATATAAAATAAAATAAAATAAAATAAAACGTAATATATATATATTATTATTATTAAAAACTTTTTATATTAAATTTAAAAAACTTTAACAAATAATTAAATATTAATGCATAAATAAATATATGGTAAATAATAAAATACTTATTATATATAATTAATCCCCTATTTTATAAAATTAATGAGCAATAAATTATAAATACTTTACAGTTTTATATAATTTTTAATTATTTATGTATAGATATTATTATTTAGTTTTAATTAATATATATAATATATTTTATGATAAAATATTACATATAAATTATTTATAAAATACTAAATACTAACATTTTTATAGATATTACACCATATTAATAAAAATAATAAAGTGATTAATTAATAAATATTATTAAGTTAATAAATTTTTATTCAATCTATATTCAATTCAATTCAATTCAATTCAATTATATATAAAAATAAAAATATTAATTTAATATTAAAAAATAAATCTAATAAAAATTAATATTATAATATCTGTCTTTCTATTAAACTAAAATGAACTTTTTAAATTCCTATTTTAGAAAACTAAATAAAAAAAATATTACAAAAATGACTTTTTTTATGTTATTAATTTTGAGAAATTTATAATAAAAAATAAAAAAGCAAACAAATTCTCAAAGATTTAGTAATTTTTTAATATTAAAAATACATAATAATTGATATTGATAAACAAATTTTATATTAATTTTTTTTTCTAATCAGTGTAAAATAAATAATTTAAATAAGACTTATAAAAAAAATAATACTTTTTTTTTTCTTTTTTTCCTTTTTATACTATATATATATATATTAATTATTTAATATTTTATGTTTTTTCACTATTTATTTTATTTTATTTTATTTTATTCCATCTGTACTTTAATATTTATTATTCTACTATTTATTTTATTTTATTTTATTCCATCTGTACTTTAATATTTATTTTTCTACTATTTATTTTATTTGATTTTTATTAATACTTTAATATTTATATTACTTCACTATTTATTATTTTATTTTATTTTATTTTATTTTATTTTATTTTATTTTATTTTATTTATTTTATTTTATTTTATTTTATTTTATTTTATTTTATTTTATTTTATTTTATTTTATATACTTGTTCTTTTATATTATCATTCAACATTTATTTTATTTTATTTTATTTATTTTATTTTATTTTATTTTATTTTATTTTATTTTATTTTATTTTATTTTATTTTATTTTATTTTATTTTATTTTATTTTATTTTATTTTATATACTTGTTCTTTTATATTATCATTCAACATTTATTTTATTTTATTTTATTTTATTTTATTTTATTTTATTTTATTTTATTTTATTTTATTTTATTTTATTTTATTTTATTTTATTTTATTTTATTTTATATACTTGTTCTTTTATATTATCATTCAACATTTATTTTATTTTATTTTATTTTATTTTATTTTATTTTATTTTATTTTATTTTATTTTATTTTATTTTATTTTATTTTATTTTATTTTATTTTATTTTATTTTATTTTATTTTATTTTATTTTATTTTATTTTATTTTATTTTATTTTATTTTATTTTATTTTATTTTATTTTATTTTATTTTATTTTATTTTATTTTATTTTATTTTATTTTATTTTATTTTATTTTATTTTATTTTATTTTATTTTATTTTATATACTTGTTCTTTTATATTATCATTCAACATTTATTTTATTTTATTTTATTTTATTTTATTTTATTTTATTTTATTTTATTTTATTTTATTTTATTTTATTTTATTTTATTTTATTTTATTTTATTTTATTTTATTTTATTTTATTTTATTTTATTTTATTTTATTTTATTTTATTTTATTTTATTTTATTTTATTTTATTTTATTTTATTTTATTTTATTTTATTTTATTTTATTTTATTTTATTTTATTTTATTTTATTTTATTTTATTTTATTTTATTTTATTTTATTTTATTTTATTTTATTTTATTTTATTTTATTTTATTTTATTTTATTTTATTTTATTTTATTTTATTTTATTTTATTTTATTTTATTTTATTTTATTTTATATACTTGTTCTTTTATATTATCATTCAACATTTATTTTATTTTATTTTATTTTATTTTATATACTTGTTCTTTTATATTATCATTCAACATTTATTTTATTTTATTTTATTTTATTTTATATACTTGTTCTTTTATATTATCATTCAACATTTATTTTATTTTATTTTATTTTATTTTATATACTTGTTCTTTTATATTATCATTCAACATTTATTTTATTTTATTTTATTTTATTTTATATACTTGTTCTTTTATATTATCATTCAACATTTATTTTATTTTATTTTATTTTATTTTATTTTATTTTATTTTATTTTATTTTATTTTATTTTATTTTATTTTATTTTATTTTATTTTATTTTATTCAATCTGTACTTTAATTATATTCATATTCTACTATTTATTTTATTTTATTTTATTTTATTCCATCTGTACTTTATATTTAATATTCTACTATTTATTTTATTTTATTTTATTTTTATTAATACTTTACTACTATATAATACTTTACTACTTTGTAATACTTTGATATTTTAATTTTTTATGTATTTTTAATCAAAATTTAATATATTTTGAAATACTATGGAATATACTAATTTACTTCATTATTTATGTTTTCTCTAAAATATAAAAAAATAAAAGAAAAAAAAATAAAATAGTATAGTAGTTAAAAAACATTTCTTTAATTTTAAATTTAATAGTGATAATTAAATATTATTAAAAGATAATTTAGGACAGATTAGGGATTATGGTAATAAACCAAATGATTCTAATATTACTTAATTAAAGTTCAATAATAAGAAATTTTTAACTATTAAAACTTTAATAGTTTATTATATAAATATATTAAAAATAATTTAAATATTAATTAATATGTTAAGCAATAAAGTAAAGAGTTTGTGATTAATCCTTCAAATAAAATTTTTTTTTTCTTTTTTTCTATTTTTCAAAATAAATAATTTATATTGACAGTTAGATATAGAAAAACAATTTACAACAAATATTTAATTAAAATATATTATTTCTTTATAAACGGCTTCCATATTATTTTTTGTTGTAACTAACATAATTATTATTATTATTATATTAATAATTATATATATAAATCTTTATTATTGTTTCTTCAATCCAAATCATTTTTAAAATGATAATGACTAAATTAATTTTTATTATTTTATTGAAATATATTATAAAATGTTAAAATTTAGCATAATATTTAAACTTTGTACATTAAAGTATTATAAATATTTATAATATTTGGTTATATAATAACTTGTATGAAAAATATAAAAAAGGAAAATTATATTAAATTAATATTTGGAAGTCTTTCTAAAAATTTTATATTGAATTATATATACAAATTAATAATAAATAAAATTTAATTATGTAATAATACATTTTTTGAAGTGTATGCATTATATTTTTTATTGACTTTTTAACATAATATATTATAATATACTATTTTTTTTTTAATACTATTTTTTAATATTGTAATATTATAAATTATAATATTAATTTTTATTAGATCTATTTATTATTATCACAATTTTAATCTTTGAATATTGATAAATGAAAATAAAATTTTTTAAATATATTGTGCTAATTGACTTAGAACTTTTAAAAAATGAAAATTTTGTAATTAAATGGATTTACCTGAAAAGAATGTTTGAATATATATAAGATTTATTTTCAAGAAATGAAATATTAATTTCAAAAAAATTTTATACTTGGAGTGTAGGATTAGGTAAATCAATAAATGTAATTATTAAATTCTCTAAACAAAAAAAAAAAAAAAAAAAAAAAAGAAAACTCTCAAGATTCACATAGTCAAGATATTTAAAGAAGAGATTTGATTTATATAATAATAATAATAATAATAATAATAATAATAATAATAATAATAATAATAATAATAATAATAATAATAATAATAATAATAATAATAATAATAAAAAACAAGAATAGATTCTTATAACTTGTCAAAGTCTTGGTGACTATCATTTTATTTTCTATGGGTTTATTTAATTATTTTTTTTTTTTTTTTTTTTTTTTGTAGCAAATATATAAATAAATGGATATGACATTGATTAGGGTCTTATTTTTATTTAATTTCTTGTTTTTATTTTATTAATTAATAATAGTTATATGAATAAAATAATCATGAAATAACTCTATTTAAAGGATAAAAAGTATTTAAAAATAAAAATAGTTAAAATATATAATTTAATTATAAGATAGGTTTTTACTATTTTTTCCTTTTTTTTTTTTTTTTTTACAGTTATTATCAATAATATCAATAAAAGAGTTTTGATTTATTTTATTTAATAAATCTAACTAAAAAAAATTAGTTCAGTTATTAGATTTATTGTGAACAAAAAGAATAAGTATTTTAAAATTAAAATTTTTAATAATTATATATATGTGATATTAAGCATATTTTTAAACAAAAGTTTATTGTGAAATGTAATAATAAGAAAAAATATTATTATAAATATATCTTTCATAAAAATAAAGGCATAAATTTTAACATTTAATAACTAATATTTAATTAAAAATTTTTTAATTCAAAAATTAATAATTTCAATGATAAAATTTAAAATTATAAAAATTTTAATTATTAATATTATAAATATATACATGATTTAAAGTGTATTATTGAATAGTGTTATTTTTTTTTTAATTTTTATATTTTGATTACATATATTTTTTTTTGTTAAAGAGTATAATCATTTTTTATTTTCATATATATATATATATTTTAATTTTATATTTAAATATTATATATATGTATTAAAATAAATTTCTTGATATATGTAGTTATGAAGAAAAGAGTCAACTCCAAATTATTTTATATTAACAATAGACCATTAACATTTAAATTACCAAATAACTCACAGAAAAGTTTTTTTAAGGAAAAGATATTGGTATAATTTTTATTTTGTTCAATTGCTTTCTTATATATTTATTTATTTTATTAATAACTAATAATTAAAAATATATATATATATATTATAATAATTACAATAATTATTATAAATATTATTATTATAATTATTATTTAAAATATATCTTTTGAAAAAATATAATAAAATTAAAGGAAGGAGGTGGAGTTGTTATAGAGAGTGAAGACGCGGATATTATTATATTTAATAAAAACGATGTATCTAATGCACAGAATGTTTATAAAGAAGATATTGTTATAGATTCTTATTTTTATAATCAGTTACAGGAATTGGATAAATATAAAGTAAGAAAGTTTATTAAAAACCAACAACCGCAACAAGTAATAAAAATTAATGGACCCATGAAAATGAGAAAAAAGAGGTTATTATTTGATATATATTATATTAATTTAAATTAAATTAGAATTATAATAAAAATTTTTAAAATATATATATATATATATAAAAAAAAAAAAAAAAAAAAAAATTAAATTTTTGTTTTGTATAGTTTAGTTGTTATTATAGTTATAAATAATAATAATAATAAAATAATAATATTACTATTAATTATATTTATTTCTTTATGTAAAAATTATATAAATTATTGTAATAGTTCCTCATATATAATAGTATAATGTTAATTAATTTAAAAAAAGTTTTTAAATATATGAATGATTTAATAAAAATTATATAATTATTCCTTTTTATTTTTAATAATTATTTATATATAATTAAAAAAATTTTAATAGAATTGAATATACTAGAGAAGATGATAAAATACTTGCTTCATATGTCAAAGATTGCTTATATCCTCAAGGGAAAAATATATATTTAGAATTAGAAGAGAAGGTTTTTTTTTTTTTTTTTTTTTTTTTTTTTTTTAAATTAATTAAATTATATATATATATATATATTTTTTTTATTTATTTTATTTTAATTAATATTAATATAAATAAATTTATTTTTTATTATTATTTAAGTATCCTCATCATTCTTGGCAGTCATGGAAAGAAAGATATAAAAAAGTTGTTGGTCCGGCAATGAGGACAGGCAATTGGTCTATAACATATTTTAGTGATAAACATCCAAATATTACTGAAAATAACAGTAATACATTAATTTAATATTTACTGATAATATATTAAATTTATTGTACTAAATTCTTATTATTATTATTTTAACAATTTTTTTTTTTTTATACTTGTTTGTTTTATAATACCAAATTATTTATAAAATATATTAGATCGTTCTGTAAAGAATGACAATAATATTTATAATAATGATAATAATGATGAAATTAATAATAATAATAATAATAATAATCATATTATAACAAATAAAGCAATAAAACCACTAAAATTTGTACAAAGAAATAATCATCAAAATAGTAGTTCTTCATCAAAACAGAAAAATGAAAATAATAATAATGAATATATTATTGATGAAATTGATAATAATAATAATAATAATAATAATAATAATAATAATAATAATAATAATAATAACAGCAATAATAATGATAATAATAGTAATTATAATCCTAATTATAATCATAATCATAATACTCTTGTAAATGATAAAAATAAAATTAATATTGATGATGAAGATGACATTGAAATTATTGATAAAGTCTTTGATAATAATGTTTTAAATAGTATTGAAGATAATAGCAATAAGTTAAATGAAAGAATTCATAATGATAATAATAATAGAAAGAATTTTGCAGATGAAAACATAACTAATAAAAATGATAATAATAATAATAAAGACATTATAAAAGATAATTCTATTGGAAAAAGAAAGAAAGAATTATCAAAAAGGGAACGGAGAAAATTATTCTATAATAAATTAGATGAAGAAAATACTTCTCAAATAGAAGGTTTGTTATTTAGTTTTATTTACATATAAAACATAATATACGAATATAATTAAATATAAATGTTATATATACATTTAGTTAATTTAATAATATATTTTGTATCTTTTTCTTTTTATTACTATTACTATTATTATTATTATTATTATTTTTTTTTTTTAAATCAATTGTTAATATATTAATAAATATATTAATAGATATAGGAATTCCAGGTATTATAAAAGAAAGAAGATTGTATACTAAGAAAATGCGATTATCCAATGATACCAGTAAAAAAAGTGGATATGATTCAAATGAAGTTGTTATTGTACCAAATAAGAATATAATAATTACTAGTGAAAAAAATAATAATATTAATAATGAAAATAATAGTGATAATGAAAATACCTTTTTAAATAATGAAGATAATATCAATAATAGTGATAAAGAAAAAAATTCAAATAGTGATGATGACAACAATACTGTAATTAATAATGAAAAAAATTTAAATAATGAAAATAATAATGATAGTTCTTTCATTGGTGGTAAAAATAATATAAATAATAAAGAGGTTGCTAATAATAATGAAGAAAATGTAAGTCAAGAAGAGAATAAGAAAACTTTTCAAAAAGGTTCACAAGTAAAAAGGTATGATAATACAAAAAGGAAATATTTATATTCATCATCTGATGAAGAGAATGAACTACAAACATATTTAAATAATTATTTTAGTGAAAAAAATATCAAAAAATATAGTAAAAATACACAAAATAATAACAGTAATTATGATAATAATAATAAAAATATTGATGAAAATAATTTCCAGAATGAGAAAGAAAAAAGAACATTAATAAATGAGAAAGTGAATAATTACAATAATAAAACAATATTAGAAAGGGATGACGATAAAGATTGTAATAAAGATAGAACCGAAATAACAAATAAAAATATAAATGAAAAGTTTAATGATAATCAAGAAATTAAATCAAAAAGTAATAAGAATGAACCAAAAAAACCATTTATGATATCAAGTGAATTACTTACACGTAGTAATTCAAATATTTCTGAACAAGAAAGAAATATTAGTGTAAATAATTTAAAAAATTTAATTAAAAGAATTAATAGTAATCAACTTTTAAATAAGGAAAATCAAATGACTGAATTAGAAAACAAAGGTAATAATAATGTAAATAATGTAAGTAACATTTTATCCCAAACGAGTTCTACTGGAACTGATGATGATATGCTTTTAGATATCAAAAATAACAATAATACTAGAGAAATTCACCGAAAAGTTGGTTCAACTAATAATAACTCATTTGATAAAAGCAATATTTACTTTAGTTATTCAAATATATTTGAAGATATCGTAGACTTTTCTTTGTCAAATAGTAGTATAGAATATGATAATTATCTTTCGAAAACCATTGAAAAATCTAAAAAACTAATAAATTTTCCAAAAGTGTCTGAAAAACATAAAAAATTATATATTCGATATTGTCGAGAGCTTTGTAAAAAAACACATAAAACAAAAAAGGAAATGTACGAATTATTACATCAATGTAATGGATCTTTTCCAGCCGTGAAAGAACTTTTAAAAATGAAGAATAAAAATATGGAAGAACTATCTGATAATGAATTAAAAAAATGGATATGGACTAAAGAGGAAGATAAAATTTTATTAACAAGTAAAGATGAACAGCAATTGAAAAAAATAAGATTAATGAAAGGAAATAAATCTGTAAGATATAGAGAATTATATTTAGAAGCGAAAGAAATTTATAATAAACAAAATTTAGATAAGAAAAATTAAATAATCTAATAGATAAAATTTAAAGAGATGATAACAATAAATATCCATTATATAATCAAAATTAATATAACTATCTTGAACATTAAAATAATATATACAAAAAACAAAAAACAAAAAACAAAAAACAAAAAACAAAAAAAATAATAATAATAATAATAATAATAATAATAATAATAATTAATAAAAGTTTGTTTTATTATTTAATTGTTTAATTATTTTATTTATTTATTTATAAGATTTTATAAATAGGTAATTACAAATGTTTAACTTTGTTATTTTACATGTATTTATATCTTTTGTGGCTTGATTCTAGACTTAATACTTAATTTAATGTTATATTAAATTTAACTATTTTATATTACATTTATATCTATTAGTTTATATTTAATTTATTATTATTAAAGTAAACTTAAATCTTAATAATAATAATAATAATAATAATAATAATAATAATAATAATAATAATAATAATAATAATATTTTTTTAATCAATTTATCTATTATAATATATATATATATTTTTTAAAATAAAAATTATAATAATTAATATTAAATAATGAAATTTATTTTTATAATTATTGTTATTATTAAATAATATATATTAGAATTTATTGATATTATATTTTTAAATAAAATTTACTAAATTGAATTTTAAATATCAAAAATAACATTAAATGATTGGTCATTTTTTTTATTTGGAAATTTTTTGGTATAAAAGAAAATATTTTATGAATAAACAAAGATTTCTTTTTTTTAATATTAAATTAATAAAGAAGTTAAAAAAATATATTAATATTATTGAATGCATTAATATATTATAAGTATGTATAAATGCATTTAATAATGTGATTAATTATATTGAAATTATTATTACAGACCAATATTGTGGGTTAAATGTTTATTTCTCCTGTTCATTATGACCCCTACCTTGAGTCTAATAAAAAATTGAAATTCTAAGCTGGGCGTTGTGTATGGTTTATTCTTTTATCGCAACAACAACTTGGGAATAGATTAAATGACACTATTGCTCATACCAGATTTCAGAAATTTTATGTAATAAAAAATACAATAAAATATTCAAATAAAAAAAAAATTGAAAGGTTTTTTTATTTTTTTTTTTTATTTTTTAATTTTTATTAGTATTTAATATATATATGAATTTGAAAATTGAAAAATTGAAAATTAAATGTATTATGTTTAATAAGTGTAGATATATACTAATGTTCAAATTTTATGCACGACTTACGAAGTTGTTCATATTTAATGTTATTTATTAAAGTAAAAAAAAATTATTTATATATTTTAATATACAAAAAAAAATATAAAAAGTTATTTTCAGATTGATGTTTAATTTAATTTATTTATTAATTTTTTTACTAATGAATATGCATTTAAAAAAATTTTTTTTATACAGTGATTATATTATTATTATTAAAATTGGTATTTAATTGTAATATTTAAAAAATAATAATGTATTTAATTACATATTATATTTAATAGATTTTACAATTTGTATTTATTTATTTATTATTATTAATAGTATTTTAGTTAATTATCAACATCCATATTATCATCCTTAGAACCCATTTTTTTTGGTAAAGCATTTTTAGGAATAGAAAGGCTATATGTTGGGAATTTTATATCATTAAAAATATTCTTGTAAACTTCATTTTTGGTATTGAAAGCCCAAGCAAAACAGTAATGTTGTGCAATAAGTTTCCATTCTTCAATTTCATCAAAAATTTCAATTAACATTTGTCTAATAATTTGAAATATATATATATATATATATATGAATTTAGTCTTTTTTTTCTTCCTTTTTTTTTTTTTTTTTATTTTTTTATTATTTTATTTTTTTTATTTATATATATATATTAACCTATGATATTCTGATGGATCAATATGACTATTAAAGAAGTAATTAATATTAATTGCATAAGCTTGATCCCATCCACGACTAAGATATCTCTTCTTTTGATCTTCAAGATCTGGATAAGCATCAATACCCTTTAATTCAATATTTCTTGCCTATAAATTATATATATAAATATATAAATGTTAATCAATAATATTAATAAAAAGTTTTATAAACTAATATATATATATATATATATATTAATCTATGACATATTTGATTTATAATATTTATATTTATCGTATTAACCTTTAAATTCTTAATCATCATTTGACCAAAAGCATCATTTGGTAAAATTTGTTCATAAGCTAAAATCATTGCTGTTGGAACGTTATCACTAATCCATTTAACAATAGCATCAGAATCCATTGGATCCATATAAATCATAACGCATTCTGAAAGGAACATTGTTGGCAAGCTTTTTTTTTTTTTTTTTTTTTTTTAGAAAATTATAATAATAATAAAATATTATTATAATTAAATTGATTATTATTTTATATTTCATTTGTAATTATTATTATTACAGTTTTATTTTAATGATTACTTTATATCGAAGCCATGCTGTTTAAGCTTTTCAACAACCTTTGTAGTAAAGAATTTTAAATCTTCACTAATAATATAATAATCCTTTCCATAAAGTTCAGTATTACCATTATCTTTAATAATAATAATAAAATAAAAATGAGGATTTAGGGGTTAGTATATATTAAATTAACGAAGAAGAATAAAAAAAAAAAATAAATAAAAAAAATAAAGATTTATAATCATTATATTTATATTTAAATTGTAATTTATATTTACTAATTTCATAATCGCCAATAAGATTACTAATTTGTTTATTACGTTTAATAGTTTGAATTTTTTTAAAAGTAATTTGTGGAAAATCGATTTCGAAGAATTTAAATGGTTGCTTGTTTTCTTGCTATGTTATTATTATTATTTTTATAAATATATAAATTAATATAAATTTTATTTCCAATTGATGAATATATAATATTTATAAAATTAGAAAAAAAAAAAAAAAAAAAAAAAAAAAAAAAAAAGGAATTAGAATATTACTATTATTATTATTAATAAAATAATATTTTTAATAATATTACTACAATATTCTAAATTTAAATGTTTACTTTTAAGTTAAAGTATTTAGTATCAGATCCAGCACCCAAAACAACAATTTGCTTATTCATATCACCAGCTTCAAGGAATTTATTAATAAATATATCAAAACCCATAAATCTAGCATAAGAACCTATTTATTATTATTATTATTATTATTATTATTATTATTATTATTTTTATTTTTATTATTATTATTATTTTTATTATTTGATATATTATTATCTTTAATCATAAAATTTATTTTGTCATATAGAAGATTTCATTTAATTGTATAAATAATAAAATATAATATATTTTTTAAATTTGTTAAAACATTAAAAAAAAAAATTACCTCTATTAATAATAGGTGGTCTTCTTTCGTTAGTTCTTCTGGTAAAGAATTTTACGTAATCATCTTTAAAGTAACCAAGATTTACAGCTGAACTATAAATTAGTAATTAATCATTAATTATATTTAATAAATTGAATTTCATATCATATATTAGTAATTTATTTATATTCATTATTATTTTAAATTGTTAATTTATGTAAAATGTATAATTATTACCATCTACTTTCAACAGCAGAGTCATTGGTGCCACGAACAGCATCTTCAGCTGAATCACCTATACTTCCGTAGGCAGTATCATAGCCTTGATAATGAAAACCAATTGGGGGACCAAGTGGCATTACATTTTTTGGTTGTTCATCTTCAAAACGTTGCGGTAAACGATATGGCATGTTTGAATTTTTTTTATAAAAACTTATATTAAGTTTTCTATAAAGGTTGATAATATTTATATTAAAATTTGAATATTTAAATTTCGTTAATTAGCATTTGAAAAATATTAAAAATTAATATTGATATTAAATTTTGATGATAGTTATATTATGATATATGTATTTTATTTTTTATAAAAAAAAATTATGAAATTAATTGCTTAAATTAATAAATTCATTTTTTTTTTTTTTTTTTTTTTTTTTTTTTTTTTTTTTAATATAAAAATAAAAGAATTAGGTATTATCTATGAATATAAGAATTAGTTAAACGATTAATGAAGAAAAAAAAAAAAGATTGTAATTTCATTTAGAAAAAAATAGGAAAAGTATTCTATATAATTAAACTCGAAAAAATGTTTATATATATTATTTTTTATATACTTAATTACTATTTTTTATGTATGTATCATACTTTAATAATTATTTCTTTTTAAATGGTTTAAGAAAAAAAAAAAAAAAAAAAGTATTTTGATTAATATATTTTTAAATTGAATTTTTAATTAAACTTAATTTATAAGCGATTAATATAATCTTTTATATTATTTACATATTTAAATTATAAATAATTTAATCATTAATTATGTAAGTAGATAAATGTGAAAATTTAAGTAAATATATAAATATATACATTTCAATAAATAAATAAATAAATAAATAAGTAAATAAATAAATTAGTAAATAAATAAATAATAAATAAATATAAATTAATAAATAAATTAATATATATATAAATAATATATAAAATTATTTTAAATAACAAAAATAAAACATAATTATAAAATTTTTATTAGAATAAAAATACATTATTATTTAGTTAATTTAATTAAATAATTAATTATTGAAAATTCAATATACATTTTTAGAGTAATAATGAACGACTTTTAAAGTTTTAAGGTATTTATTAAAAGTTTAAATTTTTTTTTTTTTTTTTTTTTTCGAAATATTTTATTTTTTAATATATTTATATAAGTATAAAAAAAATAAAAATATATATTCAAAAAAAAAAAAAAAAAAAAAAAAAATGGTAATAAAAATAAAAATAAACAAAAAAAAGTATTTAATAAAAAATGATAAACTAAAAATTTAACTTTTTTTTTAATCTTAAATAATTGTAAATTAAAGGAAAAAAATATAAATCTATATAAAATATATTAAATTAAGTTTTATGAAATCAACCACTAGATTTATGAAAGTTTATAAAATAAAAATTGAATGTTATAGTCATTAATAGGAATAATGACAAATTTCACAAATTTCACTTATTTTACTTATTTCAAATATTATAAATATTTATTATTTAAAAAGTTTTTTAATTATAAAAAAAAAATATCGACAATTAGGAAAAAAAAAAAAAAATAGTAGAGAAAAATAATATATGAATAATTTTGCTCTTAATAATCATATCATTTTTGAAATTAAAAATATAAATCAATTTTTTATTTCTAATATTATTATCAAAGCTGTATTACAATTACAATTATAATATATAATAAATTATTATTGTTATTACTTTGAATTAGTTTGAAATATAAAGTTTTGTATTTTATCAAATAATTGTCAAAAAAAAAAAAAATGAGTAGTAATTATGAGGGTGAACTGGATTATAATTCACATTATTTAAAATTATGTGATAAATATAATATAAATCCAATAAATATGAACTTGTTATTGGATCAGTCTCATAATAATGATGTTCATGAAATGATGATCAAATGGACTCTTTCAACTCAATTCAAAAAAATGTCTTCTCAAGAAAAAATTGATATTATGAAAAAGGTATTAGTTTAGATAAAAATTATTTGTATTTATATTATATTTAATGGAGGAAATTTTGGCCAAATTGTATAAATATAGTATTTTTAAATTAATAAATTTTTTTTATTAAATACTATTAATATATATATTACAAATTTTTACTAGAAAATTAAAATATTATGGGATTTAATAAATGATCAAACAAAAATAGATAAATTATATCTTTCTCAGTGCTATTTTGCATTTAGTACAAGAGGATTTTCGAAAATTGCAAAACTTTTATCGACAAATAATTTTATAAAAGAACTTTATTTAAAAAATAATCATTTAAAGTAATACTAATTTAACATAAGTATTAATATAACAATTAAAATTAATATATGTATTTAATATTGATATCTATTTTACTTTTATAATAATAATAATAAAAAAAAAAAAAAAAAAGGAAAGAAAATATAGAAGATATTGTTGAAATAATAACCACTAATAAAACTATTACAACGTAATCTATTTATTTACTTATATTATTATATAATATAATGTTTAAAAGATAACTATAATAAACAGATATTCATATTTTTTTATAGATTAAATTTAGAAGAAAATCTTTTTGGTACTGATATCGATAATATGAAAAAAATTGGTTTAGCTTTAATTAGAAACAGAACTTTGAAAGAAATAGTATTAAATCATAACAATATTACCTCTGAAGGGGCAGTAGAATTTATTAAATTTCTAAAAAAAAATAAATCAATCAGGAAAATTGGTATATATATATATATTATTTAATAATAAGAATTATTATGTCAAAGGACAAATTTTTATTAATATTTGATATTAAATAATATTATAAAACAAAAATTTTAGGATTAAAATATAATAAATTTGGAAACTCTTTCGCAAAATATATTTTAGGTTATTTACCTCATGAATCTTTAAGAGAGTTAGATTTATTTGGAAATAATATTGATTCAAGTATATTAAAAAAAATAGGTAAAGTATTTAAAAATTATAAATAAAATTTTATTTTAAAATATTAGAAAATGATTAATTATAAAAATTTAAATATTGTTAAAAAACACAAAGAGCAAAAACTACTAAATATAAAAAATAAAAATGAAAAGAATTATTCGGAAAATAAAGAAAACATAAAGAATGATAATAAAAAAAAAATTTCAGCATATGATAATAAATCCAATATTTCGAAAATTTCTGATGATCCATTTGATATTAATATAGATTCAAGTACAGATTTAGCCTCAAACTATAAGTCAGAAAATAATAATTACAAAAACAATAGTTTCAATAGTAATGATAAAAAAATGTTTTCAGATATTTCAGATAATGAAAACGACATTTTATCAAGTTCTGAAATTAAAAGAAAAATTGATAAAATGAAAGAAGAAGAAATTACAGAAAAGAAAAATGAAAAACAATATTCAGATTTTGATCTCAGTCAATCAGAAACAATTGATGACTTTATTAAACAGCTATCATCTCTGGTAAATATTTCAATTGATGATTTTCTTGCATTCTGTTTAAATTCAGACAGAAAAAGTAAATTAAAAGCCAATGATAAAACATTAAATAATAAATACAATTTTAACAAAGATTTTAATGATAACTATTTATTTTCAGACAATTTATATTGTAAGAACTTTTTTTTACTATTTCATTCATATAAAAATATTAAAATTTATTTATTTAATATTTATCTAATATTTTAATGAAATTTTAATTAATAGATAATAATTTTAATAAAAACTCAATGAATGATAAGATAAATCAATACAATAATAATTATGATGGTTATCATCATTATGAAAATCAAGAAAAGTATAATTATAATGAATTAAATAACAGAAATAATTCGATTTATGAAAATTTAAAAGATATTGTTAATAATAATAATAATAATGACATTGAAAGTAATAATATTTATAAATAAATATATTAATATTTATAATTAAAAAATATTAAAGATATAATTTAATTTATATTTAAAACTAGATATAATAGGCAATGAGATAACATACAATAATAGTAATAATGAGAACAGCAAAAAATATAAAAATAATAATGAAAGCATTAATAATGTCAATATAAACAGCAACAACAACAACAACAACAACAACAATAATAATAATAATAATAATAATAATAATAATAATAATAATAATAATAATAATAATAATAATAATTTTAATTCCAATGTTAGTTTTAGTGACGTAAACAATAGTAGCAATGAGAGTTTAAAAAATAACAAAAATAATAATTATACTGATAATAAATATTATAATGAAAAAGTTGTGGATCAAAGCAATACAAGTAACGAAGAATGCTATTCTAAATCCAATTCTTCAAGTAATAGTGATATAAAACCCTTAGATAATAATATATATTTAAATTCCGCTTTTGAAAATCAAAATGAAAACATAAAAGAAGAGGATATATCAGAAGTTAGCTCTATTAATAGTGATATATGCTTACCAAATAAAATTCTTTCTCCTGAATTAATATCACAAATAACACAAATAATGAAAGAAAATGAATTTTTAAAATCAAGAATGAAATTTCATGACGATAATGTTAGTAATTTGTTAAATAAAGTAATTTTAAATAAAGTCATTGATAATAAATATATAATATATTACATTTTCATAATTAAATTTTAGGTTTATCTAAATCCAGAAGAAATAGAATTATTAAATAAGGAACATGAAAATTACATAAAAACTATTGAAAATTTAAAACAAAAATTAATATTTTTTTCAAAAGAAAATGAAAAATTGAATGAAGAAATGGAATATATGAGGAAAAGAGAAGATTCAATCCTTAAACAATTTGAAGGTTTTACTATTAACAAAAAAATAATAACTAAATTTTATCTTTTTTTTTTTTTTTTTTTTTTTTTGATAAAATTATCTAACAGTAAATAAATTATATTTATTTAATATTAATTTTAGATAAATTATGTAATTTAGATATTCAATATGCAAAAAAATTCGAAGATAATGAATATGAATTAGAAAATAAATATATTAAAGATATTGAAAAGTATACTAATAATATTTCCGAATTAGAAAGAGAAAAAATTCTTCTTTGTAAAGTAAGTAAAATATAATAATATTTAAAATTTTCTTTATTAATATATATACTTTAGAGAGATAATAATATATATAATTGTTACATAATAAATTATATAGACTCTTAAAATGATGGAAAATAAATTAAAAAGTTTAAAAGTTAAATCAGAAAACGAAAAAGAATGTCTCAAAAATCAGATGAAAAACAATATTGTAAGTATAATAAATTGAAATTTTAATTTTTCTTTTTTTTTTTTTTTTCTTTAAAAATAAGAATTAAAAAAAAAAAAAATATTGATAAATATATATTGAAATTATAAAATAATATAGGATAACAAGATTAGAATTATTCTTATGAAAGTTAAAGAATTTCAAAAACAAAAAGAAAGTTATGAGAGTAATATAGAACTTCTTAAAAAACAATATAATCAAGAATTAATTCAACAAGAAAATAAATCAAATGAAAAGGAAAAAATAATTGAAAAATTAGATTTGGAATTAACAAATAAAAAGAAAAAATTAGAATTATTAAATGAAAAAATGATGTCAATGCTGAATGAAATTAATAATTTTAAAGTAAAATTTAAAAATATTGAATATGACATGAAAGTTGAAATAGAAAAAATTAAAGATGATTTTCGTGCAAGAGAGGTTAAATATCAAAATGAAATATCTATATTAAATGATAATTTAAATCAAAATCAAGAGATTATAATTAAATTAAAAACTGACATTAAAAGAAAAGAAGATGATATTAAAAACTTGCATGAAAAAGAATCATTAAGGATGAAAGAATTAGAGACATCTATATTTCAATGTTTACATAAAAGCCCAAAAAAAATAACATCTAATTCCAAATAAATAATAAATATTTTTAAAAATATATTTAAATAATATATTACTACTCTATATAATTTATTAATCTTATATATAAATTATTATAATTATAAATAAAATAATATATACCCGAAATAATTTAATAATCTTAATATTATAAAAAAAAAATAATTTATAAATAAATAAATAAATAAATAAATAAAATAAATAAATATAATATATTATATATTATATATAATTAAGTAACATATTATAAATATATTAATTTTAAAATTTTAATTATTAAATCAATAAAAATTCTAGAAGTGAAATTATTTTTTATGATTTAAAGTTTTTAAAAATATTATGGTTATACAATAATAAATAACAATATAATACGAATTAAATGTATATATATATATTTTATTATACTATATTTTAAATTTTCATAAACCATTTAATTGATATTTATTTTTTATAGTTTAAACTTTTAGATAAGATGTTTTTGAAATAATTTTATATTGATTATAGAAAAATTTTATTTTATTAATTGAAAAAAAGTAAAAAAGAACAAAAAAAAAAAAAAAAAAAAAAAAAAAAAAAGAAAATAATAAAAATAATAAAAATAATAATAATAATTATAATATATATGTGTATAAATTAATGGATCCTACATATCAGAAGTTACAAGATAGTCTCCCACTTCTTCCAGGAAATAATTTTGAGTTAAGTAGAAAATTTCTTCCAAATTTTAGGAAATCTCATGCTTTCGATAAAAAAAATGATATTCGTATAATTAACGAGAATAAACCTGGAATTGGTAAAGGATATTAAAATAATGATTATAATAAGTTATTGAATAGTATAGTTATATAATATTACTTAATATATATATATATATATTTTTTTTAATTAAAAAAAAAAATAATAATAATAATAAATGACTACCACAAAAATATAAATGGAATATTAATATAAAATTATATTAATGATGCCATAAATATTCAAAGGTGGTATACCATTACCATTTGTTGAACAAGATAATGTTAAGACATCTATTTCTGCATATCCAAAAAGTGAAGGAACTGAAAGCATACCAGCATGGATTGCATTCGATAGAAAAGTAACTATATATATATATATATATATATATATATAAAAGGATAAAAAATTTTTAATAAATTTAATAAGGAATAATTTAATTAATTATTATAATTTTAATATCATATACCGAAAAAAAGGTATTAAGATTTTATGCATATTTCATTGAAGATGTACATGAAAGAAGAGATGAACGTTATCGTATTAGAAAGTATATAGAAATTTATTCAACTATGATTTATTATATATATATATATATAAATTCTGTATTAATAATTAATTAATAAAAATATAGAGTAATTATTTATTTCTACCTTGAAGATGATTCAGTTCATATTATTGAGCCAAAAATTTTAAATAGTGGAATTCCACAATGTAAATTATATTAATTAAATATAATAATTAATTATTACATATTATTAATCATGATTATATTACAAATAATTAAACTTTTTATTTTCTTTCTTTCAATAGCTGATTTTTTAAGGAGACATAAAGTTCCTTTACCTGATGGTCCAAAGAATCAACATTACACAGTTCTTGATTTTAATGTTGGAAAAGTATTAAAGATTTATTCAAGAGATTTTGTTGTAATTGGTTGTGATGAATTTACACGTGTATGTATTTTTCTTATGCCTGATAGAAATATATCATTTTTACAAATTATTAAAGTTTCATTAATAACTTTTTAAAAAATTTCAAATAAATAGAGTTTCTTAACAAATTTGGGTGTTCAAGTTCCACCAAATTCAGATTATCCAAGTGATCCGTTCTCTGAAAATAGAAAGGATGAATTAAATAGGTATTTAATAATTAATTTTATTGATATATTTATATAATATTAATATTATATATTTATTAAAATTTCTTTAATCTACATATAAGGATAAAACCAAAACGTCCATACAAGGCAGATCTTTCATTTAGAAAGTTCCTCGAAAATGATAGGCATGTTTTACGTTTCTATTGTATATGGGATGATAGAAATACAGCATTTGGCGATAAACGTAAATTGGTATATATTAATATAAAATTTAAAAATAATTAATACCTAATAAAATATATTTTAAATATATTATATATTATATTTTATGAATATATATAATAAATAAATATTAATAAAAATGAATTTTTGATGATATAAATAATAAAAAATCATTATTATAAAAGACTTTACATTATTATTTATCGGATGATACTATTGAAATTTTAGAACATTTCCCACATAATTCGGGTCGTATTGAATCAACTCAATTTCTTAAAAGATCAAGTTTACCAAAAAAAGTTGTATTACAAGACATTAATATGGAAAAATGTAAAGAATCACCAACAAATGAATATTACAGAGATTATGATCTTGGTATTGGTATTACATTAGATGTATATAATAGAAAAATTGTAATTTGTGATTGTGATGAATTTACTCGTAATTATTATTATGAAAGATATGGTATTAGAATGCTGGATAATGTAGAATTCGAACAATATGATAATGTAGAAGATGAATCATACGTAATACCCCCAGCATCTCCTTTAATTGAAAAACCTGTTGTAAAAAATTTCCAAAAATTCATTACATGGGAAAAAGTAATTTTAAGATATCTTGCTGTTTTAAATACAGATAAGCAATTAGATATTGATAGAAGATTTATTATTACTTATCACTTAGAAGATGATACAATTAGTGTATATGAACCACAACAAAGAAATAGTGGAATAATTCATACTAAATTTTTAGGTAAATAATATTTACATTAAATATATATATATAAGAATTAATAAACATCTTATATATTTAATTAAATATTATTCAAATTTACGTAATTAACTTTTATTAAAAAATATAGAACGTAATCCTGTAAAAAAAGAGCCAAATAATCCAGCAAATCCAGACACTTATAAACCAGAAGACTTTTATATTGGTAATAAAATATATAGTTTAGACAATTTTTTATTATTTTTTTTAAAGGTTTTGAGTTAAAAATTAAAAATTAACTAATTTAATATATATATAATAGGGGCACAAGTTGTATTGTGGTCACATCCATTTTTAATTGTCGGAGCTGATGAATTTGCAATTAATTTCATGAAGAATCATCCACAAATGTTCCCAAAGGCAAATGAATCAAACGAAAATAAATAAATAAATAAATAAACAAATAAACAAATAAATAAACAAACAAATAAATAAATAAATATATAATTATTCATATTATTTATCATAATTAATTTTTTTTTTTTATTGTTTTTGTTTTTTCGATCTTTAAAATTATGTCAATCATTTATGTAAAAGTTTTATTATATTTAATTTTTTTATATTTTAATTGTTCATTTTCATTTAAATTATAAATATTTGTGTTTAATGTAATAAATATTATATATATGTATAAAATATTGTAATTTCAAATAATAGAATTTTTTTTTTTTTTTTTTTTTTTTTTTAAATAATAGAATTAAGAATGATAAAAGTTTATTATATAATAAAATAAATAATAAAAATTTAGTTTTTTAGAAAAAAAGTGTAGTATTAATAAAAATAAAATACAATAAAAAAATAAAATAAGTGTAGTATAAAAATAAAATACAATAAAAAAATAAAATAAGTGTAGTATAAAAATAAAATACAATAAAAAAATAAAATAAGTGTAGTATAAAAATAAAATACAATAAAAAAATAAAATAAGTGTAGTATTAATAAAAATAAAAATACAATAAAAAAATAAAAAAAGTGAAAGATTAATAAAAATAAAATACAATAAAAAAATAAAATAAGTGAAAGATTAATAAAAATAAAATACAATAAAAAAAATATAATAAGTGAAAGATTAATAAAAATAAAATACAATAAAAAAATAAAATAAGTGAAAGATTAATAAAAATAAAATACAATAAAAAAATAAAATAAGTGAAAGATTAATAAAAATAAAATACAATAAAAAATGAAATAATATGATAAATTGTGAAATAATATTAAATAATATTAAATGAGTAATGTATAATAAATATATATATGTATAAAAGAGAGAAAAAAGAATTAAAATAAATAATAAAAAAATTTGCTTTTTAAAGTTATTATAATTTTATAGACTATAAAATTCATTTTAAAATATTTAAAGTTTATAGATTTTCCATTTCATTTTCAATTATTAAATATAAACAAAATTACAACTTATGATAAAATTATAATTATGAATTTAAAGAACAATGGAAACAGAATTGGAAAATAATATTAGTAATAACAATAATGAAGACAGCAATGATATTATTAGGGATGAGCCTATAATGAGCAAAGAAAACAGTAATGTGAATAATAACGATGAATATAATGAAACTATTGAAATTTTAGATAATAATGAAAAAGAAGGGATCAAGGATAATTCTGTAATTGAAAAAAATAAATTACTAGATACAGAAGTATTTAATTTAAAAAATTATAATAGCAATTACTATTTTCCAAATGAATATGAGAACTTTGAAAGTCGTGAAGATATTTACTATCCATTTGATGATGACCATGATAATGATAGTTTTCCAAGTAATCCTTGGATATTTAGTAGTGATGATGAAAGTAATTTATTCGATCAAGATCAATATGAAAATGAAATGAATGAAATTGATGATGAACAGTGGACTGAATTATATAATAATGATGAAATATTTAATTTTATATATAATGATAAAAATTTATTTCCCGGTTATTTCCAGAGTAAAGAAGACTTACGTATAATTGATGAAAATAATACCGATGCTTATAATATAGATGATCCGGATCAAAGAATACGTCATGAATTTAAATTGAAATTAGAAAACAATAAAAGATTAGATCAAATTTTAGACAATTATTTTAAAGCAAATAAAGATGAGAGTGATAATGAAAATTTGATGAATACTTTTAATAATGAATATATCGATAATGAAGAAAATAATGAAAATATAAAAAATAATAATAATACCAGAGATAATAAAAATGAAGATAATAATAATTTAAGTAATGATAAAATTTACCAAGATTCTAAATTAAAATTTAAAAATAATAATGATAATACAATGCCAAAATATTTAAAAAAAATTAATGTTGAATCTTTTGAAAAAAGTTGGAAAAAAATATTAAAAAAGTATATGGATTTTAAAAATAATTACAGTTTAGAAAAAACAGACAAACTTGAAAATTTTAATGAAAAAGTTTTAGAAAAGGAATTTTTTGTTCAGAAAAAAGAAATTAAAGAAAAAAAGGATAATCTTAAAGAAAATGAGACATTATTTAATGAAATTACAAATGATATAAATGATATTCAGGTTAATTTTTTTTAATTATTTTATAAAGATTTATATATATTAATATTAGATTATTAATATTAATATTTGAATATTTTTTCTTATTTTTTAATTAATATATTAGAAAACAGCAAATACATTATTAATTGACTACGTTAATTGTACAATAAAATTATGTGAATATGCGAAGAAAAAATTTCCAGAATTGGAAGTTAGTGATACGTTTAAGGATTTTGATTATAATATAAATAATGCATATAAATTAAAAGTACCTTTAACAAATGAATTACAAACTGATGTTAATTATAGAACTATGTATATTAATTATAAAGATAAATTTGAAATGTTATTATTATCCAAGAAACTAATCGATATATTAAATGAAAAAAGAACTCAAATAGCTTATCAATTGGGTATATCTACTCTTGAATATGAAAAGATTCAAAAGTTTGATTACTTAGTTAATGAATTAGAAAAAGAACGATTAAAAGAAATGGTAATGATATCCAAAAAATTATCAAAAATAGAACATTATACATGTTTAATGTTAATAAAAAATGAAAAACTAAAAAAGAGAAAAGAACAAGATGAAAAATATTTAGAAAAATTAAAATCATTGAAAGAAGAGAAAAAAATGAGTAAAAAGAGAAAAGAAGCATATATAAGAGCTTTAAAAGTAAAAGACAAGGTAATTATTGAAGGATATAAAAAAATAATAAAGATATATATATATATATAAATTTGATGTTTTCTTTTTTTTTTATTTATTTATATGTTTTTATATTATATATAATAAATTTAAATAAACAAATTTGAATATTGAAAAAAATATAATAGAAACAAATTGAAAATATTAAAAATGAAAAGCAAAAAACTAAAGAAATTAGTAGGAAAATTGAAGCTCTTAATTTATTAAGTAATGAAATATATATAAAAAAGCAAAATATGAAAAAAACAAAATACCCATTACCCGAAATATCTAAATATAAATTTCAATTAGATAATCCATTAAAATATATAGAATCAAAAAGATTTATTATTGATGATGATATCAAAAAAAAAAAAATTCATCATAATATTAATAACAATAATATTATTAAAAAAATAATTAATGAAGAACAAAACGAAGAAAAAAATAAAAATAAATTAAAATTTATTGACGTAATTAATAATAGAAAAAAAGATATGTACTATTCAAAATTAATTGAAACCCATAAAAACGATTTAAATAAATATTCAAATGAATTAAGTGATAATAATAATGAATATAAGAATGAAGCTCAAACAGAAAAAAAAGTTATTTTTAATAATGATAAAAATAGCTATTTTATTAATGATAACACGGATAGTAATAGTTCTCACTCTTCAAAAAATATTAAAGAAAAGAAGGAAATTCAATTTATTGATATAGAAAATAATTTATCATTAAAAAATAAAGAATCCACAACAAATTTGAAAAAAGAAATTAGATTTCACAATGATTTAGATATATCGAATACAAATGAAAATGTACTTGATTATGATAAACTAAATTCAATTAATAATACAGAAAGAGTTCATGTACAATTACCTAATGTTAATAATAACACAGAGTTAAATGAAAATTTTGTTCAGTATGATAAAAATATTTTACCATTTTCATCAAAGCCATTAAGCCTTACATTTAATGATTTTGAATCTGGAAAAAAATATATTAAAAAAATATTATTAACAAATACTTCTGGTAGAGTAAATACCTTTAAGTTAATTCCATTACCAATTGAAATAGCATCATATTTTGAAGTTCAATATAAACCACAAGGTATGATGTCTGCCGGTATGACATGTCAAATTGAAATTACTTTTAATTGTCCAAATGGTTTTAATGAAGATATTATAAATTCTAGTATTAATTTCGAAGCCGCTTATGGTGGAATATTTAAAATTCCAATAAATTGTTTTTCTAAAAAGTGTATTCCTAAAATTATTTCTATTAATGGAAAACCTATTCGTAGATATTATAATAATTCTCAATCATTCTATGCGAGTAATAGTGAACAAAAAAAGAGTCATATATCTAATCAACAAATAAATGAAAATGAAATAGAAATACATTTTGGAAAATGCATATCAGGCGGTTATGTTAACAAGTTAATAGAAATCGGAAATAAAGGAGCATTAGATACAAAATATACTATAAGACCACTAGATAATGACGAAATATTAGAAAATATCAATAATGAAAATAATAAAGAAAATAACGAAAACAACAAATATATTGAAGACAATGAATATATTAAAAACGATGAAAATAATGAAAATAATGAAAATGATGAAAATAATAAAAATAGTGAAAATAATGAAAATGGTGAAAATAATGAAAATATCATAAATAGTGAAAATAACGCTAATAATAATTTCAATGAAAATAATGGTAACAATGATAATAGTGAAAATGAAGTACATAAAGAAAGTAATAAAGATTCATATGAACTCTCAAAAAGTGACATAACTATAGCGAATGATTTGATAATTAAAGAAAATTCATTATCAAATGATAATTCCAATAATTTAGAAATTGTTAATTCTACTTCAAGTGAATTATATGAAGATGATATATATAAGAGAGAACCTTTATTTTCAGTAACAAAGAACTCAGAAGGATCTTTAGTTAAAGCTTCTAATATATTTATAAATATTAAATACTCTCCACCATATGAAATACATCCTCCTAGTGGATCATTAATTGATAATGTATCACTTAAATCAAAAGAACATGTAAAAGTATTTATCATTGAATTTGATAATGAAAACACAAAACCCATATATATAAAATGTATAGGTCATGCTTTAGAAGTTCCTATATTTATTGATAATAATGTATTAGATTTTAAACTTTGTGTTTCTGGAAGCGTCTATAGAAATAGAGTTCAAATTAAAAACGAATCAAATATTGCATTAAAATTTACAGTTGCTCTTGCAAATGATAAATTTTATAATAATAATGGAGATTTATTAAATGATATTGATATTAGTTTTTTCAGAAATATGGGTATAAATATTTCAAAACCAAGTCAATTTTATATACAATCATTACCACCATTTATTGAATCATTTGAATTCAGTCCTCAATTTGCCTTTGCTCAACCAAATGAACCATTTTCTATATGGTTCAAAATCAAAGTTCAAAAGAAAATAAATTTAAATCAAAATTTAGTAGATGAATTTTTTGAAATACCAGTAGTATTAACATATATTTATGGTAAAATTAAATGTCCATTACCAATATTATTGAAAGGAAGAATTACTTCTGTGGGTATACAAATTGAACCAAATGGTATCATAGATTTCAAAAATATATCTATTTTTGAAAAAGGTTATGTTCCAATTGATATTACTAATAATTCTTTATTACCACAAAAGTTACTATTTCAATCCAAAAATCCTGTTTTATCAGTATTAAATCCAAAAAAAGAAACAATTATTACTTTAAAATCAAGAGAAGTTGTAAGAATATATTTAATATTTCAACCTTTAGAAGTTACAAAATATAGTGGAGATAATATGAAGATTATAGGATATACAGATCATGGTTTAAAATTTGAAATACTATGTATGGGAAATGGTATACAGTCAGCTCTTAAACTTTCAAGTAATTATATTAAATTTTCTGCAACATCTATAGGAAAAATAAATACTACAAGTATTGGTTTATTATATAATGAAGAAAACTCTCGAAAAGGAACAGACAATAATAAACTTCAAAATATCTATGATTTTAAATTCGGAATGCCTGTTTTATTTAGAGCTCAAAAAGTAGATATAAAGCAAAAAAAAATAACAGATATTCCATTAGAAAATAAAAATAGAATATATGATTGTTTACGGATTACTCCAAATGAAGGAACAATAAATCCTGATAAAAATGAATTTCTTGAGGTTTCATTTTACCCTACTGAAAATGATTATAACATTGAAGGTGGAAAAGCGGACGATGAATTAGAGAAAATTGGAAAAATATATAAAGAAGAAAATAATGAAAATGGAATAAATTGTGATAATAATAGTAATAATAATATAGATTCTGAAAAAGAAATTAGTAATTTAATAACAAACAATACATTATCACCATCATCAAGTTCTGTTCAGAAATCAATAAAAAGCAAAAAAATTAATGATAATCAGAACCATACTGATTCTGTCTCTATAATTACTATTCCAGAAAGATCATCATTCATAACGAATTTAGATTTTATCATGCCATGCAAAATAAAGCCACATAAAAATTTTAATATCGATTTATCCAAACTTAAAATGCCATTTGGTATGAAAACAGATATTAATGAAAAAGAATATCAACAAAATAATTCCTTTGTAATTCATTTATTAATTTCTACTTCCATAACACAGCCAGATTTAGTTAATGACAATAAAGAATCTATTGTAAATTTTGGTAATGTTTTACTGAATAGCGAAAGTATATGTGATATTCCATTTAAAAATGAAACAGATAAACCAAAAAAAATTAATATGAAATGTTTAAATCCTGTAGGACCATTTGATTTAGTATGCTATCTTCGAGAAATTCCACCAAAATCTACATTTAATGCAAAGATATTATTTAGACCTTCAAGACCAATATTATATAAAGAAATATGTGAATTCTATACCGAGACTTCTTGTATTAAACTTGAATTATATGGTACAGGTATTGAGCCCAAAGTACTGATAGAACCAAAAAATATTGAATTTAATGATATTATGCTTGGTGAAATAGGAACTCAAACATTAACTATCAATAATCAAACTACAATTCCAATAAAGTATAAAATTCATGATAAAGAAGATGTTTTAGGAAACAAAAAGATAAATGGAACTACTAATATAAATTTCATTACAGCCTTTCATCTTAATTCCTATGAAGGTGAGGTGACATCCATGGATAAAACAGATATTATAATTAAATTTTCACCTGATCATGAAAGTGATAACTACTACGACTATTTCTATATAGAAATTATTGGTATAAAAGAATATCAAAAGATACGAGTAAATGGTAGATGTTGGCAAAATTCATTTTATATTTCTGGATTTGACCATAATTCAGATTCTTATATAGAAGATCCAATAATTTTACCATTAGAAATTTACGCGAATAATAATAATTGCATTTCTTCAAATTTAGATACTTCACCCCATGAAGATGAAGAAACAAAGAAAAAAGAAATAAAAAAAGAAACAAAAAAAGAAACTAAAAAAGAAACTAAAAAGGAAAAGAAAAGTGAATCTAATACAAGTGAAAATGATGAAATTATCCCTATAACTTTAGCTTCATCTTTCATTCAGCCCAAATATAAAACATTAAAGTTTGAATGGAAAATATCAAAATCTCTTAGTCAAAAATATAATCAAACGGTGTATGTCATATATTCAAAAGATTTTAGTATTGTCAATGGTAAAGTACCACAATTTGTAAAAACAGAAAACAAAAAAATGATTCCATCTGAATTTATTATACAACCATATGATAATACGTTCTTTGTGAATAATTTTGGTTCTGTAACGTTAGTTCCTCTCAAAGATAATGACAGAGATTCCAAAAGAAAATTTGTTGTTGAATCAACCTATGGAACAACAGAAAACGTTGGAGTTACTAGAATCAGTGTTAAAATTGTGGATCCTCTGTTGAACTTTTGGAGCAATTACTTTAAAGAAGGAATTAATTTATCGAATCATATTAATGAGGATATACTAAATACCCCCGATTTTAAATTCTTTATGGATGATTATCAAAATACTGTGAATAGAGACAGTAATAATTCAGTAATAAATGAAATTAATAGTGAATCGATTAACAATATAAAAGCTTCAGAAGAAAATGTTGAAAATCAATTTGATAATGAAGAAATAAACAATAACATTAATAATAGTAATATTAATACAAATATTTCAGTAAATAGTACTATTAGTATTCCTAATATCAATAATAATATCAACAGCAACAGCAACAGCAATAGCAATAGCAATAACTTCAATATTGCTAATCAAAGTAATAATAATTATAGTGATAATTTATCAGCAGCTCAAAGTATTACTCTTGATACTCCCTCAAAAACACATTCAAATCAAAAAGGATCTCAAAATATGGAATCATCAATGATAACATTAAGATCATTTAATCCTGAAGTTATTGAAACATGTTATAAAGTTATTTTAAAAGGAGGTATAACATGGGAAGTTGGACCAACCTTTAATTGTAGAGAACCAGCTAAAGAGCCAGTGGAAGGTTACATTAATTCCTATTCAAGAATATGGATTTTAAAATTTATTACAGAATTACCTGAAAACCCGGAAATTGTAGATTAAGTTATTGATTTTCTATTAAATATGAAAATTATATATATATAGGAAATAGAAAAATAAAATGAAATAAAAATAATAAATATTTTATTAATTTCAATATAAATTTATTACAAAAAAAATAAAAAAAATTCTCAAATTACAAAAAAATTAAATATATATAATTAAATTACTATAAACTGTTAAAATGTATATAATAAATAAAATTATTAAGAAATTAAAAAAAAAAAAAAAAAAAAAAAAAAAAAAAAAAAAAAATTTCAAAATTAATCATATAATAAAAATATAAATTTCATTTAATTTTACATATCATTTTTCAATATATTTTATTATTGTTATTATTATTATTAATTATTATTAATTATTATTATTATTATTATTATTATTATTATTATTATTATAATTATTATTATTATTATTATTATTATTATTATTATTATTATTATTATTATTATTATTATTATTATTATAATTTATAATTTATCTTATATAAAAGATAAATAGGAATATTATCATTTTATATTTAATTAATTTTATCTCTTTGTCTCGATATTTTTTATTAATAATATATTTTTTATTTATTTTTCTCCATCAATTCATTCTTATATTCAAAGTAATATTAATTATATATAATAATAATAAAGTGTAAGAAATATTGAATTTTTATACACAAAAATCCAATGCAATTGATATGAATGTAGAAATTTTTGTAATATTAATAAAGCTGGTTAACTTCCTCTTAAACTATTTATATAAATTAATAATATATTTTGTGAATCTGATATTATACATATTTTGAATTTTTTTTTAGACCAGGTGTAAACTTTATTTAATTATTTTAATAATATTTATTAAAAAAATACATGAAAACAAAATACATGAAATTTTTTATATTTATATTATAAAACTATTTTATGAGTTTCGATGACGAAATGGCCTCTAACTCTTCATCGATGATAATTCCATGAAGATATAAATTATTATTATAATCTATATCAAAATTTCTTCTATGCCTTATCGTTTCGATGACTCTTGACACGGTACCTATATTGGTATACAAATTGATCATTGTGTAAAAATAACTAATCACAAAAAGCATAATATTTGTAAGGAATTCTGCAAGACCTAAAAAATATAAAATAGGGGAATAAAAGACTCTCTTGAAGGTAAATGAAAAATATTTAGTTACAGAGGACTATCAGTAATAAAAATAATTGATTCAGAATAATACTTGTTTCTATTATAATTTATACTGTTAAATGCGCGAATCCTTAATGTAATTTTCCTATTTATTCTTTTAACAGGTAAGTGTTTTTTTAATTATAATTTTAAAATAAAGTTTTAACTAACAAATATAATTTAAAACAAAAAAAAAAAATAAAAAAATAAAAATTGTTTTTAAAAATTTTAATATATATTTTTTACTGTTCCAGTAGTTATTTTATTTTATTTTTTTTTTTTTAAATTTTTTTATTTTTTTATTTTTTTTATTTATTTATTTATTTTTATTGGTTTAATTAATTTGTTATTTTTAGTTTTATATTTTGAAATGTTATTATATTTTTTTTTTTTTTATTTATATATATATATTTATTTATCTTAGTCAATTTTATTTATTTATTTTCCTTATTTTTTTCTCATTTTATATTATATTAATAATAGTATAAATAAATAAATAAATAAATATATAAATTAAATTAAATTAAATAATATTTTGAATTATATAATTGAAAATATACTGTTATTTTGTCAGTATTATATATTTAAATTAAAAATTATTTAAAATTGTAATTGAAAATAATTTTGTTATGATTAAATTTATGAATTAAAATTCGAACCAATAGCAAGCATTCCAAATAGAGTTGTTAATGATTCTTCGTATCCGCCAGAAAGTAAATTACGGAAATCTGGTGTAGAATAAATTGTACTTAAATGTTGAGCAATAAATTCTAGACATGATTTTTCTAAACGTGGGAAACAATAAATTTCACTTAAAATTGAACATGCGTTTTGACAAGTTATTCTTGAACATATAGATTGATGAATATAATTCATTAATGATTCTAATTGATATTTATCGGCAGCACGATATAAATCAATAAGTTCATTTAAATCGTCATTAATTTCAGTCTTTACTGAATATAGGAATTTTATTAATGATTCAATCGTTGAATATCTAAAATCGGTAATAGTTATTTTTGAAGATTCTATATATAGTATTAAAAAAAATTATATTAATTAAATACTATAATTAAAATTATAATTTATATTATGATTATATTTATAACTATAACTACAAAGAAAATAATTAATTTAATATTATATATTGCTATATCATTTTTTTGAAATAACAATATACATATTATTAAATACATCTTCATTTATTTTATATCTTTCAAAGAAAAAAAAATAACGTTTATATATATATATATTACCTGATTCACACATTCCAGAATTAAACATTGCTCTAAAGTAATTACTTCTTGCACTTAAAATTATTTTATGAGCATAAATGCATTTTCCTTCTATAATCAATTGAACATCTGCGGTTTTATCATTATTAAATTCTGATTCAAATTCTTTAACAACTCTAAACATACGATCAAGATGTGGAGAAAATATTTTTACTTCATTTTCTATTTGAATTAGATATATTTCATTTTCAAATGCAGGCGGTAATTCAATTGTTGAAGGACGATATTTATTCTTTTTATTATTTTTTATAAAGTAATAATATTATTATTATATATGCATATATTATATACAAAATTATATTAATCTACCAATAATATAAAATAATGAAAATATAATTATAAAAAATTACTACGATTAAATCTTAAAATAAAATGTTTAAATATAAATACCATAGGATTAGCATCAAAAAGATTATTATTTATGAATTTTGGTTTACTTGAAAGGGTGGGTGATGATGGTGGACTACAAAGATATTTGTCAAATTCCATTTCACCATTCATTTTGGATTTATGTTGTGTATTTGTTATTGCAGTTGAGGATGAGGATGTAGATGAAGATACATTTGAAATTGATAATGAAGATGAATTATTATGTAAATTGATTTTATCATTAAAATTATTGTTTTCACGGTAGCTTGAATAAATTGAAGGGTTATATCTTTGATTAGATGAAGATAATTCCTTGGGTATTGATTTAACATTATTATTGGATTGTATGGAACGAATGGTAATTCCTACAACTAATTGGTCATTTTTCATTAATGAATATAATCTTTCTAATTCGCAAAATCGTAAGAAACCCCATGATGGATTATTTGAAGTAAATTCTTGTGCAGATTTACTTGCACGACGGACAATATCTACAGGTGCATCTGGTTCAGTTCTTAAAAAGAATGTTGCTGAAAAGGTATCTGTTTTCCATACGGATTCTTTAAAATTTGTCGATGGCACAGCTTCTAAAAAAACAGATAGATAATTATCACTTTTATCTTTAATTCCTTTTGGGTATATACTAAGTCTCCAACTTTGACCACTACTCCAAAAACATTGACTAAAAATCTCAGTATCTGGAAGTTTAGAGTAATTATTAATACACCACAAGAATCCAACAATTTTTAAATTATCCATTTTTTTATTTAATAAAAATAAAAATAACAATAAAATATAAAATAAAATAAAATAAAATAAAATAAAAAATAAAATAAAAAAACTAATTTTTTTTATATTACTAAATTTTTTTCAATATATATTATAATATAATTTATTATTTTAATCATAAATTATAATATCCAATTATATTAATAAATTTTAATTATCATATTATTATATTTAATAATTATATTAACATAACATTTACCTTTTAACAATAATAAATGATATTTCTACTTTATATTATTTTTTATATATTATATAATTTTTTTTATTATTTATTTTCGAATGTTATAAATCAAATTAAAAACAAAATATATTAATAATTAAATATTTATATATAATTATAACCAAGAATTGTTAAAACTAAATTTGGTTTCACAACCTTATTGAATATGTTATAAAAAATTATTTATTAGTATTATTGATATAAAAAACCATTTATTAGGTATTATTGTTATAAAAAAAAAAATATTTATTAGTATTACTATTATAATAATAAATTTGATTAAATAATTTTAATGTAAAACAATATTTTATTATAATTAAAATATATATGACTTCGTTATATAATTAAGATTTTTATTATAATTAATATCAAATAAATAAAAAATTACTTTTTTATTTCAAGCTTTAATTTTTTTTTTTTTTTTTTTTTTTAATTAACTATTTATTTATTATTATTTTATTTTTTATAAAAAAGTTTTCTTATTTTACTGCTTTTATGTAATAATGAAGTTTTTTTTATTTATTGAAATAATTTAATTATGTATTTTGTTTTCTCCTAAAAAATTTCTCTTTTTTAATGTAAAATCACTGTTATTTAGTTTTATTGATTAATTTGAGAATAACTTTATTTTTCTAATAATTATTACATTCACAATAAAAGTAAATTAAAAAGGAAAATCAAAAGAATTTATTTTCAATTGTAATCTTTCAATTTTACTTTTTTAATTTTATTAAAACAAAAAAAATCTTTAAGCCTAAATAATATTTTTTTTTCTCCTATTTCCTTATTTTTTTTATTATTATAATTGTTTATCTTAACTTATATATACTTTTAAATATACAAAAATAAATTATAATACAAAAAAAATATATATATATATATTTATTATGTTCTGGCTTTAGCTTATTTTTTTATTTTTTTATATAATTTCAAATTTTAAAATTATAAAAAAAAAAAAAAGTGTGAAATTTTTTAAAAAAAAAATAAAAAATAAAAACATATATATTTACATTATATTAATATATTTAAAAATCAAACTTAATTTAATAATAAATCCTTTTTAAATATTATATATTTATTATTATAATTATTATTACTATTATTATTATTATTATTATTATTATTATTAATTTATAATAAATATTAATATGCAAATTTTAATATTTATACTAGAATTTTTTTAAAATTTAAAATATATATTTTCTATATAATTTTTTTCGATATGAATAAATCAATAAAATAATATATAAAATAATATATAAAATAATATATGAAAATCAAATTTTATAATATAAATTAAGACACAATAATAACAAAATTTTATTATTAATATGTAAAAAATTTGAATAAATAATAAAATCTTTTTAAACAAAAACAAAATAAATTATTAAAAAAAAAAGATTTTTATATATATACAATATTTTATAATATATTATAAAAATTTAAAAATTAATTCAAAAAACATAAAAAAAAAAAAAGATTTTAATATATTACAATATTTTATAATATATTATAAAAATTTAAAAATAATTCAAAAGACATAAATTAATTTATTGGTATAATATATTATAGTATACTATTTTTAATATAACATATATATTAATCACATTTCTTTTTATCCTATTAATATAAAATAATTTTAAATATTTATTATTTTAATAATCTTAATTAATCAAATAGATTAATATTTTATTATTAATAAAAATCAAATGGATTTATTAAATATAAAGCTTTTTTTGATTGAAATAGAAGACACTTTTGAATACTGACGTTTATATATTGAAGAAAAAAAGTGTTAGTTAATGAAAGATTTAACTCTATTATCATATATTAATAAAAACAATATCTAAATAAAAAATATTAATTTTAATAATCCAAAAGATTAATTAAAGATGTTAATATGTCATTATATATGATAATTATTGCTATATATTTAAAAACAACTTATAAAAATTGTGTTAAATCCATAAAAAAAAAAAAAAAAAAAAAAAAAAAAAAAAAAATTTCTAGTTGAAATGATGGGATAAAAAGGGATAAAAAGATATTTGAATAATTTCTTGAACTGATAAAGTGTAACAAAAATTAAAAATATATATATATATAATAATAATAATTATAATAATAATAATAATAATAATGAATGAATGAATGAATAAAAAGACAAATAAATAATTGAATAAATAAAATAATAAATAATTAAATATATATATGCAATTTATTTAAATAAATAATAAGTTAATATTAAGGTAAAAATAATATAATTCTATAAAAAAAATTTTCCTTTTACTATTAATTAATTTTAAAAACTTTAATTTATATGTTTACCTTTTTAAGAAATTACTAATTTGAATTTGAAATGTTGTTTTCTTCTGTGTAACATTTACTACCTCAGAGTTTTTTAGGAGTAAAAAATTTTTGTAAAATAAAAATTTTAAATTATTAAACTTTATCCATATTAATTTTTATATTAATTTTTATAATAAATATTATTTATATATCTAATATAAAATATTTTTTTATATTTTACTTTTCAAATAATATTAAATTAAACAATTAATATACATTTTGTTCAATTTTGATTTTTTGAATAAATTTTTCTTCTAATCTTTTTATATTAACTAATATAATTAAATTATAAAATGAAAGAAACAAGAAATTAAAGTTAGTTTTATAAAATTCATATATTGCAACTCAACCCTCTTTAGCTGATATTTATTATTTGAGTTACCAAAATATCTATTTAACCAGTACCAAAATATTTATAATAATAAATTATCTGTCATTTTATTATTAATAAGTTATACAAAACCAAAGTATAACTTATTGTATTGATATTTTCTATTAATAGAATAATTTATTCGATTATTTATTTTAAAATTATGTCATAAATTTTCCATAATATTAGAAAGATAAATTATTAGAATATATAATATACATATATTTATTTTAATCCATAATTTCAAAATTTAATATTTAATATTATTATATATTTTATATTTATTTTTTATGGTACTTATAGTAATTATTAATAAAAGCCTTATTTCCACATCATTAAAAGTTTCTAAAGGAGCTAATTAAGTTTAGTATCATACGAGGCTTGAAGAGCACATTCGACTTGACGCTTAAGCCAGTACGGAGCATAATAATAGTTAAAATAATATGCTTTTATACATAAAGCAATTTAAAAAAAAATTAATAAAATTATTATTAAGAAACAGAAATATATATATTTATATAATAATTACATATAGATATAGATTAATGTTAATTAAATTATAATCCATAATATATATAAAAAATTTTTTAAAGGAATATATTAATTTTTTTTTTTTTTCTAAGGAATAATATTGTCTTTGATTATTTAAAACTATTTCTAATTTTAATCAAAAAGATTTTTTCATAAGGTAGTTTTTAGTAAAGATGCATAGTAAAGAACTGAATTAAAGATAAAGAAAACTAAAATATGAGTTTTAAAATAGAAAGGTACGCTCCTATTGGTTAAAAATCTAAGGAAAGAGTTAATTGTATAAATTATTTTACTGTTCATTTTAGCAATAATAGGCTCTAATTCAAATGATTCATTGAAATATATTACAAGATATGTGTATATTGATTAGTGCTTAGTAGTTGATTCATATTAAGCTTAAATATAGGATTTTCATAATGTCTTGAAGGTATATAAAGTTCTTTAGTTTAACAACAAGTGTAGCGCATTTACTAATTCCAAAGTTCATTTCATTTTTGATACCCCAATCATGAGCTTTATTTAAAAGGTTTTTAAGAGAGGATTTTGTAGGGGACTAACAAATCTTTATCATCAGCTAATAGATCACCACAACAATTTTTTCTTTCATCAATTATATCATATCTATTTATCTAATATGTCATTGATAAATATGTTAAATAAAATAGGTGATAGAGACATCCTTTGTGAACACTATAATGTATTGGAAATTCTTTAGTTTGCAGGAGTTTTCGAACTATGGTATAGATTTGTAATGAACTGAAGACATCTACAACGAATACCAATACTATTAAGTTTTGTAAGTAAAATATAAATTGGAATTGAATCATAAGCTTTTTTGAAGGAAAGGAAAACAAAAAAAGGTAAATTGAAAATTTTTCTTCTTTAACATAGTTCACAAATTGAGACAAATAAACTAATACATTATTTTTTATTTCTAATCCAAATTGTTCTAATTTAATAATTCCATGAGAAAAAGCATAGTATAAATTCTTTTAGTTATAATTTTTGACAGAATCTTTAATCTTACATTAATGAGTGAAATACTACAGTAATTATTACAATCTGAAAGATTCCCTTTCTTAGAAATGGAAACAATAAAAATAGAACTCTATTTATCAAGGAAGTTACCATCCCAAACTTTATTAAATAATAAAAAAATAAGACATTTTGCACAATAGGAATAAGTAATTTCTTGATAAAGATCATTTTAAGAGGAAGCTCTACTCTCAGAATTAAAAAAATGCTTTAAAAAATTCTGTTGATAAACCATTAGAGTGCTTTTTTATTTTTCATTGAAAGAACAGTAGAATACATTTCTGACATTGAAATAGGTTGACTAATGTCCCATGATTCCTGAGGATAAGAAGAACTATTTAGTATTCCTTTTCAATAATTTTCATTATGACTTTGTCCTTTTATATCAAAAGCAAGTTCTTTATAATATTCTACAAAATGGTTGAGTTGATCTTCTTGAGATACTAGAACATTACTTATTTTATCTATAATGTACACAGGTGATTAGGAAAGGGAGTAAGAAGGTTAAGAGATATTCTTAAGATCAGACCAACTATGTTGAGTGTCATTTTTTAAGAAACATTCGCCTATGAAATGAATCGAATTTTTAAATCTAATTTTCTTAATAATCCTCTTAATATTAATGATATAATCAGAAAGAATCCTGTATTCTTTGGAGAGGTCACGAAATGCTTGAAGATTAGATAAATTACATCTATGCAAATTTAAAATTTTAATCCATTTATAAAATAAGTACTTTTCATGAGATAATTTCTTAAAGTAAGCAGGGCAATGAAATGTTGAAATTTGTAGACTTTTAAGAACTCTTGCTTAAATTTTATCAACTACTTCATTTGTTGTAACAAGAAATTTCTTTACCATTGTATAAGAGTCCAGATTATTATTATTTTCAAATTCATCTAGTAAAAATTCATCTAGTAAAAATTTATCTAGTAAAAATTCATCTAGTAAAAATTCATCTAGTAAAAATTCATCTAGTAAAAATTCATCTAGTAAAAATTCATCTAGTAAAAATTCATCTAGTAAAAATTCATCTAGTAAAAATTCATCTAGTAATAATTCATCTAGTAAACGTATGAATTTATTATGAGAGAAATTTGTTTCATGTTTATTCCTACAAATTCGACTAGACCATTTAATTTTCTTACCAGGAAAAGGTGTAATAAAACCATCAAGAGATGCTTTTTTACAAGAAAGAATATGTGGTAAATTATTAGAGATATCATTAAAACGGAGTTGTATACAGAAGCAATATTCAGATAATCTCTTAATTAATCATTAACAATTATAAAGTCAATACAAGAATTCTTTTAACCATAAGAACAAGTAAATTGGTGACCAACCATACCAACCATATCCATATTAAATCAAGAAATTTCTAAGAATAAGATCTTTAAATTGCTGTTTAGTCATGACGAAATCACCATCAATAACAGAAAAATTAATCTGATGATTCTTGAGTCAATTAGTAAAGTCATTTTTCACATTGTCTCTAAAGTCTTTATGTTTTTCGTTGAAGATGTAAATGATTCTTAATGAACATCTAACACCCCAAAAGGAAACTATACTTACTGAGATCATTCCTGAATCTTTCTCTAATCTCTATTCATTTCTTGATCATTATAAAAGAGTACTGAGAAGTGCAGACATAAAATCCCTAGGTATGCGTCGCCTTTATATTGGTATCTACAGTTTATGCTAATTCATTAATATAGTTATATACTCTCAGTCTACTTTCCGTACAAGATTTAAAGAAATTAATAAAAATAATAACAAATTTTTTATAGTTAGAACTAAAACGTCTCAGACCCCAACGTATAATCGACATTTCAAAATAAAAACTTTTTTTTTAAATATTGTATTTATTTCAGTCGGTTTTACATCCTAATAAATAAAATTCAAATAATTAGGAATTTTTGAAATTTAGTATAAAATTGAATTTTAATTTTTTATGGTTCTCTATTGATATCTTAAAATACTTCATCATTTAATTATTGGTAAATAAATGAAAATAATAATAAAAATAAATTATTTTTTTTAAAAGTATAAAGGATATTAAATATCAAAAATATATTAAAAAATTGAAAAATGTATATGAGGTGGACCAAATCAATTCCTAAAGGAATATAAAAAGTACCATAATTACATAACCATTAAAAAATAAAAAAATACATGATATATATAATATTATAGAACTATACATGAATAATTCATACATGAAGAAATAATAAATACATGAAAAAAATGAAAATACAAAAGAAAGGAAAAACAAATATTGAAGAAAAATGACACCATTTCTTAAAATTTTTTAAAATTAATTAATGACTTTTTGGTACAATAAGTAATTGCATCAAAAACATTCATTGAGTAATGTTGGATTTTTTTTTTTTTACCATTACTATCCGTACCACGAGATATAAGATGTTTTTTCCTTTAAAGAAAAATACGTCTCTGAGGAGATTTCTTTTAAAATATATAATATATATATGTATTTTCTTAATTACTAACTTTTTAAAATCATATTCCTAATATTTATAAGACATTAATGTTTTTTTATAAAAAAAAAAAATCTGAACTAAAGAATTTAATAATAAACATAAATAATGCAAATTTAGTTTTTTATTTATTACTTTAAATGAATATATAGTATGATACCATTATTCATTATTATTATTATTATAGAATACCTTTTTTCACTTTATAATTTTAAATATAATTTTATAAATAAAAATTTAATGGCTAAACTTTAAATGTTAAGATGTTATATTTTATTTTTTAATATAAATTAATAAGATTTAAAATAAATAAATAAATAAATAAAAAGAATATAAAAGGTTTCCATTAAAGCCTTGTTCAATGTATAAATAATATTAATATTAATTAAATATATATATATATATATTTTTATCCTTTTTTACTCATGATAATTAATAATATAGTATATGAAAAAATGAGAATATAAAAGTTTTCCATATAAAAACTTCTTTTGATGTATAAAAATATTAATAACATTTAATATATTTTTAAGTCCTTTATTTTTTTTTTTTTTTTTTTTTTCATATAATAATTAATTAAAATTATTTAATTAAATTAATTTTAATGAATAATTACATTTTATAGATATATAGAACTTCTATATTATAAATATTATTGCTAGAATTCATAATAATTTATTAAGTTTACAGTGTATAAAATTTTTGTATCTAAAATATAATTATATATATAATAAAATTATCGTATTTTAAATCAGTTGTACTATACATAATTATTTATATTTATATATATATATATTTTTTTTTTCCATTTGAAGAACTGATAATAATAATTGATTCATTAAATTTATTTACTCAAGAACCTATTGAAGGAAATCTCTTATTGCAGGAAGGTCTAAAATTTTTAGTTCTTTCATTAAAATGTTAAAACATATAAGATCATAATAGTTTTTTAAGAAATATATTTATATGAAATACTTTAAATACATTTAATGTTTATTAATTGGAATTTTTCATACTATTGGAATGTTAAATGATTTTGATTTTGGAATACCAAAATGAATATTACTACTTAGAAAAGTCTATTTTATTTGATTGTTCGAACTCTTTAGGTAAATGTAAATGAGACAAAAATAGATATAATCGGTATATAATATAAGATATTTTTTCTCCATGCTTTTAAATATTTTTCATTATTCAAATTAAAAAATAGGTGGACACAGTAAATTAATTTTCTTTTGGCTTTACTTGATATATTATATTTTTGTTATCAATAAATTTATTATTTCAGAATTTCAAGCTTAAAGGTAATGTAAGTAAAAAATAAAAAAAAATGATAAAAAAAATAATAGAGGGAAGAAAAAAGAAAGTATTAATAAAGATATTTATTATTTTTTTTCATTATATTAATGTAATAATGTCTTATTAATTTATTTTCTTTATTATATTTAAAAATTTATTTTTTCATTTTTTTTTTAAAATTTGACCTCTTTATTAGTGAAAGACTAAATATAACTATATTTTTTTCATTGAAAAATAGTTAATTTTTCAATAATAATACAACTAGTAATAATAATAATAATAAAAAGAAAAAACTATTAATTGTTATATAATTTAATAAATAATATATTATTAATTTTTTTTTTTTTTTTTCATTTTTGATAAAATAAAAAAAAAAATATTAACAAAAATTTTTTGTACATAAAATTTTTTACCGAGAATAATAAATGTCCATTCAGTTTATTATTATTATAATTATGATAATAATTATGAGAAACTTTATTTTCTTCATTTAATTTTTATAATTATTTATTATTTATTAATAATTATTTATAATTCAAACTATGTTATTATATTTAATTTATTATTTGAAATTACTATATATATTTATTATTTATTTATTATTTATATTTATTATTCATTATTTATTATTTATTATTTATTATTCATTATTTATTATTTATTTAACACATTTTAATACATTATGTTTTATTTGTAATTATAAAATATGAATTACACATAATTATAATTATGTATTATCGCATATTTGTATTTGGAATGTGGTGCATTTCACCAATTTTTATAATACAAATTTCCAATACGCCATTTATTTTTAATGGCTTGTAAAATTTTTGTTAACGCCATAAAAAATTTAATACAATTATATGTAAAAAAAAATAAATGTATAAATAAATAAATAAATAAATAAGAAAGTAATAATATAAGTATATAAAATAAAATAAAGTAATATAAAATAAAATAAAATAAAATAAGATAAAATAAAATAAAATAAAATAAAATAAATATTGAATATGAATATAAAGTACAGATTGAATAGAATAGAATAAAATAAAATAAATAGTAGAATATGAATATAAAGTACAGATTGAATAAAATAAAATAAAATAAAATAAAATAAAATAAAATAAAATAAATAGTTGAAATATAAATATAAAGTACAGATTGAATAAAATAAAATAAAATAAAATAAAATAAAATAAATATTGAACATAAATATAAGTACAGATTGAATAAAATAAAATAAAATAAAATAAAATAAATATTGAACATAAATATAAGTACAGATTGAATAAAATAAAATAAAATAAAATAAAATAAATATTGAACATAAATATAAGTACAGATTGAATAAAATAAAATAAAATACATAGTAAAATATGAATATAAAGTATAGATTGTATAAAATAAACTTAAATAAAATAAAATGCATAGTATAATATGAATATAAAGTATAGATTGTATAAAATAAAACAAAATAAAATAATTATTTAATATTATTTTTTATTAAAGAATATTAACGATTAATGTTTTCGAAATGAAAATTGTTAATAATCTCATTAAATATAAATATTTTTTTTTTTTTTGTTTTCTAACATATATAATTAAATAAAACATTTATTTTTAAAAATAAATTGTCTTAAACATTCTTTAATAAAAAATAATAAATATTTATTTTATTTTATTTTATATACTTGTTCTTTTATATTATCATTCAACATTTATTTTATTTTATTTTATTTTATTTTATTTTATTTTATTTTATTTTATTTTATTTTATTTTATTTTATTTTATTTTATTTTATTTTATTTTATTTTATTTTATTTTATTTTATTTATTTTATTTTATTTTATTTTATTTTATTTTATTTTATATTATTCAATCTGTACTTTCTTATTTAATATTCTACTTTTTATTTTATTTAATTTTATTTTATTTTATTTTATTTTATTTTATTTTATTTTATTTTATTTTATTTTATTTTATTTTATTTTATTTTTATTAATACTTTATTCTTTTATATTACTTCACTATTTATTTTATTTTATTTTATTTTATTTTATTTTATTTTATTTTATTTTATTTTATTTTATTTTATTTTATTTTATTTTATTTTATTTTATTTTATTTTATTTTATTTTATTTTATTTTATTTTATTTTATTTTATTTTATTTTATTTTATTTTATTTTATTTTATTTTATTTTATTTTATTTTATTTTATTTTATTTTATTTTATTTTATTTTATTTTATTTTATTTTATTTTATATACTTGTTCTTTTATATTATCATTCAACATTTATTTTATTTTATTTTATTTTATTTTATTTTATTTTATTTTATTTTATTTTATTTTATTTTATTTTATTTTATTTTATTTTATTTTATTTTATTTTATTTTATTTTATATACTTGTTTTATATACTTGTACTTATTACATTCTTTGTTTATTTATTTATTTATTTTACAAATAATTGAAAAACTAATTTTTCAAAATTAATATTAAGAATAATATTGAATAATTAGTATAAAAATTTTAATTATATAATTAAAAAATATTTATAAAAACATAGAAATGGAAGAATACCTAATTATTGATGTAAGTGAGTCTAACAAAGGAAAAGAGCAAATTATTATTAATAAAAAGTATAAATTTAATTTTTCATATATAAGAAAAGATAATTCCAAAGTTTATAAATGTACCGAATTTAAAAAAAATAAATATATATATATTTGTTCATGGTACATTTTTTATTTCCCCTAAATTTAGTTATCAAATATTTATTACAGGAACTTATGCTAAAGAATTAGATAGTTCTTACACTACTTCTTTTGCAATATTAAAAAATAAAGAACAAGAAATATATAAAATATTATTTGAAAAATTAAAAAAAAAAAAAAATACTAATACTTGTAATAATTAATTTTTTTGGTTCAATTATAATATTGAACCAAAAAATTTGTATTGTAATGTTGAAAGGAACATATCTAAAGCAGCAAAAGCAATATTTCCTAATACAAATATTAAATATTGCATTTGGCTTTATAAAAAATCACTAGAAATTAAAAAAAAATAAATTGTGCTAAAATGAAGTAAAAAATGATAATAATATATTTATTTATTATAAAGCTATTTCAAATTTACCATTTATAAATCCTGAATACATATTTGATATTTATGTTATAATTAAAATTAAATCTATTAAAAATAATTATTGTCAATTTTTAAAATTTTTAAAATATTTTTATAAAATATATTTAGTTGGTTATAATATTAAAATTTGGAATTATTATAATAATATGGAACATATGACAAACAATGCCTCAGAATCACTCAATAATTATTTAAATAATTTATTTCCAACAAAACTATCTTATTATGAATTAATAGATAAATTAAATGAACTTGAACATTTATCATATTATGATTATCAAAGAAAAATAAGAGGAATTTGGAAAATAAAAAAAAAGAGCAATAAATAAAGCTAATGAAATCAATGCCTTAATTGAACGCTACAAAAATATTGAAGTCAAGTTAATTAATGCTAAATGTGATAGAAATAATATTATTAATTTGTTGTTGGATTGTTTAATTTATAAAGCTTATTAAATTAATACAGTTTAAATAAATATTCAAATACATCTTTATAATTAATAAATTTATCATTATAATTATTTTTTTTTACATTTAAATAAAAGAATTATTATTAATAACATTTATATTTTTATATTTTTAGTAATATTTATATTTTTATATATTTTTTTTATTAATAGCATTTAATTAAAAGAATAATTATTAATAAGATTTATATTTTTATATAATTCTTTTATTAATTACATATAAATTAAAGAATTAAAATCATAAAATCTAACCATTAATTGATTTATTTAATTATTCACTTAATAATTAATTTAAAAATTGAAATAACAAAATAATACAATAGAATAATATTATGTAGCATAATATAGCTATAGCCACATATTTATATACATCACGTGAAAAAATTGGCGTAATGCAACCTCCCCTTGTATTTGAATGCCAATATATGCTGATATATGTTTATATAATAGTATATGTGCAATTAATAGCTGTGATATATATATGAACAATATTACTAGTTTTAGGTATTCAAATACAATAATAATATAGTTTTATGATTTGAATATTTTTATTTATAATAAATATTTTTAATTATATATTATTTATTACTTTTATATTTTATTTATTAATTATTTTTTACAAATACTTTGTATTATTAATTTTTTATTTAAATTATTTAATTATTTATTTAAATTACATTTAATATTTACTATTATTTGTTTTTTCTTTTTTATTAATATAATTGTTTTATTAATATATTATTTATATTATTTCCATATTTTCTGTTTATTTTAGAAAAAAGAAATAAAAAATTATTTACATATATTATAGTATATTTTAATTTATAATACTATTTAGTAACAAACCGTCAATGGTTAGTTTAATTTAGATTTAAATGCCACAATAATTCAAGTTTAAATCAAAAAAAAAAAAATAATATTAATATATTGCATATAATAAAAAATATATGTTAAAAATAACTATCATTTTATTTAAATTAATATATTATAAATATATTAAAGTTAAGTTAATATTATAAAATTTTTTTATTTTGTGTTTTTTAGGAAATTTTTATTTTTATTTTTATTAATTTTGGTTATTTTTAAGGATGAAAAAAATTTTGTTACAAGCACATATTATATAGTATATTATAATATATAATAAACAATAATAATAAGCTTCACTTTTATATATTTGAGTATTACACAAAGTAAATTATTAAATTATAATAATTAAGCTTTGTTACAAACTTTATATATAGTATAAAATATTTTTTTATTATGATAAAGAATTGTAATACCTTAAAAAATACAAAATAAAAAAAATTAATAATTTACAAAATAAAAATAAATAAATAAATAAATAGATAAATAAATAAATAGATAAATAAATATATGAATAAATAGATAGATAAATAAATAGATAAATAAATAAATAAATAAACAAACAAACAAATAAGCAAATAAATAAATAAAAAGTAAATAAATAAATAAATAAATAAACAAATTAATACAAATTATAGTTGTAGAAAGTTCTCAATGCGATTATTATAATTTTAAGGTCATACATGGTTCTAAAGAGTTCCTAAAGGGAATAATATAATCATTTTATCTTATTAATTAATCATTTTTATTAAAATATATATATTTTTTACTATTTACTTTAAATATTAATCAAAAATAATAACTAATATCAATAATTCATCAAGGAAAAAAAAGGACATATATAGTTATTGATTATATGGTTATATCTAATATTTTTTTTATTTATAAAAAAAAAAAATTATATTTAATAATATATTTATATATATTGCAATAAAATATATAATAAAAATATTAATTTAATAAATAGATTGTATTTTAATTCTAATAATTGTAAATTAAATATATCTAGTATAAAATATTAATATCAAAAAAAAAAAAAAAAAAAAGTTTAAAAATATATTATTAATATATATTATCAAATTAATATTAATAAACTATAATTAATATAATTAATAAATTGTGTTATTTAATTAAATTTATTTATTTATTTGTTTTTTTTTATAAGATTTTTATTTCTTTTCATTTCTTTTTTTTTGTAGATAAAAATAATTTTGATTTTGGGTTTATACAACAAATAGAAAAATGAAAGTTGTATATTCTAAACTCTTAAAATATTATATTTATTAAATTTCATCATTTATAATAATTATAAAAACAATTAAAGCAAGATAATTTATATTTTTATTTTTGAATATTATTTTTTCATTTATTGCTTATAATTTATTTGTTAATATAGTAAAAAAAATTGAAATTAAGGTATATTAATATTAGAAATAATTAATCAGGAAACAAATAGATATATGTTTTTACAAATATATTAATTTATTATTATTATTATTATTATTATTTTATTCAAATTTAATATACATTGATATAAGAATAACATTTTTTATTTAAACCAACTAGAACAAAAATATAAATATAAAAATAAAAAAATTAATATATATATATTAATTTTTAAATAAATTCAATGAATAGAATTAATTATATAATTATACATATAAAAATAAAAATAATAAAATATTATTTTATACTAAATAATTAAAGGAGAAATTTACATTTTTTTTTTTTTTTTTTTTTTTTAGAGAAAAAAAATATATAATACATAACTTTAAAATTATTAGTTTATTAATGATAAATTTATGCAAACAGATATTAAAAATATAAATAGAATTTATATAAATATTTAATGTATATAAATATTTATGATATTAATATATAATTTTTATTTTATATATTATTTTTATATCATTTAAAATAATCTTATTAGTTTAATATTATATATATATTAAAATAGATTTTTCATATTTATAATAATTAAAAAAGTATAATAAAAATGGGTAACGCTAAGTCAAAGAATTCGAGATATGATTCTTATTCAGTGAAGGGTCCGCCAACTAGATCCAATAGTGACCCATCAAGTATATATATTTATTCTCAAAAACAAAATCATAGTCAAAAGAAACATTCAAGAAAACAAAAAGTGAGTTCAAAGACAGGGTCAAAAATTAATCATGGTAGTAGTAATTCTGTTACTCTACCTTCAACATCTTCTTCATTCTCAATGCTAAATGATACAAAAGGTGAAATAATTTTAGCTACTTCAACTCCAAATGAATATTCAATATCTTTACCACAATCTAAATATTCATCATCTGCTAAACAATATTCCAGTTCACAAAACTTATTGCAAGAAGATTCTTCATCCAAACCAGGAGATTATCTTAACCTTGAAGAAGAATTTAAAAAGTTAAATATCAATTTTGAGACTGACTTAATGTCATTTATTAATTTTTCAAATGATACCATAAAAGAAACAGAAAAAATAAAAGAAACAGAAAAAATAAAAGAAACAGAAGATGAAAATAAGACATATATTCATCATTATGGAAAAAGTGAAACTAAGAAACCAACTTCATTGTTCGAAAGTGGAAGCAAGACATCATATAATCATAATGAAACTGAAAAACCAATAGTATCATTACAAAATGAAAGTAAAACATCGTATCGTAACGAAACGAATAAGTTGGAATTATCACTAGAAACTGAAAGCCTATATAGTAGTGAAACTAAAAAGTCATCATTATCGTTAGAAAATGAAAGCAAAAAATCACATATTAATTCTAAACAAAGTAAAGAGGATATAAATAAATATTCAAGACTTGGTCTTGAAGAAAATATAGCTTTAAGACAAGGTAAGGAAGAATTAAAAAAATCATCAAAAAAAGCCAAAGAAGGTTTAAATAGTAAACAATCCTCAAGACATCATCATAGTAGAAATGAAAAAAGAAAGTCATCACAAGATAATAGTGAAGATATAAGAAGATCGTCAAAGCTTAATAATGATGAACTAAGAAGCTCATTAAAACAAAATAGTGATGAATTAAAGAAATCAACAACAAATAAAATTGAAAATTTAATTGTACAATCAATTTCTGGAGACTATCCAACTAGAAGAAATGATATTTCCTCAAAAAATCATATTGAAAATTATCCATCACGGCAAAATGATTATGTATCATCAGATTTAAAATTACATAAAACTTTGCCCGTACCATCTACAGATGAACTTAATAATTTTATGGTAAAGTTCAATAATATATAAAATTAATTAATTTTTTTTTTATATTAATAATAAATGTCTTTAATGTATATATATATATAAATATTTAATTATAATATTTTTTTTATTGTGATCAAAACAAAATAGGATGATTTATCATTAACAAGTGAAATGAGAAATTTCGTTAAAACACTTCCTAATTCCCAAAAAAGGGAATTACTTCAGGAACGTTACTATCCTAATGTAAATATAATTAAATATAATTAAATATATATTTTAAATATTATATAATTATATATTTAAATTTAAAATAAAATTTTATATTTTTTTATTTTTTATTTTTTATTTTTTTTTTAATTTTTTCAATATTTATTTATTAATAAAAATTAGGGAAATGATTCATCAGAAATATATTGTATTTCATATACCCAAAAATTAAAAGAAAATCCATTTGATAAAGAAGCTCTCTCTGATATTGCCTTCGCATTACATACACATACCGTATCAGATATGATTGATAAGTTTATTAGTTATGGTGGTTTACATTTATTATTATCGAATTTAAGAAAATTAGAAGAAGATGATAAGTATGTTAAAAAAAAATGAAGTTATTAAAATTTATAATCATTGTTTTAAATCAAAAGTTTTAATTTTTTTTTATTTACTTATTATAATGAAAAAATTGATAATAAGAAATTATGATTCAAGTTATGATGAACTGGAATCGTTGTATATTCAATGTATAAAAGCGATTATGAACCATGGTGTAAGTTTTTTTTTTTTTTTTTTTTTTTTTTTTTTAATCTATCTCTCTATTGATTCAATATATTAAACTATAATATATTTCATTTTTTATAATTATATAGTCTGGTTTAGACAATATGATGGATGATCCAAAATCAATTGTTGTTATTGCTCTTTGTTTAAGATCAACATCATTAAGAACTCGTTGTTTAGCATCTGAAATTTTAGGAGCTGTTTGTCTGATACCAAAGGGACATAATTATGTTTTGCAAGCTTTAACAGATTTTAAAGATATTGCAGGAGAAACAAAAAGATTTGAAACAATTGTTAGAGATTTAATTTTAGACAGAAGAAGACAATATAAGAATGAATTATTAGATAGAGATTTACAACTTGCATCATTATCATTAATTAATGCTCTTATTAGTGGTGGTTATACTAAATTTGATATTGAGTTTAGAACACATTTACGTTATGAATTTACTAATTTAGGCATACTTGAAATTCTTGAGGTAAATATCAAAAAAAAAAAAAATTGAATATTTATTTTTATTGTTATGGATACTGAATTAAAAAGAATAAATAAACAAAAATTTAAATATTTATTTTATTAATAATAATAATTATAATATATATATATATATATGATTTTTTTTAAAAAAATATTTTAGAAATTAAAAATTTTAAATGATGATAGAATTAATAACCAAATAATTATTTTTGAAAAAAGTGCTAATGAAGATGAAGAAGAATTATATAAGAGATTTAATTATAATTCTAATAATTCAGATGCTGTATTATTATTTGAATCTTTAAATAATTCCATGAAAGATACCAGATGTTATAAATATTTCATTAATATGTTGAAACATTCATTATTAATGCCAAAGGATTCTGGTGAAAGAACTGCTATGTGGATGTTAATTGATCAATTAACTCAAAATATTGTATTAAAAAATAATGAAGAACATTCTGATCCACAAGCCGCTCTTTTAGATATTAATGTAGAAAGAGTTATTAGTGATATCAAGACAATGGAAAACGTATTAAGTAGACAAGAAAGTATTAATAGTGCCCCATCTTCACCAAAAATTTCACCAAGATCAGGTCATTCTCGGTCACTTTCTCATTCATATAGTCAAAAACGTAAGCAACCACAAAATAGAAGAAAAAGTATTAGTAGAAAAATTAGTTTTGATTCAAGTTTAAATCGTTCTTCTAGTGAATTATCTTCTAGTGGTGATATTTCAGCAAGAAATAGTATTAAAAGAAGAACAACTGCTTATAGTTCCTATTCAAAGAAGAAGAAGCATACATCTTATGGTAAAAAAGCTAAATATGTAAGTTTATTAGAACTATTTTTTTTATTTTTATTTTTATTTATTTATTTATTTATGTTTAATTTTTTTTATTCACTCTCTACATTATATTTATATTTCCACTATTTATTTTTTATTTTATTTTATTTTATTTAATTTAATTTAATTTAATTTAATTTAATTTAATTTATTTTTATTAATATTTTAATAATATTTTATATTACTTCACTATTTATATTATGTTATTTTTTTTTTTAAATTTAATATAATTATAAATTTTTATGACAATAAATTGATTGTTAATAAATATATTTTTTTATTTTATCAATAAAGGTCGTTTTAAAGACTTCTTTAGTTAAAAAAATTAATGAAATTGCTACTTTAAATGCTCAACTTAATGAAAAGAAAAAAGAACTCACAATTCTTGAACAAACACTCGATAGACAAGCAAAAGAAGCTGCTAGAAGAGATGAACTTGAAGCTTCATTCTATATGAGTGAATCTTCATCGTACAGTGATTCAAAGTATAATTTAAAATCGGCTTCTTCAACAGAATCATTTAATAGAAACTCGATGATTTCAAAAGATTCCGGTAAGTTAATATTGAGTATTAAATATATATTATAATAATGCTAATATATAAATAAAAAATAATAATAATAAAATAGTGAAATTAGTTAATAAGGAAAAGTTTTTTTAAAAAATAAGATAACATAAGAAATTTTTTTAGTTAAAAATTAATATATTTTTTATTAAATTATTATAATTAATTATTATTCTTAATTTAATTAAATTTAATTTGATAATTATTTGTTTAATTATTAAAACCCAAAATCTTAATAAATTATTTCTATTGAAATGTATTAATGTATTATATTTAATAAATAATATAATAGACCTTGATGAAAATTCAACGGTGGATGAGTCATATCCCTCAAGTACTCCTTCATCTCCATTATTACCAAATCGTTTAACTGTAAAAGGAATAAAAAATAATAATAACAGATTAAGTTTAACTCTTCCTTCACCACCCCAATCTATAATTATTCCAGTTCCCACTGAAACAATTACTAATAAAAATTCTATTTCAGATACTGTAGTTTCTTCGAAAATTCCACCACCTCCACCACCTCCACCAGTTATGATTACAGATGCAAATATAAATAATATTAAATCAAAATCAAATATTCCACCCCCTCCACCACCTCCACCTGTTATAATTACAGATGCTAACATTAACACTATCACTAATCCTAAATCAAATATACCACCCCCTCCACCTCCTCCTCCAGTTATATTTTCATCTAACACTACTATTAAATCAAATATTCCTCCACCCCCTCCACCACCACCTATGCCAAATAATAGTACTATTAAATCAAATATCCCTCCACCCCCTCCACCACCACCTATGCCAAATAATAGTACTACTAAATCAAATATCCCTCCACCCCCTCCACCACCACCTATGCCAAATAATAGTACTACTAAATCAAATATCCCTCCACCCCCTCCACCACCACCTATGCCATATAATAGTACTACTAAATCAAATATTCCTCCACCCCCTCCACCACCACCTATGCTAAATAATAGTACTACTAAATCAAATATCCCTCCACCCCCTCCACCACCACCTATGCCAAATAATAGTACTACTAAATCAAATATTCCTCCACCTCCACCACCGCCACCTATGCTAAATAATAGTACTGCTAAATCAAATATTCCTCCACCCCCTCCACCACCAGTGTCTGGTTCTTCTGTTCCACCACCACCCCCTCCTCCATTGGCTATAAATCAAAATAGATTTAATACTATCTCAGCTAAACCACCAGTTGCCCCAGGAATGATAAATAGACATGTTGGTATTTTAGCTAAGAGAACAAATCTTTCATCTAAACCATTAAAATCATTAAATTGGACGAAACTTCCTCCATATTTAATTGGTGAAACAATTTGGAAAGATATTGATGATACTGTGGTTTTAGAAGAATTAACTGATGAACTTCCAAAATTTGAAGATATTTTCTCTGCTTTCCAACGTAAAAAGAAGGTTATTGAAAAAACTGAAGACCAAGAATTACCACTAGTTAGATCTCAAACTAAGAAGTTAGTAACGTTCCTTGATCCAAAAAGATCACAAAATTGTTGTATTATGCTTCGTGCTGTTAAACTGGATTCTCAACAAATTAGAAAAGCTTTAATGACTGCAGATCATCATAATCTTAGTAAGGATATTATTCCGGAACTTTTAAAATTCTGTCCAACAGAAGAAGAATATGCTCTTGTTAAAATGTATGAAAATAGTGATGAAAAATTTGATTTGGCAGAAAGGTTCTTTTTAGATATTTCAAAAATTGATCATTATGAAGATAGATTGAAGGCACTTCAATTTAAATGTTGTTTCCAAGAATATATTGATGATATCTTTACTATGATTAACTGGTATGATAGTGCTTCTAATGATTTAATTAAAAGTAAAAATTTTAAAAATGTCTTAAAGATTATTTTAGCTTTAGGTAACTATATGAATTCTGGTAATCGTGGTGGTGCCTATGGATTCCAAATTAATAGTATTGATAAATTAGTTGATACAAAGACAGTTTATAATAATAGAAGAATATCTTTAATGAATTATCTTGTTAGTCTTATTCAAAATACATATCCGGATGTTCTTAATTTCAGAGATGAATTAAAACATATAGAAGATGGTGTTAAAGTTAATCCTTCTATTATTCAAGGTCTTTTCGTTGTTATGAAAGCTGGTATTAGAGATCTTAAATCCTTAGTTCGTGTTCTTAAAAGACAAAAGAATAATAAAATGAAAAAATTAGAAGCAAATAAAAGTGAAAGTGAAAATAAAAATGTAAATAAAAATGAAAATAAAGATAATGAAAATAGAGATAATGAAATTAAAGATAAAGAAATTAAAGATAAAGAAATTAAAGATAAAGAAATAAAAGATGGAGAAATAAAAGATGGAGAAACAAAAACAGAAGAAGAAGAGGAAGAAGATACCTTTGCTGATGTTATGGATGAATTTATAGAAACAGCTGTTAATAAAAGCGAATCATTAGAAAAAATGTATGAAAATGCTCAAAAACAATATCAAAGGGTATTAAAACTTTATGGTGAAGATTCTAAGAAAACTCCAGAAGAATTCTTTGAAATTTTTAATGTTTTTCTTCGAGAATTTGAAGAAGCTAAACAAGAAAATGAAAAAGCTGAGAAACAGGCTCTTCAAAAAAAGAAAAGAGAAAAAATGCTTCAGGAACAAAAGGAAAAACGTGAACTTTTAAAGGAAAAGAAATTGTTAAATAGAAAATTCTCAGAAATGACTTTAACTGTTAAAAATTCTGATAAGTTTAAAGCATTGAATAAGGCCAGTCTTGAAGATGTTAAAGAAAAGTTTAAGGCTTTAAGTATAAAAGATGTTAGTACAGAAGTTTCTTCTGAAACTAAAGCTGAAAAGAAGACAGAAGAAACTCAAACTTTAACAAAAAAATCTAGTATTGCTTCTACTACTACATCCACTACTGCTACTACTAAATCTAAAATTAATAATGAAGAAGATAAGAAACAAAATGATACTAAAACTATTACCACTAATACTGAAGTTACAGTAAATAATGAATCTATGAAACAAAATGTAAAGAAAGAAAAGATTACTACCACTGTAACCACAACTCAAACTATTACTACTACTACAACAACCACTACTACTGTTGAATCAGAAGCTGTTGAAACTGAACATAATAAAGTAGAAATTAATTCTGCTTTACAAACTCCAATTAAAAATGAAATTATTTCAACTAATGGTAGTGAAAAAATTAATCTTTTAAAGAAAATAAAGAGTGTACCAAATATTCATGTTGATGAGTCTGTTCTTTATACATATTCCAATGAAGATGTTAATTCTGAAAATAATGATCTTAAGGAACAATCTATCATTATGGAAGAACCAGCTGAGGATGAAACTCAACCAAAAATTGATTATTTAATTTATGATGTTATTAGTGGAAGAGCTTTTTCTAGTGATAATAAGATAATCGCTTAAATCAAATAAATAATATAATACAAATATTTTTTTATTTATAATAATTCCTTCCTTCTAAAACAAAATATCAACAGCTACAAATACAGTAGCAAAAAAAAAAAAAAAAAAAAAAAAATTGACTCAAAGTAAAAATTTAATTACTCATTTTTTAATCATTTAATTATTTATTTTAACTTTTTATTTTTAATTTTTTTAGTAATTTTTTTTTTGTAAATTTTTTTTTAATCTCAAACATTATAGAAATATATATATATATATTTTCTTTAAATAATACAAAATAATAATAATAATAAATATTTTATTATTATTATAGTTATTTTTAATATATATTTATTATATATATATTAAAGTAAAGAAAGACAGTAACTTTATATAATATTTGAAAAAGTATATTGTAAAAAGAAGATTATTTATTTATTTCAATAATATATATTTATTATCTTTTAATTTTAATTTTTATTTAAATATTTTACAATATTAAACTTGTTTAGTAATTAACGAAATATACATACATACATGCACACATATTATTTTATTTATTTTTTATTATTATTTTTTTATTTTTTTATTTTTTTTTTAATTTTTAAATTCTTCTTATTAATATTATTATTTTATTTAATTATTTTATTTTTATATTTTATATTGATAATATTTTCTTAAAAAATGATAAAATTTTTAATTACTACTATTATTATTATTTTATAATTATAAAACAATAATAAATACTTACTAAGAAATAATTAATTACTAATAACTAATAATAATAAAAATCAAATAATAAATAATAAACAATAAATAATAATAATATAATAATAATAATAAAATATTTAATAAATATAATTAAATAAATAATAATGATTAAAACTCAATAAATTTATTATATATATATATATATTTTTATTTTTTATTTTTATTTTTATTATTTTTATTATTATTATTTTTTTTTATTTTAATTTTTTTTTCTAATTTTTATTTTTAATTTTTATTTTTAATTTTTATTTTTAATTTTTATTTTTAATTTTTATTTTTAATTTTTAATTTTTAATTTTTTTTAATATATTAAATTTTCAGAATTCTTTTTAATATTATGCCTTTTATTATTAGTAATTTTTACATTTTCATCAATTTGAATACCATTAGACATACTGTTGTCAAGAGCACCGGTGTAGATGATTTCTGATATAGATTATTATGATTTTTATCCAGAATTGATGAATGGGAAGAGTTAGAGGGTCATTTCGTCCTCGAAACTCTTATGGTAGTTTTTTAATTTTAATGTAAAAATTTCATGTATTTCTATTTTCATGTATTTTTTTAATAAATATTTATTAAATTAAGTTTATTACAAATCTTCAATAAAAAAAAAAAAAAAAAAAAAAAAAAAAAGAAGTAAAATAAAATAAAGTAAACGAAAATGGATTATTTTATTTTACCATAAGTGTAAATATCTTTATTGGTGTAAGAAAAAATATTATATTTAATATGTTCTTTGTATAAATATAATAATTTTATTCTTTCCATTCTTTTTAATTTATATTAAAAATATAGATAATACAGAATTATAAAAAAAAAATAAATTTAATTATTAAACTTTTCATTGGGTCAAAAATAATATCATTTATTTATTTACTTATTTACCTATTTATTTAATATTATTCTCGATACTTAAAGGATAATCCAAAAGTATAATTTTATTTTTAATTTATTCTTGATTTAAATTTATTTAATATTTATTCATTTATTCATTTATATAATTACTATTTATTTATTTTATTTGAATTTATTAATTTATATTATAAATTAATATTTATTTCATTGTATTGTATTTTTAATATATATTATATTTTAAATAAATCAAAAAAAAAAATTATAAAAAGAATTAATAAGAAATTTTAATATTTAAAAATTTTGAATTAACCGTAAATTCCTAGCCAATCATGTATTATAGTTGATTTACTTTTTTTTTATTAATATTTTTTTTAATAGAGAATTTATGAAAATAGAATAATAATTTAATAAATAAATAAATAAATAAATAAATAAATAAATAAATAAATAAATAAATAAATAAATAAATAAATAAATAAATAAATAAATAAATAAATAAATAAATAAATAAATAAATAAATAAATAAATAAATAAATAAATAAATAAATAAATAAATAAATAAATAAATAAATAAATAAATATATTTATTTATTTTGGAGAAAAGTAGTAGTCTATAATCGGAAACCGATACTAACATCATTAAAAAAAAAAACAATTAAAAATTTTTTATATTAAAAAAAAAAAAGAATAAGAGAAAAGTATTAACTTCGTAATATATTTTAGTTACTTAAAATAATTATTTTTTTTTATAAAAGTAAATAAAAATCTTTTGCTTTTTATTTTATTTTTATAAAATATATATAATTATCGTAATAACATAAAAAATAATAATAACAATTATAATTTTAACTAATATTTAAATTTAAATTGTGAAACATTTATAAAATAACTCTATAATATTTTTTATACATAAAATAATAATAGAAGTAAGAATATTATAAAAAAGAATAAAATCATAATGATGTAAAAAAAAAAAAAAAAAAAAAAAAAAGTTTTTATTTTATAATAATTAATATTTTAACTAATAAGATATATATATATATATATATTTATTTATTAAGAAAATACATAATGAACAAGAATACTATAGTATCTAACTCCGTAAATTTATTATCAAAGAGTAACATTAATACCCTCTATGCTGTTTCAAATATAACGAAACAACAAATACCAATAATGAAAAGAACTTTTTTAAATGTTACTTCTACTTCTACTTCTGTTTCTTCATCATTATTATGCTATAATCAAAATTCTTTATTAAACCAAGGAAATTTATTAAATAATATAAATACTCGTGTAGCATATAGATTTAACTCAACAGAAGCTAATTCTGGAAAAGAAACTAAAAAGGATGAAAAGAAAGAAGAAAAGAAGGAAGAAGAAAAGAAGGAAGATAAAAAAGAACCAGAAATGGATCCAGTTGTAAAGAAATTATTTGAAAGCAAAGATAAAAAAATTTCAGATTTACAGGTATATATATAAATATTAATGTATATAAAATTATTTAATGTATATAAAATTACTTAATATTTTAATAATATACAATAAAATATTAATTAAAATATATTGATGCTTCAATTAATATTAATTATTATTATTATTATTATTATTATTTTGATATATTATTTTAACAAAAATTTCGTTCATATCAAAGAATGCCTATAAGAGAGCTTTAGCTGATACTGAAAATATTAGAGAAAGAACTCGCAAGGAAATTCAAAAATCAACACAATTTGCTATTCAAAAATTTGCTAAGGATTTATTGGATATATCAGATATTTTAAAGATGGCGTTAGAATCAGTTCCAGAAAATAAACGTAACGATAAATCAGATAACATATTGTATAGTTTATTTACTGGTGTTAATATGACTAGAACTCAACTTTTAAATACTTTTAAGAAGCATGGATTAGAAATGTTTAACCCATTAGGTGAAACTTTTGATGCTAACAAACACCAAGCTATGTTCCAAACTCCAATGGCAGATAAAGAACCAGGAATTATAATTTCTGTCCAAAAGGAAGGTTATATCTTAAATGGTCGTATATTAAGACCAGCTCAAGTTGGTGTTTCAAAGAAACCAGAAGATAATGAAAAAAAATAGATTTCTGTAATTAAAAAAAAAAAAAAAAAAAAAAAAGTAATTTATTGCTATAAGGGATTTTATATATTTTAAATAGATTTAATGAAATAAAATTCTTTATTAAAAAGAAAAAAAAAACTTTTTAAAAAATTTTTATCCTTTTTATGGAAGTTTACTTTAATAAATTAATTTTAATTTATTTTAATTTTTTTAATTTTTATTTAATTATTTTATAGTAATTATACAAATAAAATAATATTAACTAGAATTTATTTAAAACAAAGAACCAAAAATTATATATATATATATATATATAAAAATAAACGCTATACATATATAAATGCATGATAATAGTCATTAAAAAAAAAAAAAAAAAGCATTATCCAAATTAATAATAATAAGAAATTATAATATAAAAAAAAAAAAAAAAAAGAAAAAAGAAAAAAGAAAAAGGGGAATACTTCTAAATATTAATAGTAATAATTAATCAACAAAAAATAATTTAATATAATTATAATTTTTATATAAAATTTAATAAATAAATAAATAATAATATAAATTTTAAATATTTATATTTTTTTTATTTTTATTTATATATATATATATATATATATATATTTTTTTTTTTTTATTCGTATATAAAATAATATAAAATATAAATTTGTAAAAATATTAAAAATACTAAAATTGTCATAACTCTTTAAATTTATATTTAAAAATTAATTAATTAAATATTTAAAAAAAAACTTTAAATATTATTTATGTATACTAAAAGTAAAAGAAATGATTTATTTGAAAACAGATTATTGATATTAATGTTATGTATAATTTAGAAGGTTATATTAGTTAATAGTGTATAATAGAAATTCATTGAAAATATTAATTAGGTATTTAAACCAAAATTTCTGTAGTTTCCACCAACAGATAAATTCTAAATTATTTTAAATAATTATATAAAATTTATTAATTGAATATTATTTTAAAATAATAAAAAAATTTTTTTAATAAGACATATACTCTCGTAAATTCATGGTTAGTACTGAAATATTGTTTTGGCATTTCCTCAATAGATGGTTTATTGTATCCATAATCATTACTTGTAGTAGTATATAATATATTTTGTTTTTTGACTTTATAATTCCATATTTCTATTATAGTCATTATTATTGTTATGGTATTTTTTTTTTTTTTTTAAAAAAAAAAAAAAAAATAAAGAAAACCATTTTTATTAATACATTATATAGTTTTAATCTTACATATATATCATTGTAATATATTTAAATACCTGGTCTTTGGAATTTTTCTGGTAAAATAGATGGATCTTGAACTATTGGTTTTATTACTTTCTCAACAGTTTCGACCATTTTTAAAATTTTATAAAACGATAATACTCAGATATTGAATATATATAATATTTAATTTTTTCTTCAAATTTTTGATATTAAGATTAAAATGAATAAAAAAAAATTTTTTTTCGATAATTTTTTTTTCGTTTAAATCATTTAATAACTTATTAAAGTTATTTTCGTTTTATTTTACTTTTAAACTTAAAAAATCAATATATAAAATATACTTCGTAATAGATTGAAAAACTTTTTATAATGATTTTATTAAACTAGATTTTTAATTTAGAAATATATATATATATATATATATATATATGAAAAAAAAAAAAAAAAAAAAAAAAAAAAGATTTCTAATTAATTAATTCCAAATTATTTTTTTCCTTTTTTTACTTTTATATATTTATAAAGTAAAATATATATATATTTTTTATTTTTAAAACTTTGTAAATTTTCAATTTATATTTTAAAAAAATTACTAAATGATTAAAAAAATATTAAATAAATAAAACAAAATATACATTATTTACTATTGAATAACATTTTGTTAATATTTAATATTTTTTAATTATAATAAAAAATATATATATATATATATATATATATAATTTATTTAATTTTAATTAAATAAAATGATCGTAAATTTTCAAATTTTCGTAAATTAATTTTTTTATAAAGGAAAAAAATATATATATATATATACACTTTAAATAAAAGATTGTAAAACCATTTAAAGTATTTATACTTTATTAAATAAGAATTTTGATTAATTATAAAAAATTTGATTATTTAATTCAAAATATTTTTTTTCCTTTATATAAAATTTTAATTTATATAAATTTAAAGATTCGTAAAATTTGTATTTTTTTTTTTATTATTTATTTATTTATTTATTTATTTATCATATAAATAATAATAAAAATCTCCATAATATTAAATAATAATAATAATAATAATAATAATAATAATAATAATAATAATAATAATAATAATAATAATAATAATAATAATAATAATAATAATAATAATAGTAATAATAATAATAATAGTAATAATAATAATAATAATAGTAATAATAATAAAAATAATAAGAATAAAAATCTCCACAACAAAAAGTATATATAATTTATATATAGTTTTAAATACATATATGTAATTTGTATTTATAAAGCTTCAAATAAAAATATAATAAAACCTCGTTTACTGGAAATCTATGATATATAATTATATAATAATTGATATGTATAATTATATGCACATTAAATATTAATATTAATTTTATTATTAATAGTTTTCAAAAAAAAAAAAAAAAAAAAAAAAAGAAAGATGATAAATTCTTGATGTTTTATCTTATTTAAATATGAAACTTACAATATGAAAATTTACAAACAATAGTCTAGAGTTTTGTCAATAAAAAATTGAAATTTCTAATTTTTATTAAAATGTAATTTTAAATATATATATATATATATATTTTTTATTACCTTTTTTTTTTTTTTTTTATAAAAAAAAAATAAAAAAAGTATATATTTATATTTTTTATATATAATATATTCATATATAATGTTTTTTTTTTTTTTTTTTATAAAATTATTTAATAATTATCAATATATTTATTTGAAAAAAAAAACTTTTATTTAAATAAATAATGTTAATTATTGATATATTTATTCATAGTTTAATTTTACGAAAAATCATGCTAATTTTTATGAATAATAGAAACAGTAATAATTTATAACTTCATTCATTTAATTAAGAAAATAGTGATGGTGAAAATAAGATATCAATCATAAACTTTATTATAATGAAAACTATAATTTAATAGACGGTTTTCAATAATAATAAATCTAACAATTAAAAACTATATAATATTTAATAATAAGTAATAAAAAACAAAAATTTAATTAAAAATAAATTTTAATATATAAAAAAAAAATTTTTTTTATCATTTTTTTAAATCAATGTGATTATTTGTAAAAATTTATTTAATACGGAAATGAAATCTAGATTTTTAATTCTATAATTGAAATTTATCTTTTTTTATGAAGGGCATTTAAAAAAAAAAAAAAAAAAAAAAAAAAATATATATATATATATATATGAATATATTTTTGATATTAATTTTTTTTTTTGAAATTCTTTAATTTTATATAAATAATATTATATTTTTATTTGATAGAATTAAAGTAAATACCCCATAGATAAGATATATTTTATAAAAAATATATATTGTTAATTTATTATACTAAATAAAAGTAATGATAAGAAACATTTCAATAAATAAAAAAGAAAGGGTATATACATATTTATTTAAAAAAAAAAAATAGTATTAATATCATTTAAAAAAAATCAATTATTAATTAATATAAAAAGTAAATTAAAATGCCTGTTTGTGTTGAATGTGGTAAATCTGTTCCAAATTTATATACTGAATATAGTAAACAAAATATTCAGTTATCCGTTTGTGTATGTAAAAATTTATTGTGGAATATAAACATATTTTTTTTAAATATTTTTAAAATTCTAATTTCATTTGTAAATATTTCATTTTTATGATTAAAATTAATTATATATAATAGAGTTCATGTAATAATTTTGCGGATCAATATATAGAGCATGACTATATAATCATATTTATGGATTTATTACTTCATAAAAAACAAGTTTATCGGCATTTACTATTTAACAGGCTAGATTATATAGATTCAGGAATTCAAGTAAATAATAGAAAATTGAATAGAAATAAAACAGGATAGAATATAATTAGAAGAAATTCTTAATACTTTTTTTTTTTTTTTTATTTTTATTTT
>JACVTC010000116.1:55000-100000 GCA_016946835.1 Neocallimastix lanati (nom. inval.) | reverse complement strand
AAAAAAGTTATTTATTTAAAACAATTTATAAAATTTATTAATTATTAAAAAGTAATTTCTTTGATTTTATTATATTTTGTTAATTTTATAAAATATATTTAAAATGGATATAATATAAATAATTTAAGTATTATATTAAATTTATTTTAATTTTGAATTTAAAAAATTTACACATAAAATTAAAATATTGATTTTTTTTTTTTTATATTTAATATAATAAATCATAATTAATAATCGAATTTAAAGATTTACTTTAGATTATAAATTATAAAAAAGTTTTTTATAACAATATAAATATATTTAAATATAGTTTTAATATTTTTTTTTATATCTTTTATAATATAAATATATTTGAAAATTTTTATTAAAATTATTAAAATTATTCAATTTAAAGTCAAACAAAAAATTATTTATAAATATTTAAAATTAATTCTAATATTTTACATTAGGATTAATATTATTATTTCTTTAAAATAATAAATAAATATTTTAAAATAATTTTATTTGGAGTTTTTTATTTTCATTTTATAAAATATATATTATCTATTTAATTTACAATATAATAAAAAAAAAGTATGAACAGATTTTTTTAAAAAATAATTAATTTAATATATCTTAATTTAATTTATAACATATTAAAAATATCAAAACAATTCAATGATTATTTAAATTTTTGATTTTATATTTAATTATTTTTTTTTTTGTATAGTACATCACATCACTATTATGATCAGTTGTGATTATAATTATTATCATAGTTGATAGAATATGTGAATATTGGGTATATATTATGTAATTACGATCAAATTTTGACTTCTAATAATTAATGCTAATATTGTATTATTATATTTATTTTTATCGTTTTTATTATTAAAATTTAAAAAATTATATTTTTATTATTATTTCAATTTAACTTTGATATATTTTAAGCTTTATACTTTAAAATATTATAAACTTTATATTTTAAATTGGGATAAAATTGTTTAATTTATGTAATTAATGTATCACAGTTAATATTATTTTAATAATAATAAACTTTTTAAAAAAATACCATTTGATATTTTAAAAAAAATATTGAATAATTGCATTATTTAAATATTAATAATGTTAAAAGAAATATTAATATATATGAAAATATTTAATTTATACAAAAAAAAGAATATTATAATTATTATTCTTATATAATTTTTATTTTAATGTCTATCAAAAATAATTCTACTAATAGAATAATTAAAAATATAATATAATAATACATGTTATTTAGTAAATACTAAATTAAGTAATAAACAATAATAAACAATACAATATATAATAAATAATCAATCTATAATTAATTATATTTAAATGTAATTTGTTATTTTCCATTACTATATTGCTTTATTTTAATAATTTTTATTAATATTATGTCTGATAAACTACAAATATTTATTTTCTTAAAACAAAAATCTGGTTAAATAAATATTATTATTATAAAATAGTTTTATATTTTTTATTTTATTTTATAAAAAAAAATTATAGTTATATATGTATATATAAATATCAAAAGAAAAAATTTTATTCTATAATTCTGAATAGTTCTTTAGTTTTATTTTGCTTTTTTATCTAATATTATATAATGATTTTTTTTATTTTTAGCTTTGTTATATTTAATTCATGTTTATTTTTTTTTTTTTTTTTTTTTTTTTTTTTTTTTTTTTTTTTTTTTTAATTTTAAATTTTTATTCTTTATTTTATTTTATTTTATTTTTCTATTTTATTTATTATTTTTCTATTTATTTTTATTATCTTGATATTTTTATTTATATATTTTTTTTTTTTTTTTTTTTTTTTTTTTTTTTTTTTTAAATTTGTTATTAATATTTTTTCATGAAAATATAATATAATAAAATAAAATAAATATAACATAAAAATAAAAAATTATTCATCATTCAAATTACACTCAATAGACCAATATAATGGTTGATCCTAAAAAATATAAAAATATATTATTAATTTAAATAAAAATATATATTTATAGATATATATATTATTTATTCAAAAAAAAAAAAAAAAAAAAAAAAAACGAAAATTTTGTTATCAAAATTATATCAATTATAACTTTTATGTTTAATAATTACCGTATCAACAATAACTTCATTAATTTCTTGTTCTGGATGTTCAAAAGCATTTGAACTACTTATAATTGTTTTAAAAGATAAAGGGAAAGATCCATCTTTGTTTCAAAGAATATTATTTTTTAAATCAATAATATGTATATATTTATTCAAATAATTATTATTTTCGAGGTTTCCATTAAATATATATATATAGTGAGAATTCGTATTAATTAATTATTTTAATAATAATATATATATTTATTAAATATATAAATTTTATTAAAATACCTAAATTCCATTTTAGACCTAAGGTCATTACATTTGCTTCATTAACACCAACAGGTAAAAGTCCACATGTAGGTCCTTCATACTTTGGAAAACAATATATTTTATGATTTCCCTATATATGAAGAAAAAAAATTTTTTTAAATTATTAATTATTAAGGAAACAAACAAAGAAAAAAAAAATTTTTTTTTTTTCATTAATATTTTATTTTTACTTACTCTATTTAATAAAAATACTATACTTTCATTTGATATTAAATATACATGTTTATTTAAAGGAACTTTATATAAAGTCGATACATTAGAAATAGTATGATCAAATCTTCCGTTAAGTGCACCTAACACATAGAGATCATTCTTTATAAAATTGTCCAATATGAAATTTGTAAAATTTTAATTTATAAAAGTTTTAATAATAAATTATAAATAATTCACAAATATCACATATCTTAAAATAAATTTTTATACCATGGAGTTTTTTACTTATTGTATTTTATTTTATTCAATCTGTACTTTTCTTATTTAATATTCTACTATTTATTTTATTTCATTTTATTATATTTTATTCAATCCGTACTTTTCTTATATTCTACTATTTATTTTATTCTACTTTATTTTACTCTATTCTATTCCATTCTATTGCATTTTATCTTATTCTATTTTATATATTCTTTTTTTTTTTTTTTTTTTTTTTTTTTTTTTTTTTTTTTTTTTTTTTCATTTTTCATTTTTCTATTTATTATTACTTTTTTTTCTGAAATTCCAAAATTACACAATTTTAAAGTACCTTTTCGAAAGACTCATCTCCTTCGAGAGAATTTAAAAACATTAAAGATTTTTGAAAATCGGTATAATCTTGGTCATATAATAATTTCTTTTGAGAACCTCTTTTTAAATAATATTCTAATATTTCTGGTTTTACAGAATCTAAATCTCCACATATATAATCAGGAATGTATCTTTTATTTTTTATTTATTTATTTTATTAATATTATGAATCTCATTTGTATTGCATAAAAAAATTTTTATTTTTCTATCTTTTTATTCTTATTAAAATATATTGTAGATATTTACTTTTCTCTCTCTGCTGGATCATTTTTAAAATAATTATATAAACGATTTGTACCCCCATCAGCACAAATCTTAAATTTAGCTATATAACAGTATTTTTAAATATGATATTGGTACATTTATTATTACTAAAAAATTTTTATTTAATCATATATATTGATTTCAATTTATATATAAACCTTTTTTCCAAAGCCTATCTAATATCTCTTTCCTTGGTAATACGTAATTTAATATCATTAATGAAGGTGCACCATTTGTATACATACTATAATCGCTATATATGAATTCGGTTGACCATTCTAATTCGACATCCATTTTTACTCTAATTTGTATATTATTGTTTTAAGTTTATATATTAAATATTTTTCTTTTTCTTTTTTATTTTATTTTATATATATATATATATTTTTTTTTTTTATTTATTTTTTTTTTTTTTTTTTTTTTTTTTTTTATCAATTGAATAATTCTGATTGATATATATAATTTTTGGAATTTATTTTCATATTTAATATTATAATATTAATATATTAAGAAAATTTTTAAAATTTTGTATTACATTACATTACATTATTGTATTATATATTTTATTATAATATTGATTTTAAGGTAAATATATTTATTAACAAAAAAAACACTATTTTAATACTATTTTAATGTTTGTCAAATATATATTTTTTATTTTTATGATTTGAAAATGAATTTTTATATAAATTATTTTCGTTCTCTCCATTAAATTAAATTTTAAATAAATATTATTCGCATTTTAAAAAAAAAAAAAAGCACGAAAAAGATGAAAATATTTTTATTATTTTTAATATAAAAAAAAAAAAAAATTAAAAATTTAATATTAGTAAACAAGTTATTTATTAATCTAAAAATTACTAATTTATACCCATATATTTAAAAGTTAATTTTAACCCAAAAAAAATCATTTCTAAATTTTTTATGGTAAATATTTTTATTAATAATAATATTAGAATTTTTTTATTTATTTTTAATAATACTTAAAAAATATACATATTGCAAATATTTAATTTAGCAATTCATTTTTTTTTTTAAATAATAATTATATAAATAAATAAATTATAAAAAAATGAAAAATATACATATTTAAAAATATTTTATAATTTAGCAATTCATTTTTTTTAAATAATAATTGTATAAATAAATAATAAAAAAATGAAAAAATAATTTTAATAAATAGTTTTAAATTTCTTTAATAAAACCTTTCATTAAACATAATACAATTCAATGGTAATTAAAATACATATTACTAATAATAAATAATAATTTTTAATATAACTGAAATTATTTATTACTATTATGATTGTTATTATAAATAACAATAATAGTAATAAATATGAATTTTTTTAATTATTAAATAAAATATATGTATATTTTATACTCATATAAAAATTAATCAGTATATATTTTTAAATTAATATAAGAATATGGGGAATATTTTTATATTAAAAAAAGTATACTATGATTTAATTTTATAATAAATAATTAAATTAGTATATAAATAAATCCATATTGTTTTAAAATAATTTCTTTAAAATGTATAATAAACAAAATATTACTTAAAATTTATTATTAATATATATATATATTTTTTTTATTAGTAAATAAATATATATATATATTATTTAAAATATTTTATATTTCAGTAAAATATTTTAAAAAAAAAAATATTTTAAAAAAAATATATAAAGTTTATATAATGTCTTTATATTCTACATTAATATATTATTAATTAATTTTAATTAATATCTTAGATATATTCATCTCATATAAATTATATAATTTTTTAATTATTTATAAAAGTAAAAATTATGATAAAAGACTTCATTTACCTAATTAAAATTAATTCTAATGTTTAAAAATAATATAAAAAAACACTAATGAATGCAAAGAATTATATTAAAGTAAAATAATAATAATGATTAAAATTAATAAATGATAAATATGATAATAATATAAATAGTCCGTTAATTTTTAATTATTATTAATTTTATTTTTATGCTTTTGTTTATAATGAAATGATTTAATAAATAAATATTAAATTTAATTTTCCATGATATATTAAAAATTTATTTATAGGTATAAATTCAATTAGTATATAAATAATTAACAAGGTTTGTTTTTATCATAAAAAAAAGCAAAAAATTTTATTTTTTATGAAACAATTTGTTGTGGAACATAAAATTAATATAATTAATTTCCTGTATACCATAAATAATATAATTATTTTTATACAATCATAATTACAATAATAATAATTCTTTTTTAATTCCATAGGAATTACTAATTTTATTTTATTAAAAAAAAAAATTAAAATTTAAGCTTTAGTTTAGATATTTATTATATTAAATGAAGTTTTAAATATTAATTATATATTGTTATTTTATATAATTAGTTTCTAATTATATAAATTAATTAATATAAAGTATAATTAAACTTATTAAAATACTTTAATATTATATAATATTAAAAAAAAAAAAAAAAAAGATATTTCAATTTGAAAATTGTATATTAGTTTAAATAAATCAATACTTTTATAGATAGAAAAAATTATATAAATATCAAGAAAAAGTTTATTTTTTTTTTAAATCTATTTTTTTTTAATTATATATAAAATTATCATTATTAATTATAGCATAAATAATTATTTATTTCAATTTTAAAGCTATTTTTTTAAATTATATATAAAATTATCATTTTTAATTATAGCATAAATAATTATTTATTTCAAAAGTAAAGAAAAAATTATAAAGTTATGAATATACATATTTTAATTAGTATATTAATATTTATATGTGAGTAATTTAACTTTTTTTTTTTTTTTTTAATTATATATAAAATTATCATTATTAATTATAGCATAAATAATTATTTATTTAAAAAGTAAAGAAAAAATTATAATATTTTAATTAGTATATTAATATTTATATGTGAGTAATTTAACTAATAATAAAAGTAGTAATAACATTAATGTTAAGAATAATAAAATATTAATATAATTAATTTTTATAATGTTTAATATTAAATATAAACTGTATAGTCCAAAATGTTTATGGATATGACAATCTAACAAATCCAAATTCAACTTCTTCAACCAAATTATTATATAATTATCTTGTGAATAATTTTGGGAAAAAGTATTTAATATTTATAAATTTAATATAAATTTTTTTAGTAATATTTTTTTTCTTATTTTAAAGCATAAGAATATATATATATTGTAAATACAAAAGTATTAAAATAATAATAATAATAATAATAATAATATAAATTACTTTATAAAATTAAAGAATAATATCAGGACAAGTTGGTTCTGCAGGATATTTAGAAACTGAAGAATTCGATTATATAAAAAAAATTACTGGAAAAACTCCAGCAATGTTCAATGTTGACTTTATTGTAAAATATAAAATAATATTTCTTATTTTTAAAAGTGATTTATTATAAATAATATATATTAATATATTAATTGTTATATTAATTATTCATTAATAGTATCATTATAATTATATTCTAAATATTATGATATTTTAATACTTTTAAATAATAAATAGTTTGAATCTCTAGATCATGACTGGAAACCAGATGATAGTATTGCTGATATGGTTTTAGCTTGGTGGAAGAAATATGAAGGAAAAGGAATATTACATGCTCAGTGGCATTGGAATAAAAAAGGAAGTGATGGTCAAGTTAGTTTCTATACTAAAAATGTTGATTTCGATATAACTAAAGCTCTAATTGAAGGTACCAATGAATATAAAAGTATTATGGCAGATATGGATTATATTGCTTCACAAATAAAAATACTACAAGACAAAGATATTCCAATTATTTGGAGACCATTACATGAAGCTTCTGGAGGTTGGTTTTGGTGGGGTGCTAAAGGTCCCGAACCATGTGTAGCGCTGTATAAAATGATGTATGAAAGATTTACCAAAGTTCATAAATTGAATAATTTAATATGGTGTTGGAATGGAGGAATTGGTAATTGGTACCCAGGAGATGAATATGTCGACATAATCTCAGAAGATGTTTATGATAAACATAGTTCATTTGCCTCAAAATATAATTCTTTACTTAATCAAGTAGGAAATAAAAAAATTATTGCATTATCTGAAAATGGTAGTTTACCTGATATTGAATCTTGTATGAAAGAGAGAATTACCTGGAGTTTCTTTTGTACCTGGAATAATGAATATATTTTAAATAATAGTGATAATATCTATAATACTCCTGAATATATTAAAAGTGTTTATAACAGTAACTATGTTATTACTCAATCAGATTTACCATCTTTTGCAACAAAATCATTAGATTATGAAGTTAAGACAGTTTCAAATGGATTTCCAACTTGTAAATCATGCGATGTTACCGCAACAGGCACTGATGGGGTCTCTCTTTGGGGATGGGAAAATGAAAAAGTAAATTAATATTATTTTATATAAAAATATTAAATATAAATATTATATATATTAAAGTAATATATATAAATTTTTTATTAGATTTCATCATATAAATATTTATAATATTAATAATTTTATTTATTTTAAATAAAAATTATTATTGAAATAATTAAATAGTCTTGTAAAATAGACAAAGATAGATGTTTTAATTTGAATAATAAACTCATTAATAATAATGTATCTACTTTAAATGGTACCATGGAATCAACTGGGATAAATAATTCTACAAACATGATGTTTACATTATTATTATTATTATTATTATTAATTTTTAATCAATAACTGAATTAATTAACCATTTTTCTTTGTACAAACCAAATAATATATAACAAATCAAAAAAAAAAAAAAAAAAAAAAAAAAAAATAATAATAATAATAATAATAATTTAAAATATAATTTATATATAATTAATATAAAATACTTTTTACGTATAATTTGTACATATATTTGATTTTTATAATTTTTTAAATAAGTTATTAATACATATATGTCAATAGGTAATAACAAGTTAATGAATTATATGAAAATATAATTTGGAATATATGATAAATTTTTTTTTATTGTTCCTTTTTTTTTTTTTTTTTTTTTTTTTTTTTGGTTTAAAAAAAAAAAAAAAATAAAAAACATATATTAAAATTTATTGTATTACATTATCATAATTAGTATTAGAATTATATACTAATTATAATAAAAAACTATTTATTAATAATAGATTATTGATACGTTTAAGTATTATTAATAAAATACATTTCTTTAGTAAAATATTCGTAATTACTAAATAAAGTATTTTACACATAAATTATATATATATATATATTATATAATTTTTTTAATTATATGGTATGCTATAATTTACATTAAATTTTATCTTTTTTTTTTTTTTTTTTTTTTTTTTTTATATATATAACTTGATTAACTTGATGATAATATTTATACAATGATGCAGTAGTTAATAAATATAAAAATAATTTATTGAAGTATTTTTGATAATTTTTATGATAATTATTTATATTAAAAAGGTTTTAATAAGTGCTCATATTGATTTTTTTCTCAAAATATTTTTATAAGATATATCCCCTAAATTTTTAGTATACAATAGCAAAAAAAAAAGAAATTTTTTATTATTTATATAGAAGCAAAAAAAATTTTCATCCATAATACGATGTTCTGAATTTTGGAGTATAAAAACTTTTTTGTTGTGCTATTGATATTTGACCTGTTTGATTTGTTACTATTGTTGATGGCTTATTTGTCATACCTTTATTAATTGTATTCTCAACTGTACTAGATAACATAACTTTACTATTATTTGGTAATCCATGATGTATTAAATCATCAGCTTGATATGTTGCTGAACCTCTAGTATCTAGTGATGCATTTGGTGTTGTTGAGGATTCAACAGTATTTTCCATTGTATTAATAATAGCTCTAAATCTCATAAATTTCGTAAACAAGCCTTCTTTATTATTATTTGTATTTAATGTAACGGGTTGCTTTATTTCTTCTGGTTGTAATGGCTTTGGATTATCTATTGAAAGATTATAGGCTTCCTTTAATTGAATAAACAATGAATTATACTTTTGAATTTCAGCTTGACTTCCACAATATTCTACAAGCTTCGAATAAATAATACCATTGAAATATGGTATTCCAGTTAAATTACGATCAGAACCATTATATATAATACCCTTTTTCCATGATTTAATAGCTTCCGATATTTTACCAAATATAAGATACTTTAAGCCATAACATAAAGATAAGAAAGGAATTGATAACAAGTAGGATTGAAAATGATGTTCTAATATATCAATCATTTTATTCAATATACTGAGACAGATTTTACATTGTTCTCCTCCATAGTGAAAAACATCTTGATTATAACATTCATATAACATTTCAATAAAATGATTAAAACATAGTAGAATAACCCAACTTGAACGATTTAATTTATTTAAAATATTTATACATTTCTTCATATTATGCCAAAAATTTTTTAATATGTCTACATGTAATCTATATTTTACATCAGCCATTAAAGCATAGAATAATAACTGAATGGTATAATTAACTGTTTCAGGTTTATCACCCAATTGCTCTATTAGCTTCATCATATTTAATACTAATGACATATCATCTTCATCATCAATGGCTAAATAATTTAAATAAATTAAAGAAGTTGATAAACATTTATTTTTCCAATTATTCCTTTCAATGCCTTTATAATACAGTTCCTTTGCAAATTTTGAACTAATTTTAAAATTTCCCCTATGGAATTCCATAAATGATCTTAATGTCAAACCTAATTTTTAATTTACATAAAAATCATAAATTAAGTATTTAAAAATTGAATATTATTATTAAAAAGTTATATTTATTTATGTTTAAATTTTTAAATTTATTATTAATGTTAATTTAATTTATTTCTTATTTTATTTTGTTTTATTTTGTTTTATTTTATTCTGTTTTAATTTATTTTAATTTATTTTTTTTTATTTTATTTTATTTTACTTTATTTTATTTTATTCAATCAGTACTTTTATATTCATTTTCTCTTATTTATTTTATTTTATTTTATTCAATCAGAACTTTTATATTCATATTCTTCTATTTATTTTATTTTATTTTATTCAATCAGTACTTCTATACTCATATTCTTCTATTTATTTTATTCTATTTTGTCTTATTTTACTTTATTTTATTATTTTTCTTACATCTTTCATATTATTTTTTAATATTTTTTTTTTGTTTTAGTGACTTTTTAATATTTATATCATACCTTTGTATATATAACTACGTTCATTCAAGTCATAACCCAATCTAATAAGATTATCAAATTTTTTTGCAGCAATGTTCCATTTTCCAATAATAAAATTAGCTAAACCTAAATTATCGTACGTAATTAAATGATTGATGGTATTTTCATTTTGATTAAAAATTACTTCTTCGGCTTTTAATAGATAAACCCAACTAAGATCGTATTGCATATCACTTTTAGATTTGATTAAAAGATTAAGTCCATACATTGTTAATAACTGTGCAAACTGAGGATCTGGATATAATTTTACAGAATAAAGAATTCCAAGTTTTACAGTCATTAAAAAATATTTTAGTACATGTTGTTCATTATAAATTTCACTTAAACCTAATAAACAATTTCTTATAGCTTCAGTACGATCTTTATTTTTATACTCAATTTCAGCCTTAAAGTTATTTTTTATTAAAGCTTTATGTTTTGAATTGTATATACTTTCTTTTATCTTTATGGTTAAATTACTCTTAGGTAAACTAATTTTCATTAATTCTAAAGCAATGCTGATGTGTTTTTCAGCTTCTTTATACATCATGATCTGTAAATATGCATCACCCAATTCTCTATGCCATTGACTTAGTGTTTCATTACTAATTTCCATAATTAAAGAACTATCCTCATCTTCAAACATCTTAAATAATAATTTATAATATTTGATAGTTTCATGCATAGATCTAATTTGATAGAAATATCTACACACTAGTTCAAGATATTTTCTTGTTTTTTTCTTCTTATTAGAATGTGAATAATGCTCATATACAATAACTAAGAGATTTTTTTTATCAGAACTTTCTAAGTATTGTTGTTCATAATAATGTGCAAGAAAGGAGTGAATTTTCGTTCTTTGATCAAATGTCATCATTTTATATATAGATTTTTGCACGTTAGAACTAATAAACATATAGCAAACATATAACCAATTGCTATCATTCGGTGAATCTACTTTTTTTAGAAAATTGTATTTATCTAATTTATCTATATCTAAATATTTAATAGCATTTAGGGTATTTTGTATATCTTTCTTTTTTGAAGATGAATATATATATTGCATAATATCATATACATAAAATTGTTGTCCAATAACAGATGCCACTCGAAGAAATGATTGCATATTAGGTTGGAGTCTATCAAATTGGGTAATAATAATACTTTCAAGATCACCACCAGGTATAATTTCTTCAAGATCATCAGTAAGTACTGTTAAATATCCCATATTATCCATTTTACATGCTTTACCTTCATCTAACATCCATGTTACCATTCTTCTAATAAACATAGGGATACCTATTAGTTATTAATTTATAATAATAAATATATAGAATTATTAATATATAAATATTTTATTAATATTAATATTATTATTATTATTATTATTATTATTTTTATAATTATTATTATTATTATTATTATTATTATTATTATTATTATTATTATTATTATTATTATTTTAATATATTTTCAAAATAATTATAATACCTTGTGTTTTTTGATATATAATATCTAAAATTTTAGTGGATACACCTTTACATGGTTTATTAAATTTTGCTGTACATAAATGTTTTATGATTTCACAGGTTGCATCTTCTGAAATTCCACTTAATATAATTTTTCGTGAATTCGAATTTTTCATTTTTTGAAAAATTTGAACACCCTTTTCTTTTGAAGAATAACCTGAATCGGGAAAACTAAATAAACAGAATAGTAATTTTGGTTTTTGTTGAAAAATTAATTCAGTTAATTTCCATGATAATGGATCTGACCATTGTACATGATCTATGATTATAACTAAAGGGACTCTATATGAAACTTTAACTAGAATTCTTATCAATAAATTGTTTAGTTCATTAATTTTTGTTTGATTGTTTATTTTTTTCAAGCTTTCAGGTATAGGAAAATTTAATTCTGGTAATGCAATAGAAAATAAAGGAGCTAATTCAAGATTTTCCCCTAAATAATTTAATCCATCTATAATTTCTTTCTCAATACCAGAAGAAAAATTTTCTGAATAACTTTGGTCACTTCTGCTATTCAATGTCCGTAGTTCCATTATATCAACATTTGAGTTTGATGATTTATTTTCAAAAGATTTTGATTTTGGAATAGAACAGTCATTGTCAAAATTTATTTCATGCTTATAAGATAGTATTGGATTTTGATTATTTGAATTAAATGAGTTATTTTGTATTATATTTGGTGAATTTATTTCGGAATTTGTAGATGATAGTGATAATATATTATTATTTATGCTGATGTTATTTGTTATATTAGTATAGTTACTATTACTACTGTACAAATTTATTCCAGAATTAATAGAATTTCCTTGTTCATCTTGCCGTAGACTTTTAATATGCTTTGGGTTATATATAATATCATCAGATGTTTTTATGCTATCTGAATATAATTTTATTTCATCTGTAGTTATTGAATTTTCAGTTCTTAAATTTTCTAATATTGGTTTAATTGAGCTAATTTTTCTAATTAGTTTAAATAATCCAATAATTACTTGATAATAAGTTGAATATGGTGTTGCTTTATCTTTCTTTCTAGAAAACCCAACACTATTATGAAAATAATATAAAAAACAACATAAAATTAAAAATTAATTCTTCGAAATATATATATATATATATTTATTTTATTTTATTTATTTTATATATATATATATATTATTATTATTATAAATTGCTTTAATTATATATTAATAAATTGAAATAATAATATTTCAATTAATTATATACCATATATTGAATTTTAGTTTCTTTGATTCACTAATTAATTTATCTTCTAAAGGGATTAATCCTAGACCTTCATCTCCTTCAATAATAATAGTTTTATTATTACCATTTCTATCATAATCAATTAATTCTTTATTTAAAATTGAAATTTCTTTCTCTCTTCCAATTAATTCAATATCATCTTCCTTATTTTCAGATAAATCTCTTTCATCTGTTATTCTTGATTTTAGTTTTATTGGTTTATATACTTTAATAGAATTTGCTTTACCTTTCACTTCCATTAACCCAATATCTTCAAATAAAACTGAATCTCGTGATAGTGAATATGTTGTTTCGTCACAATATACAGTCCCATTTTTTGCTTTCATCATAAGACGAGCTTTTTTATAAAAGATATTAATGAATAATAAGAAGATATAGTTTAATTTTAAATAAATTTATAAATAGGGAAGAAGATTTTATGAAAATTTAAAAAATATGTATTATATAAGGTTTAAAAATGAATTCTTACCAGCCATATTTACTGAATCACCGACCTTTCAATAAATTTTAAATGATTTTTAAATTTAAAAAAAAAAAAAAAAAAAAAAAAAATTATTATAAATTACAAAATAAAAATCATTACTAATATTAATATAAAAATTTTTTCACTTACTACTGAATAATCTGACCGTATTTTATTTCCCTATTTCAAATTTAATACAATATATATTTATTAATAAAATAGATTTAAAAATATAATAATAATAATAATAATAATAATTAACAATAAAATAATTATAAAAAAAATTAGATTCCTTAACATTATAAAATTTAATTTCAATTTTTTTTTTTAAAAAAAAAAAAAAAAAACATAATAATAATAATAATAATAATAATAAATATTAAGAAGAAAAGATATACTTACAATACCACCAACCCATGTCATTCCTGTACCAACCCCAATAGTAAAATCTTCTAATATTCTTTTTAAATTTGAACATATCTGTAGTGATGATTCAATGCCATTTAATGCATCATTATTATGAGAATATGGAGGAATACCAAAATATAAAAGGATAACAGCACCTTTATCATCATATAAAAATTGTCTTAGTGTTCCTTCCTGTACTGCTAATATACGTTGCACTGCATTTAGTGCTTCTTGCGCTATTTGTAAATCCTCTTTACTTTCAAATTTTACTTGAGACAACCGTATAAAAACAGTAGTAACTTTTCTTAATTCACTAAATTCTACAAGATTATTTACACCACTTTCCATTTTATGCAATGCACTTACATTAACATAATACCTCCATTTATTATATAGCTCTTTATCAAAATATGATTCTTTCTGGGTATTATTTTGTAAACTCCTTTTCTCCACATTAAAAACATTATCTGGAATTTTACCACTCTCAATTATAACACATCCATCACCATTATAATTTATTGTTAGATATTTTTTAAATTCATCATTAAAATTTTTAACAAATTTCCATGCTTGGTTTGAAATTGCGATTTGCCCTGTATATTACATTATTATATATTTATATTATATATATGTATATATATATATATTTAGGTATATTATAAATTTAAAAAAAAAAAAAAAAAAAAATTAATAAAATTATATGAATAAAAAATGAATAATAATAAAAAAATTTTTTATTAAATATTAAATATAGATAGATAGATATTGATTTTTGAACAAATCTTATTAACCTGATTTTGCTTCATCAAGAATTTTTGATATTTGAGAAGTAACATTTCCTTTTTTTAATTACAATTAATATAGTAATAAAATTATAATAAAAAATATCAAATTTTAATATTTTATAAAACAAAACGTTTTATTTATTTATTATAATTATTTCAATACAACAATATCATAATAAATATAATTATTTATTTATACCAGCAATAAAATGTTCCCATCGACCAGGAGGACCACCTACATGTATATGAAACATATTTCCAGCACCTAAAGCTAAATGTATACCCAATACTGTTTGATATCCCGGAATATATACTGGATTTTCATTAACTGTTTTAATTAAATCCAAACAACACATTATTACATTTATAATCATAAAACCTGCATCAAAAAAATTAAAAGTACTATCCGCTCCAACTTCTGATAGATCATTTCCTAGATCATATGTCCAACAAAATATAACAGCATCCCCTATTATTAATAATGTTTATAATATTATTATTGTTTTTTTTTTTTTTTTTTTTCAACGTTTTATTATTATTATTATTTTAATGAATTGTAATGTAATTTTATATTAAAATTTTTTTAATTTGAATTACGTTAATAATATTATTACTTAATTATTGTATATATTATATTATTTTTTAAATAAATCAAAAAAAAAAAAAATTTTTTTTTTTTTTTTGTGAAATTCTTATATTTTAATTTATTTTTAATATTTTTTATTTTTATAATATTTACCAGCAAATTTTACTAGTTAAAGAAATGAATGTTAGAAATGTTTGGTTTTTCGTGTAGATGTGAATTATGTAGATGAATGAATGTTAGATGGATATAATTAGAGTTTAATAAGTATAGATGAGAAATAATAATATTATTAATATTATTAAATAGTTGTAATTTATTTATTTTTGTTTTTGTTTTTGTTTTATTTTTATTTTTTGATTATTTAAAATAGAAAAAAAAATAAAATAAAATAATATATATAGAAATATATAAAATTAAATTGTATTTGTTAAAAAATTAAATTAGCAATAGATTATAATCAATTATTTATAATAATTCTTATTATTGTTATTGTTATATTTATGATGATATTAAATTAGATAATTACTCAGATCTCCTCCATATTGTGTTATTACATCTATTAACATATCTAAATATCCATTCATTGTTTTTGAAAGTAATTCAGCACCAATACTACCTTGTTCTGCCAGTACTGATGCTAATTTACTATATCCTGTATACCATTATTTAATTTTATTAATTATGTTTTTTTTTTTTTTTTTTTTTTTCAAAAAAAATAAAAAGCAATGTAGTATATTAATAAAAAAATGTGGATATTTGATAAAATTTTTAATCATGATTATATATATTAATATAAATAATATATGAAAATTATATATATATAATAATTAAATATAGTTTAATCAATATCATAAATATATATTTCATAATTTATATTTGAAATATAAATGAAAATAAAAATAATATTTAATTTTAAAATATATATATATATGTATATGTATATTAGGAAAAAAAAAAATTTTTTTTTTCTCTTTAATGATTCATACCACTAATATCTGCTATAACGACAATACCATAGCACGGCAATGCTTGAGGTGTTAAGCTTTTTATATTAGGTATTGTTGATAAATATTTTCGTATATGATCTGATAAAAAAGGAGATACATTTTTACATAATTCTCTATAATATTCTGCATCATTGGTATTATTGGTATTTATAAAACTATTTATATTACTAACATTTATTATATCTGTCATTTGTCTTTATTTATATTAGATTTTCAAATAATATATTATAAAATAATAATATTAATTATTATTATATAAAAAAGAAAAAAAATTCGATAGATATTCTTTTCCGAAAAACCTCGATCAATAAATAATGTAAGTTTTATGAGTTTAATATATGTTTCTTAATTATAAAAAAAAAAAATTGTCTAATATATTTGATATATATTTCAATTTTATTATAGTATAATGTATATGTATATATTATATTATGTTAAATTGTTGTATTAATTATAAAAAAAAAAAAAAAAAAAAAAAAAAAAAAAAAAATATTGAATATTTTTTATTAAATATTGATTGTCTTTTTTTTTTTTTTTTTTTTTTTTTTTTTTATTTTGAATGAAATGTTTATTTTAATATAATATGTAATTTAAATAATGAATAATAATATATATATTATATAGTATTTTCAAATTTAAAGATTTTGTATTATTATTATTCATTTTTATTTCTTCCAATTTTCTTTTTTTTATTTCCTATTAATTCATATATTGAATATATTTATAATAATAAAAATATTATTATATAAAGATAATCAATTAATATAAGATAATATTAGTGTTGATATTTAATATATATTTTATTATTATTAGAACTTTTTTTTTTTTTTTCCATTTATTACTTTTATTAATTCTAAAGAAAAGAATAATAAAATCATATATATACATTAAATAATTTGATTACTCCAATTAAAAAGTAGTTGATTATATTAATTTAGATATACTAATATATGAAAAAATATATATATAATATAATGATTCTTTTTCCAAATAAAAATATATATCTATAAATTTATTGAAAAATCAAAGGGTATATTCGATAATTGAACCACTATAGTATATTTAATATATATGTATTTTTATTTTTCCGTATTGAATATTAAAAATTTGATATATGTTTAATATTTAATATTCATTATTCAAATCTCAAAAAAATATTTGTAGTTCCTTCTCATTAATAGTTATCATGTCAATATATGATTTTCCTTAAAAAAAAAAAAAAAAAAATAGATTATCATATATAATAAAATTTCGAATTCATAAACTACAAAATAAAAACATCAAATATATATAAATTTCAAAATACTAAAAAAAAAAAAAAAAAAAATAATAAATAATAAATATTGAATATAGTATATATAAAATTTTATTATATATTATTCATATCAAATAATATATATATACTGAATAATTATAAAAAAAAATTATCCATATCAAATAATGAAATTTAATACATATTTTTTTCATTATCATAATAAATATTTTAACTTTTATAATTATTAAAATTAATTATCAATTAAAATTATTTTTTAAAATTTGAAGTAAAAAAAAAAAATATTATAATAATAAACTTTAAATATATAAAAAAGGGAAAGTTTATAATGAATTTTAAATAATAAAATTATATTAACATATAAATAATATTTATAAAAATACAACTTTTAATAATTCTTTAATTATATATATATCTATCAAATAACTATCAAATAATAAAAGTAAAAATTTTAAAAATAAAATAAAATCGTATTTTCAATGAATTATTGTAGTTTTTAAATTTTATTCTTTTTTATTTTAATTTTTTATATTTTTTATTATTTAAAATTTTTTTTATAAATCTTAATCTATTTTTTATTTTAAATTTTTAAAACTTCATTTTTTTACATATCCTATTTATATAAAAAAAAAAATATGAATATAATTTTAGTTTATAGATATGAATAATCATATTATTAAATATGGTCTATATGACACTTTTTTCTTTTTTGATATATAAATCGTTTCATTTATATTTTCATATGCATAATTTTTAATGAAATTTTTGAAATTTCTTATATTTCATAATAATTATGTTATTTATTTATTTTTTTTTTTATTTTTAATATCTATACAATTTCTTATTTCGTTAATTTTTTAAATCTGATTTAGTTTTTAATTTGGCTACTATTATATGAAAATAATGAAAAAAATAGTAACATTAAAAAAAATATACATATATATATATATATATATATAAATTTAAACAATATTAATTTAATAATGTTAATTGTTAATAAAAAAATATATTTTATTATTAATTTGATACGATATCAATATCATTATTTTAAAGTAAATAAAAATAATTTTAATGAACTATTATCAATTAATTTAATAATATAAATATTAATCAAAAATTATAATTATACGAATAGTCACTTATATAAAAAAATTATAAATTATACGCCTTCATGAAAAGAAATAAAAATAAAAATAAAAATAAAAAAAAATAGAAATAAAAATAAAAATATTAAAAAAAAAAATGATCAATTTTATATATTTTATATATAACTTATTTTTTATAAGCTATAAACTTTTATTAATAAATTAAATTATTCCATCTTAATACATATATTAATATTAAAATAATTATTATTATTTTTATTTTATTATTATTATGTATTATTATTTATTATGTATTATTTATTATGTATTATTACTTAATATCAATTATTATTTATTATTTATTCTATTATTTTTTATTAATTATTCAAATAAAAATAATAATAATAATGGGAGAGTTGCATTTCGTCAAGTAGCGTGTCATTAAAATGCAACTTTTTACTAATACGCCAATAATAATGTTAGCTATTTTTCTTTTTATACAAAAAAAAAATGTATTACTAAATTCGTATTATTAAATTTATAATTAATATATTAATTTATTCAATATTACAAGTTTTTTTTTTTTTTTTTTTTTTTTTTTTTTTTTTTTTAATTTTTTAATTTTCTGTTTTTATTTTGTTTGTAATTTTAATTTTAACCTTTAATCACTAAAATTTATTTATTCACCTTTTCAAAATTATATTTTATTATTTAATTTAATTAAACTTTTCAGAGACATTTAATCTTTTTAATAGTAATTAATAATAATTCAGAATTATTATTATTTTAAAATATTGTATAATAAATTTAGATTTAAAAATAAACAAGTTTTATTAATAAATGAAAAAATAATAATAATAAACAAAATATCTTGCTGTAAAAGTATTTTACTATATATAATCATATAATATTTTATATATAATTATTTAAAGAATTCTAATACAATATATATATATATTTAAGTTTATAGTTCCTATTTTTAATTTTGATCTAATAATAATGGAAATTATTGGATAAATATTTAAAGTAATTTTCCATATAAAATTATTTTTAATAATTTTCATATATATATGTATTTACCAAATTTTAAAACTATTTAAATATTCAAAGAATATAATATGATAAAGTATTAAATAATCAAAAGAATTTATTATTTTATTAAAATATTTTTGGGAAAAATAAAAGATTTATTAAAGTAGTATACATAATATTTTTATATTATACTAATTTATTAATTTGTTAATTGTATTAAAATAAATTTATATATATATTTATTTTTTTTATTTATATTTATTTATTTATTTTTTATTTTTTTTATTTTTTTTATTTTTTTATTTTTTTTATTCATATTTTATTTTTTTTTTATTACTTTTTTTATTTATTTTTTATTTATTTATTATTCTATTTTTTATTCTTATTTTTAAAGAGTAAAAAGAAAAATATCAAAGACTCTTTTTTAAGCATATATGTAATAAAAAAAAAAAAAAAAAAAAAATAATTGGTATATTTTTTTTTTCTGAATTCTTTTAATATTTTAACTTTTCCCCTTTTACTCTATATATATTAATATAAATAATTTTTAATACTAAATATTATTTCTCTATTAATAAAAATTTAATAATAATAATATTTTAAAATTATTTTTTTTTTTTAAATGTAAAAAAAAAAAAAAAAAAAAATTAATTAATCGTGTTATCCAATTTTTTAATTATTATGTTTAATTTTTTATAATTTAAAAATATTGGTATACTGATTATTATTTATTTATTTATTATTATTATTTTGTAATAATATATATTATCTTAATAATTAAACATATATATTTCTTAAATATTTTTTTTAAATAAAATATATATATAACAGTATCTTTTTTTTTTTTTTTTTAATATTAAATATTATTAATTATTATTAGAAATATATATTTTTATAAATTTTTGATTTTATACTATTCCATCTTAATGTTTCATCTAATAAAAATGATTATTTATATATTAGTATTTTGATAAAAATTTTTTAGCATTTATAAATTAATTAGCTGAATTTAGTTAAAAATTGATGAATAGTGCGTATGTTTGAGTTATTTTATTATTATCATTAAGATTTTATAAACAACTTTTATATTTATTGTTTATTTTTATTATTTTATTATTTTATTATTATTATTTTATTATTATCACTATTATATATTTATATACTCCGTCAAGAGATTAAACTTTTTTAAATCATATTTATTGTTGATGACGGAGGAAACAATTGAATAAAAGGTACTGATGTTTCCTTTTTAAAACTATATGAACTTTTATTATCTAATTCACAATTTATTAATTCTTCTTTAAAATTACCTAATGAATTATTATTATTATTATTATTATTATTGTTATCATTATCATTATTATTATTATTGTTACTATTATTGTGAATTCCATCTTCCTCAGTGTAATAATATGTACTACTTCCACAACTACTTCCATTATCAAAAACTTTACTCCATCTATAATGTATGTTTGTTTGATTAATTATATCACCAAAGAGACTATAACTACTAGTTCTATTAACATTTTTGTATCCATTATATGAAAAATTATTTATATTTTCATTTTTATTACCAAAAGAATAATACACAATATTACTTTGTTGGTGACAACTATTGACTGAATTACTATGTACACTTATTCCTATATTATCTTTAAAAGCAGAAACATCCATACTATATCTAGATTTAGTCGGATTTCTTGAAAAAGAAGTTTCATGATCAAGTTTAGGCACAGATCTACTTCTCTTCATTTTTATGGCTCTTAGTAATTCAATATCACGAGATAATCTATTATTTGAAAATGTTCTAATATTTCCAGAATTACTACTATGACTATTTCCATTACTAGATGCGTATGAATTAAGAGATGAATTTGAATTTTTATATTTAATCATACTCGTGCTTCTTCTCTTAAGTTGGGTATCTTGGTTAGGAATATTTTTATTATAATTTGTATTTAATTTATTATATGATGATGATAAAGAAGCACCATTGCTTTCCCTATTATATCTACTTCTTCTTTTATTTTGTTGTATTTCTCCTTTATTATTTTCAAATTTCGTAATTTGACCACTCGTAAGACAAACCGCATGAGAACGACGATGTCTTGATTGAGTTCTATTATGTCCTTTAACAAATGATTTTTCATTCTCATAACTTTCATATCTTTTAGATGAATTGGAACTATGCTCCTTTTGATATTGTTCCTTTTGTTTATTTTCAACAGCATTACATAATTCTGATAAAATAACTTGATTAGCCTTAGAATATATTAGATTTAATTCATTAGTAGTTAATGAAAAAGCGTAAGATCTTTTACGACCTTTTATTGTATTATAATTTGTTGAGGTAGCAGGTAGTGAAAAGCGTTTTCTTTCATTTTCATCATCTTCCAAATCAACCTTTTCATTAAGTCTCTCATTTAAAAAATCAGCATAGCCACAAGAATTAATTTCAAATTTAGGATCAACTTCAGCCCTTAAAGAATTATCAACTGGAGATACCAAGGTTGAAGAAGTAGAATAACATGGAGAAGGAATATATGAAGTTGATGTTGATTCTTGGTACTTAAAACCTTCAAATGGATCATTTACTAAAGTTGATGCTGAAAAATTACTAGCTGTATTCATATGATGAGTTTTAATTGAATTATTTATAGGTATAACTAAAGATTGTAAGGTTTGTTTTGTTTTAAGTTTTTTTGATTGTTGAGGCTGTATGATGAATGTTTGTTCATCAATACTTTCATTATTTTCATTACTAATTTCAATTGTAATGTTTCTCTTTTTATAATTTTCCTTTGTTAATTGAGCACCTTTTAATAGATTAGTTTGTTCAATTTCATATTCTTTCTCTACTATTCGATTATTTTGTTCATATATGTTATTAGCTTTGATTGGTAAAAAGCTACTTACATCGGAGTCTTGAAATTGAAAATCATCAATTGACATATTTGAGTTTATTCCTTTATTTTCTTTTTTCTTTAGCCAACTAAATTTTGATGGGTTAATAGGTATACATAAGAGATTTGGTTTGGAAGCAGAAAACATCTTTCTGTTTTGCTTCTTTTTTATTTCATTAGACTTAATAAATTTATTTGATTTATTATTTAACTTATTTTCCTTATAAGTCGATACATTTTCTTCGGTATATATATTACAATGTATAGTATTCATTTCAATATACTCATTTTTAGATTTAAAAAGTCTTATTATTAGTGGTATTTCCTTATTTAACGGACCATTATATTTTGATTTTGATTTTTTAATTTTTATACTTTTTCCTTTCTTTTTATTATTCCATACTGATTTATTTATCCAATTAAGTACTGATTTTATAGAATATTGGTCTTCGATAGTATATGAATTAGATGATAAAGGTGAAGTGGTATAAATATCTATTTTTTCATATTTTTCTTTTAAGCAATCATTCAACTCTATATAGCGTCCATCTACATCATTTATTTCATCAACAACCATAACACATTTTTTAAAGTTTTGTTTTTCTGAATTTAAATTTAAATGATATAAAGGTCTATCTAATTTATCAAATATAGGAATACCATCAACTCTTTTCCTTACATTTAACATTTTGATAAATATTCTAATATATATTTAGTAAAATATCTTTATAATTTTTTTTTTTATTATTTCTATAATAAATAAGTTTATATTATATTATCTAATAATAATTTTATTATTATTATTGTAAATAAATTGTCTAATTAATTGAAGTATATTTCAGGAATAATAGTGTTTTAATAATAACAAAATCTTTTCTAATTTATTACTATTATCAATATTTATTAATTCCAAAAACATTACACTATCAATAATTTGTTATTTTATTTTATTTTTATTATATTTTATATTATTTTATTGTATTTTTCTTTATTTTGTTTTTATTTTATTTTTATTTTGCTTTTATTTTATTTTTTATTTTTTTTTTTTCATTTTTATTTTATTTTTTCTTAATTGTAATTATAAAATATTATTAATATTTAATTTAATTTAAAAATGAATAATATTTAATTTAATTAAAATTTTCAATTAAAATATTCATTTTCTCTAAATTATAACTAATAAATTTATTTATAATTATTTAATAATATTATTTAAACCTTCTTTATTATATTTTTTTCACCTAAAGGTTTAATAATAAAAAAATATCTAAATTTAAAATGCTTTATGAATAGGTTGCATTTATTAACATTAAATAAAGTTTAACTGATATATTGTATTAGATATTTTTTACTTTTGATAATTTATTTTTTTAATTTCTTATTATTATTTTATTTTATTTTACTTTATTTTATTTTATTTTTTTATTTTATTTTATTTTATTTCATTTCATTTCATTTTTTTTGGTAGAAAAAAAAATTTTAAATTAGAATAAAATAAAATAAAAATAAAATAATAATAATAATAATGATAATAAAATAAAATATACAAAAATAAAAAAAATAAAATAAAATAAAATAAAATAAAAAAATAAGGAAAAACCCAATATTTTAAATAAAAAAAAAAATTAAAAATTGGGCTACTTTTATAATTATATCAAATTTCTATAAATTAAATTAATAATATATTAAAATTTATAAAAAAAAAATATACAGATATAATTTATTTTAAAATATAGTAAATATAACAATTTATTAGTAATTAAAATAATTAGATATTCTTATATATAGGAATATAAATTAACTTGGTGAATACTATTTACATTTTTTTAAAAAGAAAAAAAAAAAATTCACACATTTCTTTAGTTTCACATATTAATTTGAAATGTATTACAGAATAAATTAAATTCTATTAAAAAAAAAAAAAAAGAATATTAATTTTTTTTTTATTTATTATTAAATTTTTTTATTTAAATTAAATTTTATTATGACATTTTTTTTAAAAAAATAAACTTTAAAATAACCATTTTTTATATATAATACATTTTTTTTATTCATCGGTCATATTCTTAAAAAAAAAGATATATAAAAATATGAATTTAAGTAAAACAAAATTCTCCTATTTTATTCAGAGTGTTTATCTTTATTAATCTTCCTATTAATTATTATTCTTTTTCACGTTATATATTTTTTTTAAAAAAAAAGTTTTTAATTATTTTTAACAATTTTTTTGTTAAACAAAAAATATTATTGAAAATTTTGTATTTTTTAAAATAGGAATAAAGGAAAAAAAATTTTTTTATCTTTTTTATTATTTAATAATAATTTAATTTTAATAAAATTTAATAAATATTTATTAAACTTATAATCAAAGTTAATTTTTTTTTTTTTTATTTGCTTTATTTATATATTTATTATTATTTTTTTAATAAAATAATTATTTTTAATTTTCATCATCCACAAATTTATGGTTGTTTTATTATAGATTCATTATTATTAACAAAATTATTTATATCTTTAAAATTATAATTTTCCTAATTAAATATATTCTATATTAAAAAAAAAAGATTTTATATTCTAAATATAATATAAAACTTTATTACATTTCTAATTAATAATTATATAATTAATATTTATGATAACGTGTAACCTATACTTATTTTAATTTATGGTTATACGAATATTCTATAGAATTAAATTTAAATTTGTATAAATTTTATATATAAAAAAAAATGAATTAATATATTAATATCATATAATAATATAATAATAGTATTATATATATAATATAATATATAATTCAAAATAAATACATTGAATATAAAAAAATGATAATATTTTCAGTTACTCATATTCAATTTTTTAAAAAAGAAAAAACGAATATCAGTTTATTCATTGTCAAGCAATAAAATATTTATTAATAATTAGAGTTTATTATTTAATACTGTAATTTAATTAAATATAATAAATAATAATAAATTATATATTAAATATAATTGTAATAATAAATAATTCATATAATTTATATTATAAAAGTGGTATATATACATGTATTATAAATTATTTTAAAGTATGTTATTCAATTATATATATTAAATTTTTTTTAAAAATTTTTATTTTCCATCATTATAAATAGAAAATTAATAATAATAATTTTAGATTTTTAATATAAATAAAATGAATAGAATATCTATTTTGTTACCATTATATAATGTTTTAGTTCAAAATAAAGGTAAAAAAAAGATTAATAAAAAAATTAACATGTAATTTACATTATTATTTTGTAAAAATTTAAATTTTAATACATTATATTTATTTAAAAATATAATATATATATATTCTGATTAAATTTTATATAATATATAATATTTAATAGATATTATAAGAAGAATACAAGTAAATAATAAATAAATAAATAAATTAATAAAAGTATGGAAACTTTTAAAATGTTTTTTTTTTTTTTTTTTTAATTTTTAATTTTTTAGAACTTTTTAATTTCTCTGTTTATTATTATTTTATTATTATTTTATTATTATTATTATTTTATTTTATTATTATTATTATTATTTTATTATTATTTTATTATCATTATTATTATTTTATTATTTATTATTTTATTATTATTTTATTATTATTATTAATATTATTGACTAGAGTTCTTTTTTTTTTTTTTTTCTATTAGAAATTTTCTAGAAATCAAAAAGTTTATCTATGGCTGATACATATTAAACTTTATTATTAATATTTTCGAAAATTATACTATACAGAAAAAATTCACTTAATTTTTTGTTTTTGATTTTTTTTTAATATTAATATATTAATTATACCATATATGATCAATGCAAAATAAAATTTTGTTTATGACTTTTATGATAACATTTGTTGTTATTTGTTCGTATTTCTTCAGAGTAAATATCTCATCTCAAAAATAAAAATAAAAATAAACGATAACATATTTAATTTTAGATATATTTTGCAGAAATGGACATGTCTTTCTCTATATATAAAATATATATATGTGGTATATTTTAATAGTCTAATAACTAGTAAAAATAAAAAACTATAGTTATGAAAAAAAAGAAAATAATTTTTAAATAAGAACAAAATTTAAATTAACTATATTAAATATTATTATAATACTATTGTTTAGTTTTTTTTTTTTTTTTATTTCCTTTTTTTTTTATTGTTTGTTTTTTATCTGTTTGTGTGATTTTAATTATTATTAAATTATTTATTAATTATTAAATTGTTATATATATCTAATTATTAATGAATAATTTAAAAAAAATTATAATAAATAATAATAAAAAAATGTTATAAAACTTAAATTAATATAAATTTTGCATTCAAATACAAATATTATAATCACGGATAATATTTTTATTGCTTAAAAAAAAGTTTATTTTTATACATATTTAATAAAACTTTATTAAATATGTATAAAATAAATAATAAAAAAAATAAATAATCAAAATCTTCTTAATTCAAAGACTCGTTTATAACTATACAAAATAAAAACAATTTTTTATATATAGATAATGACCATTAACCGTTTTACATTAATAAAAAGCAAAAAGTAAATATGATGAAAAATTTTTATATGTATTTAATATATTAATAATAATAATAATAATAATAAAAATTATTTTAAAAATTTTATAAAATAAGAAATAATTAAAATTTACAGCCCATGTAACATTTTTTTAATTTTTTTTTTTTTTTTTTTTTTTATTCTTTCCAAAGAAAATCTTTAAAAATAAATTTTATTATAAATATATATATTTAATTTTGTATAAATTTTGTATAAAAATTTTTTCTATTGTTTAAATAAAAATTTTATATAATATATATATTATATATATAAATAATAAAGTTTTGTAAAAAAAATTCTAAATATTAGCCCATACATGCAATATTCCTCCCAAGAAAAAAAGAAATTTATGAAGTCAATGAAAATTATAAATTCATTTGTATTTATAAGATTATTTTTTTTATATATATTAGAATTCACACTTCAAATTTCGTAATTTCAAATTTCATTTATTATTTTATTAATATTTATTTATTTATTTATAATTATAGTTAACTACTTTTTAATAATTATATTTAATATTTTTTTATATATATTTTTTACTACATAAATTTTAATTATATCACAATTTTATTTTATGTGTTATTACATAAATATTTTTATGTACGTCATACATGCGCCATATTACAATTTATATAATAGTTAATATCTTAATAATTTATAATATTTATACATAAAATTTATATATGTTATTTTGTTTAATAACAAGAATAATATTCATATATTAAACTTTATTTCTAACATTCCCCCTAAAGTTTAATATTCTTTAAATAAAAAATTTATTATTTTTAATTACTAAAGCTAGAAAGAATGTTGTTTCTAAATTTACTCATTAGAGTAGAATTAAGATATTTGGTAAAACCATCAGCTATATTAAGTTCTGATTTAATATAATTTAATTTTATTTTACCTTCTCGAACTAGTTCTCTAATTTTGTGATATTTTAAATCAATATGCTTTGACTTAAGATTTATAGTTTCGTTTTCACAATTATAAATTTAATTGTTATATTATTTATATTTATATTTAGTTCTTTAAATAAATTTTTATACCATAAACATTGACATGCGCACTCATGTATCCCGTAATATTCACTTTCTGCTGTAGATACTGCTACGGTATTTTGCAATTTAGAATACCAACTAACGGATCCTGAGTTTATTGTCATCACGTATCCAGTGGTAGATTTTCTAGTATCGGGATCACCACCTAAATCCGCATCTACGTAGACCTCAAAATTATAATTATCATTTTTACTAAATTTAATTCCATAATTTGGTGTGTATTTTAAATATCTAAATATTTTTATGACATTAAACCAATCCTCATAATTTGGATTTTGGTTTTTATGTGATGCTTTACTTACCGAAAATAAGATATCTGGCCTTGTACATATGGCAAGATATTACAGATTACCAACGGCTTGTCTATATTTTGTTGAATTAAATGATTTCTCTTTTAATTTTTTATTATTAATTGGAATCATATTTGAGCATGGTTTTAATTTATCTATATTGAATTTTTTAAATATATCATTCAAATATCTCTTTTGATGAATTAAATATCCATCTTTACATTTAACAAATTTTATACCTACTATAAAATCAACATAACCTGTATCAGTTATATCAAATTTATCTTTTAATAATCTTTTAACTTTTAAAATTTCTTTATCTTCACCTGTGATGAGAATATCATCTACATATACACCTAGAAGGCAAATAATTTTATTATACGCATTTCTTTTAACATATAGACAAGGTTCACTTAATAGTCTATTAAAATTCATGTCAATTAGAGCTTCATTTAGAGTGTCATTCCACATACGTCCTGCTTGTTTAAGACCATATAAAGCTTTGTTTAACTTGCAATATTTCATTCCTTGATGGTCGTCACCTTCTGGTAGTTCCATATATATGTCTTCATTTAATTTTGTATTTAAATAAGCTGCCTTAATATCTAATTGATGTATGTTATAATTATTCTTTGCAACTATAGAAGTAATGATCCTAATTGTATCTTGTTTTAAAGTGGGTGCGAATGTTTCTTTATAATCTATTCCATATTGTTGAGTAAAATATATATATTTTTTACTACATAAATTTTAATTATATCACAATTTTATTTTATGTGTTATTACATAAATATTTTTATGTACGTCATACATGCGCCATATTACAATTTATATAATAGTTAATATCTTAATAATTTATAATATTTATACATAAAATTTATATATGTTATTTTGTTTAATAACAAGAATAATATTCATATATTAAACTTTATTTCTAACAATATATATGAGTGAATTAATAGTAATTCGTAATTCATTTCATTTCTTTTTTTTTTTAAAAAAAAATTATTACTAAGAAATTCTAATTTTATATATTATTTTTATTATATTATCGTTATTGTTTATTTACTATTATTCATTATTATTATTATTGGAATATTATAAAATGTCAATAATTATATTAATAATATTAAATATAAGAAATTTTATAATATTTATTTTACAATTAAATTAAAAGTTTTATATATAAAAAATGTTTTATCTCTTATATTTCAAAAAAAAATTTTTTTTATTTCAAATCTTAATTTAAAGGCACATGTTGAATATTAAAATTTTTTACCAAATAGAAATTATATTAAAAATATAAGATTATTAATATTTTTATTTATATATTATCATTATTTCTTTTTTTTATATTATTATAATTATTATTACTATAAACTATATTATATTATATTATATTATATTATATTATATTATATTATATTATATTATATTATATTATATTATATTATATTATATTATATTATATTATATTATATTATATTATATTATATTATATTATATTATATTATATTATATTATATTATATTATATTATAGATGATAAAAACCTACGACTTTCTTTTAAACTATCTTTATATCAATAGGAAGAAAGGTAAAGATTTTTATTATAATATTTAAATTATTATATTAATAATAACATCGATAATATAGATGATGATATTAATAATAGAAATAATATAACACTTTTCCTTTATGTTTTATTTATATTTTTTATTTTTTAAAATAATTAAAATTTATGATTTATTCAACTTTATTTATTTAAAAGAATGATTAGCTAAAATGCATGATTTTTATTAAAAATTGACAAAAAAAATTAATGCATGTAAGAAAGCTTTTTTTTATTTTTTTGTTTTTTGTTTTTTAAGACTGGAATCTGGAATTAATAAGAGTGGAAGACCTTAAGGCCTCCACTCTCTTCCTTAAAACGTATCAAACACATTCAAACTCTCATTAGATTATTTGCCATATAGTTTTTTTTTTTTTTTTTTGGGGTCGATGTAGATTTCTCTCTAAGCAAGGCTAATATGAAAGACATTCATATAATGGGCTTCTTTTCAGAGATCTCATGAACCATCATAAAAGGAGGAACAACTACACTAACCCACACACAGATTAAGTGCTCTCTACACTAGTAATTATAAAGCGTATCAACAGGAATACTTAACATAGTGAGCGAAACATCCAACTTCATTTATAAAAAAAAAAAAAAAAAAAAAAAAAAAGAAAAAAAAATTATATTTGATAAATTCTTTGTAATTTATATATATATATATATATATATATATATAGCTACAATTATTACAAACTTTATTTATTTATTCATTTATTAAGTACATATACATATATATTTTCTAAATAAAAAAAAAAAAAAAAAAAAAAAAAAAAAAAAAAAAAAAAAAATTAATAAAAAAAATAAATATTATTTGTCCAAATTGAACATAATATATATATATATATATATTTTTTTTTTTTTTAATAATAATAATGGGAAATAAAAAGTAATGTTCAAAATAAGATGTATAAATACAATCAAAAAAAAAAAAAAAAAATAAACAAATAAATAAATAAAAAATTCATATACAATGAACTTCACCCTCCAAATAATTTAAGAATTCTGTTTAAAAAGAGAATTCTTATTCCAGATTAGGGTTTAAATTGACAATCTTCAAAGCATATACATTCCAACTCCCTGAGATGCTTGTTCCAAGTTCATAGAAGGATCGCTGGAGCTTGCATCCATTCTAGCCTAAAAGATAATTATGGTCTTCTCTTTTCAGAGGTATTAGTTCTGCTGACCTGTCTTTCTGCATTTTCGGTATTGACCCTCCTGATTAGTTTGTGCTGTTCTACAGAATTGTATCTTTATTTTTTTTTTTTTTTTTTTTTTTTTTTTTTTTTAGACAGGGAAGAGAATACACTTCCAAAACTTTATTAAATTTTATTTTAAAAAATACATGCAGGTGAAAAGTACATTTGAAATTAAAAATAAAAAATTAAAAAATAAAAAAATAAAAAAGCTCGAAAATACTATGTATTTCGGCAAGTTGTACTATGCGGGAATTCTTCCCTTCCTAACAAATAAAAAAGAAATAAAACCTAGAAGTAACATCTTTAAAATAGATAGTGTGGTGTCCACTAAACTCTCCCCGGATTCATCATTTATTGAACTACTAGGGCAAGATTCATCCTTCGTAGAAATAGATGACGATCCTGTATTATCATTATGCCTTATCAGTACGACGTCGACGCTCTTGGATAAGTTTGGTATTTTGCAATACCTATCAAATAATAGCTCAAACGAACTACTTATGATAGGTATTGCACTTGTTAAGAATTCCGCCAAGCCCACAATTTTTGGAACAGGTGACTCAGATGAACCTTTGAAAAGTAGTTCATTTAATTGTCTCTGTTCCCCACTATCGAAATGTAGCTCATTTAAAACTAAAGTCCCACCAAGAAGGAACAAGTATATATAATGATTGATATAATCTTCAAAATTAGAAATAGAGTCATAGGAAGAAAGAGGATTAAACGCTCTAATCTTCCTAAGGAATAAAACATAGAAATTATCGATGAAATTTAAAGAATTCCATCTAAAAGATGCAAGAGCATCGCACTTAAAAATCCAATGTTCAAAAGATTGTTTATCTTCGCCACAACAGTGGCAAGACTTGGGTCAATCTTCTGAAACTCTACCCATTCTAATAGCAATAGTAGTATTGTATTAATAACCACAGCGTAAACGTATAATCCGCGAAAACCCTAAATTGAATTGGGGATGTTTTAAGCTAAGCATAATTATAGCTTTATTGTTTGAGAACTTATTACAATCGTAATTTTGACCTTTAATACCTTGAAATTTAGCTACTGATTTCCAGTAACGTTCTAAAATATCGTCATATTTTTCACATTTATATTTTTTGATTTTTTTATACAGTGTTCTAGATTCTTTAGTCCAGGAATAATAATGCATTTTGGGAATTGTATCTTTATACCATCATATAAATAAATTTATTAAAACTTTTTTTAAATAGAAAAATAATAATAAAATAAAATAAAATAAAATAAAATAAAATAAAATAAAATAAAATAATTTTGTACCACCAAAATAAATAAATTAAAGAATTTTAAAAGAAAATACATTTATATATATTAAAATGAACTTTTAATCATATTAATTATCTTTTTTTTTTTTTTTTTTTTTTTAATTTTATTTTTTTGTTTATTTATTATTATATTATTTTTTATTTTTTCTTATTTTAATATTAAATAAAAAAAATTATTTTTTTTTATTTAAAGATTATTATATAATTTACATATATAAATTAAATACTAAATTTAGATTTTATTAATTTAAGAAAAATAATAATACTACTATAAAATTTTAGGAACTTATTTAATGTTAGCCTTAACCATAGTAGAAGCCTTAATAACACCCTTATCAGTTCTGAATGGAACATCTTTCCATGTAGCAACTAAATCATCATTAGTAGTGAAATCAACTTGTAATGCCTCAAAAACCTTCTTCTTTGGATTAAGTTGTTTGTCTGGTTCACCTTCGAAACCTTCAAAGTAAACTTTATCACCTGGTTGACTACCTTCTGGTGGAACTAAAAGTTCAACCTTTGTATGTTCGGCGTTAGAAGCACATAAAACCATAGCGAAAGATTTAATACCTCTCATAGCAACTGGCTTTAAGTTCTTAAGAACAACAACATTCTTTTGATTAATATCATCTTCCTTAAGGAAATTAACTAAACCACTGACAACTTCACGAACATCACCATTACCTAAATCAATCTTTTCAACGTATAAAGAATCAGCATTTGGATGACGCTTAACTTCTAAAACCTTACCAATACCAATATCTAAACGAGAAATTGTAATTTCTTCAACCTTAGCCTTTGGTGGTTCCTTTTTAGCCTTCTTTTCCTTCTTTTCTTTTCTAGCCTTTTTCTTATCTTCAACAGAGGTTTCAGCAACTTCAGCTGGTGCTGGAGCTTCTTGAGCTGGTGCATTTCTCTTTTGAGAAGCAGTTAATGGTAAATCAACTTTAACGTTATCACCATAGATGGACTTAACCTTGTACATCTTAGTTTCAGTATCAATTTCTGGAACTTCACCATAGACTGTTTTAACTTCATACATACCCTTAACACCATTGGCATTAGCAGTAGCCTTTGGAGCAGCCTTTTCTTTTTTTTCTTTCTTGGCAGCTTTCTTGTCCTTCTTGTCTTTCTTTTCTTTTTTCTCGTTTTTTTGAGCACCAGAATCAGCCTTAGAAGCCATCTTTCCAGCCTTACCATCTGGAATAGAAATAATATCCATGGAGGTACCGTCATAAGCCTTATCAACAATGTAATAACCCTTACGTTCAATTTGAATGATATCACCCTTCTTTAATGAAGCCATGTTAATATCACCAACAGCAGCCTTCTTGAATTCAGTAACTGGAGTAATGAAGTCCTTGACTTCATCATCTTCTTCTAACTTACGCTTAGTGATAAGGTAATCATAATCTAATAAAGTAACATCAACGACACTCTTGTCACCATTAGCAGCAATTCTAGATAACCAAGTAACCTTCTTCTTAGTCTTCTTGAAATCACCATCAAGATGTAAGACGATATCCATGGAATCAACAGCAGTATGGTCAGCATTCCAGTTAATCTTCTTAACAATTGCATTACCCCAATCCATTAAAGTGAATTCCTCATTATCTTGTAATTCAGCAACATCAGCGAATTCTAAGTAAATCTTGTTAGAATAATTGACAGTCTTAGTACCAACATCTGGATTCTTCTTGTGTCTTGGAATTTCTTTTGTGGATGGAGCAAAATCATCTAAAATGTTAACTTCAACAAGCTTTTCCTTTTCTAAAGCAGCATATCTTGGTGCAACTGGATCAATAACCTTCTTGTTAATAGCCCACAACTTATCCCATTCAAGCATAAGATCCTTTTGTGAGGCACCTTGCATTAAAATGTAATTACGTAAGGCTTCAATAGTCATACCACGTCTACGAATACCTCTGATAGTTGGGAAACGTGGATCATCCCATCCAGTAACAAGACCTTGATCAACAAACCATTGAAGCTTACGCTTAGATAATAAAGTGTAAACAAAGTTCATACGACTGTAATCCCAAATGTGAACCCATCTGAGATTAAGATTCTTTAAGAACCATTCATATTGTGGGTTACGGTCACGGTATTCAATGGTACGTAAAGCGTGAGTAACACCTTCAATACTGTCAACAATTGGACAAGCAAAATCGTAAGTTGGGTAAATCTTCCACTTGTCACCAGTTTGGTGATGTGGAAGAAGGTTACAACGATAGATAACAGGATCACGAAGAGCCTTATTCTTGTTGTCTACACTAATCTTAGCACGTAAACAGCACTTTAAACCAAATTCAGTACCGTTCTTCATTTCTTCGAAACGTCTTAAGTTTTCTTCAACTGGAAGATCTCTGCACTTAGATGGAATACCTTCACCTCTTTGATGTCTCATAGTTTCACGATCAGTATCATCAACATAAGCCTTACCATCCTTAATAATTTGAATAGCATAGTTATAGATAGTATCGAAATGATCGGAAGTGTGAGTACAGACATCACCTTCAATACCAATTAACTTTAAATCTTCCTTGATACTTTCTTCGAATTCTTCCTTTTCCTTACTTGGGTTAGTATCATCAAAACGAACAATTAATTTACCATTGTAATGTTTAGCAAAGTATTGATTTAATAAAGCAGCTTTGGCATGACCAACGTGAAGATAACCACTTGGTTCTGGTGGGAAACGAGTACAAACTTTACCCATTTCAGCATCCTTAAGACCAATATCAAAGGATCCTTGATCCTTCTTAACCTTAGTTGATTCAACATATTTGTTTAAAGCATCAACAGCTGCTTGAACATAGCTTAATGAACCAACAAAATTAAACCAACGAGTTAAATTGTCACCAATATCACCATTCTTTAAGTTCTTGCCAAAAATAGCATTACCTTTAATTATTATAAATTATTATTTAATAATGACATGAATTTAATGAACTTTGAATCAATATTTAAAACTATATTAAAAAATAATAATAATAATAATAATAATAATATAATCATTTAATTCATATAAAAATATACATACTCTTTAAAGCACCCCAAATAAATAAATCGGCTAAAGTAATGTGATAACCAGAAATAAAGGAACGAAGAGCTAAATGATTTTCTAATTTATCAAAAGTGTTCATCAAAGATTTGAAATCTTTACCAAGAAGACTATCTTGAACAATATCTAACCAGTAATCAATCTTTTAAAAAAAAAATCAATAAAATAAAAATTTCATTAATTATTAGTAAAATTATTACCATATAAATACTCATAAATTGTTGTGAATTACATTGCTTAATAACAAATATCAATTTTAAAACTTATTTGATAAAGTATTAATATATAAATATATATTTATATAACTTACTTCAGAAGCCTTAGCTGGGTCAGTATTATAAGCATCAATATTTGAAATACGACATAAAGCACGAGTAACATGATTGATACCTTTGAATTCAGTACTTTTTATTTTATTTTACAAAAATATCATTTTATAAAAAAAAATTTAATAAATTTATAATTTTTAAATAAATATTTATCATATATATAATTTATTTTTATATTTACCCATCAACATTTAAAACAACATTTTCTTTTTGATCTTTTGAAAAAGTAACATTAATTTTATTAGCAAAGCAAACGACCAAAGGTCCTTTTTTTTTTTTTTTTTTTTTTTTTTTAATATTTTAAAAATTTTAAAATAATTTTATTATTATTAAATATTAAATCTTCATCTTAAATATTATATATTTTATAATAAATATTTTATAATAAATATTTTATATTAAATATTTTATAATTACCATAAGCTGGATTTTTGACTAAAAAACTAGCAGAAGCCTATTATAAATTCAAATGTAAATATTATTAAAAAAAAAAAAAAAAAAAAAAAAAAAATTAATTATTTTATATCATTTTATTATTTTTTAAATTTAAATTATAATTATTCCTAAAACATTTTTTTGTTTTGTTCCTAATATCATTAATATTATACTTATTATTAATATTAATATTAATAATAGGTAAAAAATTATAATTATTATTATTATTATTATTATTATTATTATTATTATTATTATTATTATTATTTAAATTGTCGAAAAAATATTTTAATAAAATATAATGAAAAATGAGTCATGATATAAATAAATAATATACTTTTTTAAAATACTATATTTATACTTTTATTTTTGAAATTATTTTTTAAAAAAAAAATAAAATAACTAAAAGTATATTATATTATATTATATATAATACATTAATTGTTTTGATTCTATTGAATTTAAATTTCAAAATACATTATATTCCCATCTCAAATAACTTTTCTTTATTATTAATTACCATTTCTTAAAGTTATATATTATCAAATTATTTTGATTAATTGATAAATTCAAACTAATTAAAAAAAATTTTTTATTACTAAAATTACCTTTTAATACACAAAAAAAAATCTTTAAATTTTAAAAAATTACAGCCAATCATTTCAATTCCCAATAATTATATAAAAAATTATATATATATATATATATTTTTTTTATTTAATAAAATAATATGTAGCATCTTTAATTTATTTTTATATACATTTTTAATAATTTGTAAATTTTTTATTGAAAATACAAATTAATTTTATAAATATATCTCAATATTCTATGTAATTTTTTTTGTTTTTTTACAGATATAAAAATATATTAATTCTTAACAATCTTTACAAATTATATTAAAATAGTAAATTTTTAAATATATAATACATATTTAAATTATAAAAATTGGCATTTATTATTTATTATCTATTTTTCATTTTTTAATTTTTAAAATAATGAAATAAATAATAAAATAAGTATTAATAATATCCTAATAATGTTAAATAATTTAAACTATTAATCATTATTTATTATATACTTTAAAGTACAATAGCAACCAGATTTATTATTTATAGAGTCTTTTATAATCATGGTTAAATGATCTTTATTATAAATAACTTTTGTTTCATCATCTTCATATAAACCATTTTTTGGATTTAATTTTACTTTGAAAGATGCACAATCATAATCATCACTCTCAATAGTTTCTGATACTGGAGTAAATCCCAAATAATTTTTTTCATTGGTATCTGTTATATAATTCTGAGCGCAAGCAATAACGTCTTTTGCTAAACCATCTAAAAAGTTATCACATTCAGTACATGAATAATCAATACATTTTAATTTAGAATTTAAAATTTGATTTTGTAATGGAATAGCATATATTGAAAGTATTATACTCAAAATTAAAATTATGATATATTTTATCATATTGTTATAATAATGATTTATTTCCGATATAATAATCTAAATAATTGAAAAACTTTTGATATATTAACAAAAGAATTACAAAAATTATAATTTTCAATATATTGTTTATTATTCTAATTTATAATATTTTTTACTTAATATATATACAATATTGTGAAGAGAATAATAACAAACAAAAAAAAAAGAAAAAAGAAAAAAAATAATTAAATTAAAATATTAAAAATTAGAAAATAAATATATATTTATGAAATGTTTAAGAAAAAATTTTTTGAATTTGTATAATGTCCTGTTATAAAGAATATTTTGATTAAATGAATGTTTCAAATTAGTTTTATTGGAAATTCATATCATTAATGAGATGAATTTTGGTTAATTAATGATAATTAAACTAATTAGTAAATTTTATTTGACTATTTCACCTGAAAATACGTTAATTACATTAAAAATATGTATCATTATAAATATAAAATACAATAGAAACATTTTTTTAATAACTTTAATTATTATAAATTATAGTATTTAATTTATTTTTATTTTAATTCTTTTATTTTTTATTTAATAAAATTTATGAATAATTTATAGTTATTTTTTCCAATAATTTTTGAAGTAGAACATATTATCAATAAAGTTAGTATTTAATATAGACTTTACTAATTTATATAAAAGTTAAATAGAAATTTAAAATATTATATCAAAACATTAAATAAAAAGAAGAAGATAATTATTAAATAAATAAATAAATAATAAATAAGTAAATAATAATTTTTTTTTAAACTGGGATTAACACGAGGGGAGGACAATAGGGCTCTCTCCCTTAAGCGCATCAGACTCTTATTAGATTCTTTTAGATTCTTTGCCATACCATTTTGATGTCGATGGGGACCTCTAAGTAAGGCTAATGTGAAAAACAATTCCTATATACTGTTTTATACGACAGAATTCTCTTCAGTAATCTTGAACCATAATCAAGAGAGAAATAATTACACTAATTTTCTCACTGCTATAAATAATAAATTAGTAAATAATAAATAAAGAGATAAAGAGATAAATATCAAATAAATAAGAAAAAAAATAATAAATATATAAATAAATAATTAGAAAAATAAAATAATGTTTCTTTATTTAAAAATTTTAAATTCAAAATATCCACCAAAATTTTAAATTATTAATATTAAAGTTTATATTATTATTATTACAATTATTATAATTATTATTATTATTATTATTATTATTACAATTATAATAATTTTTATAATTATTATTATTATTTAATAATTATTATAATTATTATTATTATAATTATTATTATTTTAATTATTATTATTTTAATTATTATTATTTGTTTATTATTAAAATTATTATTTAATAATTATTATAATTATTATAATTATTATTGTATAAAACTTTTTATTCTGTGATAAATTGTTAATTGGTTTTTGTTATAGGACTTTTAGGATATGAAATGGGTGACTTTTTTTTTTATTAGTACTTTATAAAAGTTTCCAAATTTTAAAATTGCTTAATTATATATATATTTTATTTTTAATTTAATCCCTATATTCCTCTTTATATCAATCTTCTTTTATTATCATTATTATTATTATTATTATTATTTATCTTCTTTTATAATTTGGCTACTCTTTAATTAACCTTAATTATTATTTCTTCTAATAATTTTATTTTTTTATATTATTTTATTAATATATATATATGTTTTTTTTTTTTTTTTTTCAAATATTTTAAAAATGAAAAAAAAAATATTTTAATATTTTTTGAATATAAAATTATTATTTATATAATAGAATTTATAACATAAAAAAAATTAAAAATATTGTATTTTTTTTTAATATTTAATAAATTTATATCTATATTTTAATTTGTTTTATATTATATATTAAATAAGACATGTAACAATAGCTTGACTATATACATTTTTGAAAATGTATCAATAATGTAATACAATTTGTTATTATTTATGAAATTAAATAATGATTTATAATAAATGAAAAATAATATAAATTGATATTAAATCAAAACATTAGAATTGATTAATAATATATGGGTAATATATTTTAAAATATAAATATATTTATATATTTTTCTATGGTAAAAATATACATTATTATATATAAACTTTTTATAAAAATATATATTTAAAAATAAATATTACTTTTCAACACTATTTGTATTTATTATTAAAATGTCAATTGAAATATCATTTTATATTTTTTCAAATAAATATTAATATCTTAACACAATATAAATAAACTTTTAATGAATATTTATATCTATTTTTTTCTTTTTAATTTTTTATTGAAAAATAAAATTTATGAAAAAGTCCATATTTTTAAATTATAAATATCTAAATAACAATATATTAGAATATATGCAAGAATTGTAGGTTTATATAAAATAATACTAATATACTATTATACTAATATTACATACATAAACTTTAAATATATATATTTGTTAATAATAAACAATATTAATTAATAATATTGAAACAAATAAAAAAAATTTTTTCATGTTATAATGTAAAAATACATTAAACGAAAACTTTACACCCAAAAAATAAAAAAAAATAATAATAATAACAAAAAAAAAATAACAAAAAAAAAAAAAATAACAAAAAAAAAAAAAATAAAATAATAATAATAATAATAATTATAATGATAATAAATAAATAATAATAATAATTATTATTAATAATCATAGAGTCAAATAAGAATATATAATAATCTATTAATTTAATAATAGTAATAAAAGTGTAATATTTTAAATAATATTTATAAATCAAAGTAAATAACATAAATATATTTTCGAAAGTGAATTAATGTTTTTTTTTTTTAATAAATTATTTAGTAAATTATATAAATGAATTTTTAAAAAGTTAGATAATAATAGTTGTATATATTAATTTTTTTTTTATTATTTCATAAATATTATTTATTAATTATATTAATTTATTAAAATAATTTTGTTACAATAAATAAATTAATAAATAAATAGATAAATAATATTAAAAAGATACAAGTCGTAACATAAAAAAATTTATTAATTAATGTCGTCAAGTCTATTAAATTATTCAGAAAAGTACTCTCTACCCGAGTATAATTATAAATCACATCCAACATCAAGTTACGATTCACAATCATTTAAAAAGACATCACTACATTATTGTAAAAAAACAATCGTTTGGATTTTTTCATTAAAGCCAAGAATATTGAACCGTTCAAAATTTGGAGTTGCCTTTGGATACTTCTTTTACGTTTTTAAAATAATATTGGTAATGTATTTCATATTTTCAAAATTAGGTTTTTTAGGTAACAGCAATAAAAACAAGGCTGCTACCTCAAATATAGGACCTAATCCAGAACCTCCAGAAAATAAAAAAAATATTATTCAAAAAATATTTACAACTACAGCAGTACCACAAGATACCTACGGTGGCCATCCACCAAGAAATATGTCAAGAGTATACGCTCATGTAAATGAAAAAATGCCAAGGGAATATTGGGATTGGGAAAGTACAACTCTTCAATTTAGGTAAAAATGATAAATATATGTTCATATATTATATTTTTTAAAATTCATATATAATATTAACTTAATATATAAATTTTAAATCACACACTTATTATATTAATAAAATTTAAAATATATTTATATTTTAAATGAAAAATAAATGTTAACGAATAATATTATAAATATAAAAGTGATAATTCTAAATATATTGTAGGTGAACCTGTTGGTAGAGGAAAATATTCTGATGTTTATAAATGTAAATCACCAGAATATGATTATCCTTTAGTTATGAAAGTCTTTAAACCAGAACGTACTAAGCGTATAAGAAGAGAAATTTTAATTTTAAAGAATTTAAAAGGTGGACCAAATATTATTCCATTAATTGATGTCATTAAAGATAAAGAAGTAATTATATAATTTTTATTTTAATGTATATAATACAATACATGAAATAGTTATACAATAAAACTCGAATTTATAATAATAATAATTATAATATTAATAATTAAAATGAAATAAAGTTGAATAAAAATATTATGGAAATTATTTTTTTTCAAAAATAAAATAATTATAAATAATTAATATATATATCGGTTTAATTTCATTTGTTTTAACTGATATTAGAGAGGAAATCCAACTCTTGTTTTCCCATATATTGATAGTAATAATTGGAAAGAGGAATATCCAAAATTTAATCTTCGTCAAATTAAACGATTGATATATGAATTATTGAAAGCATTACAATATAGTCATTCAAAAGGTATTATGCATCGTGATGTTAAACCTCATAATGTATGTATTGATAAAAATACAAGAGAGGTTTGGCTTCTTGATTGGGGTCTTGCCGAATTCTATCATGTTGGTGTTAAAAATAATGTAAGAGTTGCTTCAAGATATTATAAGGCTCCAGAACAATTAGTTAATTATCAGTTGTATGATTATTCTTTAGATATGTGGAGTCTAGGTGTTGTTCTTGCTGGTTTGGTAATTAATTTAAATAAATAAATAAATAATATATATTAATATATGTTTAATAAAGTTTTTAAATTTCAAATTAACAAATTTTAATTTGTACATAATCTTCCTTATCAAATATATTTAAATATTATAAATATGATCAATAATAATTATGATTTAAAAAAAAAAAAAAAAAAAAAAAAAAAAAAAAAAAAAAAAGATTTTTAGAAAAGAATTTTTCTTTAAAGGAGATAGTGATGAAGATCAACTTTTAAAAATTATGTCTGTATTAGGTACCGATGATCTTAATGATTATATTAACGACTATGAAATTAAATTAGATTCAAAGATTAGAAGACTTGTTGAAAGTTATGAGTAAGTGTATTAATTTAATATATTTTAAATAAAATACAATAATAATAATAATAATAATAATAAAAAGTCTTAAACATAAATTTATATAGATAAATATTTTGTTTGTTATTATTATATAATATTTTAATTATTAATAATATATTATATTATATATAAAACAGTTTCGAAAAGTTAGATTGGTCTATCTTTATTAATGAAAAAAATAAAGAATTAGCTACTAAAGAAGCTGTAGATTTAGTAGATCATTTATTGAGATATGATCATCAAACAAGATTAACAGCAGAAGAAGCCATGGCCCATTCATTCTTCGGTAAGTTAATATATAAATATAATTTATTATTATTAAATGTTGTTTATTTAATCAATTTAAATGAAATAAAATTTACTAATTTTTTTTAATTATTTATGTATTGTACATTAAATATATATATTATTAGATGAAGTTCGTGATGCGTAAAATCATTGTCTAATGCAATAATAGTAATTCAAAAATAAAATAAAATAAAATAAAATAAAATAAAATGAAAAATAAAAGTAAAAAATAAAATAAAATAAAATAAAAAATAAAAGTAAAAAATAGAATAAAAATTAAAAATAAAATATGATAAAATAAGACAAATAAATTAATAAAATAGAAACTATTTTATTTAAGAATATTAAATTAAAAAAAAAATATATATATATATCGATAAATTATTAAAAAATAAAAATAAAATAAAATAAATAATATTAATTATAATAATATATAAATAAACATAAATAATTTAAAAAAAAAAAAAAAATAATAATTGATAACAATTAATAAAAATTAATAGAAATCAACAACATTAATAGTATAAATGAAATTATTTTTAATACTATTGCTCAATTTTATTTTTTTATTTTAAAATCATTCAAAATAAAATTAACATTATTAATTATATTTATAATTATTATTATTATGTTATAACTAAAATAGATAATATAATATGTATATATATATATATTATTTTATGATATTTTATTGTATTTTAATAATATTTAATAATTAAAATAAAAGAATTTTACATGAAATTTTAAATTAATAGAATTATAATATATATATATAGTAATTAAATAAAGATAACAATTTTTTTAAATAAAAATAAATACGATAATAATTTGATTAAAACATATTTTACAAATAATTTTAGTATTTCTATTATCTAGCGAAAAAATAGTACTGTAATAAAAAAAAAAAAAAAAAAGGAAAAGATAAGAAAAGATAAGAAAAGATAAGAAAAATAAGAAAAATGAAATATAAATATAATAATTGAATAAGTTAATAAGTTTTTAATGAATTTTAATAAATTGTTAAGATATAATAAATTAAATTAAAATAAATAATTTTTAGTTTGAAAAAATAAAAAAATATAAAAAGAAAAAAAAAAAAATAAAAGTAAAAATAAATTAAATTAAATAATAATAATAATAATAAGCATATATTACTATTACTATTTTAGTTTTTGATCTTTAATCATATTTTCAGATTTAGTATTTTTTTCATCTTCTTCAGTTGTATTATTGATTTTTGTTTTTGGCTTTACACCTAAAGCTGTAGCAGAAGAGAATATCATTTCTAAAGCACCTAAAGTTTGATATATTTTTCTTTCGAATTTTAATTCAGAATGTACTTTATTTTGAATTTTTGAAAATAATTCATCAACTATTACAGATTGACCAATAACATGTATATACATATC
>JACVTC010000116.1:22500-52500 GCA_016946835.1 Neocallimastix lanati (nom. inval.) | reverse complement strand
TTAAACCAGTAGCATCTCCGGCAACAAGTAATTGCCCATCACTTCTTATATGACCACTATATGCAATATCAGTAAATCTTGATATTGTTTTTTTTACAGTATTAGAAACTGGACTATAAATTTGGACTCTCGCTGAACTAGTAACAGCAAAATTATGTGGTTCTACTTGTGAAAAATAAATGGAATTAATTGGACCATGTTCTTTTACTAAAATTGGATTCTGTTTTGCAAAGTTAAGATTATTTTTTATAAAATATATAAAAAAATAAAATGATAATTTATTTTCAAATTTAATAATTGTTATTATTTTTTTTTTTAAAAAAAAAAAAAAAAAAAAAAAAAAAAGAAAGAAAGAAAGAAAGAAAGAAAGAAAAAGAGAAAGAAAAAAAGAAAAAATGAAAGAAAATGTTAAATATATATCAAATGAAATGTTAAATTTCAATTGAAATGCAAAAAATATATATAATATTAAAAATATATATATATATATTTGTTATAATTTGGTAATATAAAAATTTAAAATTTAAAAATTTCATTTTATTACTTTAAATTTTTTCCAATAATATTCATTAGTATACCCAGTTTCAATTCTTGGATATTTTTTAATGACTAAACGTTTGTAATCAGTCATTTTATATATATATATATTATTGCTTAAAATATAATTAACACTTCTTAATATATATATATATAAAAAAAAAAAAAAAGAAAAAAGTAATAATAATAATAAGTATAAAGAATTTTATTGGCTAAATTTTTAAAATTATTTATTTATAATTATAAATAAAAATTTTAATATAAATAATATATTCCATTTTTATATTAATGTTTTTTTATTAATAAATATTAATATTATTATGTTTAATATAAATCAAAAAAAAAATATTAATATCAAGAATATCCAAATATAAAAAATAAAAAAAAAAAAAAAAAAAGTTAATTAGACTTTATTGTTGATGTTTCTTGATTCTCAATTGAATTGTAATAATAAAAAATAATTAAGTGCAAGTCTCATTATTTAATAAAAGTCATTTAAATAAAATTTTAAAAGAAAAGTTTTACATATCATATATTATTTTTTCTTCTTTATTTTCAAATTTATTCATAGTATATATTTTTTTATTTAAATTTTAATTTATTTATTTATTCATAAAAAGTTTCAATGACACAATTATTGATTAATACTAATAACTTTTTTTATTTTTTTATTCGATATTTTTTTTTTTCTTTTTTTTGTAAAAAAATAATAATTTCAAAATGAAACAAAAGAAAATTGAATTTTTATATAAATTTTTTTTCTATAATATTCACTTCTATTTTATAGTTTGATTTAATAAATATTTTTATATATAATAATATATATATATTTATATAAGTAGTATAAAAAAAAGCATTTTTTTTTTTTATTTTAAAATTTATATTTAATAATCATTATTTATTGTTAAATAAACTTTATTAATTTTTATGAATAACAAAAATAAAAATACAATTAAAAAAAAAAAAAAAAAAAAAAAAAATATATATTTATATTCATATATATAATTAGTCATAAATTTATTTAATTATGTCCATGTTGTTCATGAATATCCATGTTGTTCATAAGATGAGTGGCATGATTAACATCATCACCATCTCTTTCAGCACCATTATTAATATTAAGTGGTGCTAAAGAATCTTCATTGTCCATATCAGATAGAATACCATTCAAGTTCTCTGATGTTAAAACCCGCGCACGGGGATTGATTTCATTAAAGAATCCATTTGGATGATTTTCATTATTTGCAGAATTAGCAGCAGCATTATTTATAAAATTATTTAAATTATTATTAGTATTTATTCCATTATCATTACTATTATTATTTATATTTATAGGGTTTGATGCATTATTTACATTGGAATCACTTTCGTTATTAGTATAAATTGTATTATGAAGGCCACTAGAACGTCCTGTTTCCTGATTATTACCCGACTCTCCCATATCTTGATTAAGAGGTACATTTGTACAATTTGTATCAGTACTTGCATTATTTAATCTATTATTTAATTGATATCTTAAATCTTCACTATCATCAGATCTTAACGTTTGAACTGGTCTTCTAGTCGTTGAAAGAGTAGTAACTGGGGTACTAGACAAAATGCCTGGAGAACTTGATAAAGCATTTGAATCAATATCATCATCTAATCCACTGAAACTTTCCATACTAACACTAGCAACTAAATTAGCAACTTGACGACATAATGGACATTGGAACATATTACCAGTTGAAAGTATAGGGGTTACACATTTATAATGGAAGCAATGAGAACATGGTGCAACAAACAAAGCTTGAAATGGCCCTATACCACATAAACAAATACAACAATCCACTGAACCCTTTGAGTTAACATCATCATCTGCAGTATGACTAGAATATGGATTAGTTGCTGATAAAAGAGCTTTTAAAGCAGCTCTAAATCTATATATTTCAATAATATATAAATATTATTATTTTTTAAATAGGATTTATAATATTTAAAAGAAAATAATAATAGTAATCATGAACAAGTAAATAAATAAATTAATTATATATATAAAATATAAAGAATATGGTATAATCATACATAAATTATATATAATAATATAACATATATATTATAAAATGTTAATTTTAACTAGCTTATTTTATTTTATTCTATTTTAAATTAATTCTTTTTATATATATTTATGTAATTATATTTATTTTTACCTGGTTGGATTAGCTTGTCTACGTTGCTGTATAACTTTTCTATTAACTATAACAATTTTTATAATAACACACTTATATATATCTATAACATAAAAATTAAATTCCAATTTATATATAATAAAATTAACAATACATGAATATTTATTGTAATAATAATTTAAATTAATAATTTAATATTTATTATCCGATGTTACTTTAAATTTTTTAAATTTTATATATTTATTAATTACCTTCTGATTTTCCTTGATAATCAATACCTAATTGTATAATATCATTATCTTTTAAAGGATATGGTCTACTTTCCTTTCCTGAAGGACTAAGTCTCATATGATTTAAGAAAGTGCCAGAAGAACTAGCAGTATCTTTCAAATAAACCTTTAATAATATTAAAAAATTATATTATTATTAATATTTATAATTAAAATACTATAAAATTGTTTAATATTTTTGATTTAATTTATTTTAAGTTAAAACTTTAAAGAATTCCATAAGATTATCATTATTAGAATTGAACATTAAAATACTGTATTATTTGAATCATATTTATTATTTTCTTATTTTTTTAAAAAAATATATATATATATATAATAATTTATGTACTTGTCCATCTTTTGCCCAGATTTCAGCATGGCTTCTACTAACGACTTTACTTTTGAACCAAATCGCATTATCATTAGCAATATTATCATTATTGTTCCCTGGTCTATTAACTTGTCTACCAATTTTAACAACCATTCCTTCAATAAGATCACGCTCAATTTTATCAAATGTTAATGGATTTGGACTTCTACTTGTATCTGGATAAGAAACTAATTGAATAGATACAACTGGAACATTACTATTATCTTCTATAATATTTGAACCAGACATACTTGGTTGTGACATCTTTATTTAATATTTTTTTGTTAAAATATATTTTCAAAACTATATTAATTGAAATGTTTATTTAAAATTTTATAATAAAATGAAAAGAATTACAATAATAGAGAATAATGTAAAGATATATCATTTGTAATATTTATATATTTATATATTTATATATTTAAAATTGAACATTAAAATTTAATAATTTCATTTTAATATAAGAAATATAAGTTCTATATGTTATATAAATAAATTCATTTACCTTTAACTTTGTTATTCCTAAATATTATTATATATATACTAACTTTTTTCTTTTTACATTTATATATTTATAAATATTATTATAATTTTATATGTTAGAAAATAATGTTTTTTATTAAAATTTTATATTTTTAAATTAATTATTTTTATTATTTTATTTCTAGTTTATTTACTTAATATTAATTATTTTACATATTTTATTTACAATTATTCACTTGTTATTTTCATATATAATAACTTTTATCAAAAAGAAAATAATAAAAAAATGATTTTATATATGTGAAGAAAGAATTAATTTTATATTTAAATTAATTTTTCTTAATTTACTAGAACTATAAAAAAAAAAAAAAAAAAAAAAAAAAAAAAAAAAAAAAAAAAAAAAGGCATTAAAAGAGAAAAAAATTATAATAATAAATAGTATAAGTTTTAATATAATTTATCCTAAGAAAAAAAAAAAAAAAAAAGCATTTATAATTTATTTTATGTACATTTATAAAAAATATAAATAACAGTTTGAAATATATTTAATAAATAATATATTCATGGAAATAAAAATATATATTATAATTTATTTTAAAATTAAATAAAATTTATATAATAATTTACTATTAATTATGACAAAATATAAGATTTTATAAATCCAAACTAAAAACTATAAATAAAAATATACCTAGCAAATATATTATTAATTTATTTTATAATTAACTTAAATTTAAGTAATTTATATTTTTACATATGTACATAAATTTATGAATAATCAAACAATAATATGGCGTGGAATTTTTTTTAAAACATTCACGCCACAATATTATTTTTTTAATATAATTATTTTATCTTAATTATACAAAATATTAATTTATGATATACATGATTGTATAAATTATAAATTATGGATGATTTTTTATATATAAAATAAACATAGAAATAACATAATAAATTAAATGTTTTAAAGCATTAATATCAATAAATAAATAGTTTATCATAATGCAAAATTTTATTTTATTTTTGAAAATCTATTTTTATATAAATTTCATTCATGATTAAACTTTATGTTAATATTATAATAGATTATCGAAATATTAATTGGGGTATATTATCTATATTATTCATTAATTTTTTATCGATTTAATATTAAATTTTAATTTTCAACCTATATTTATTATTATTATTATTATTATTATTATTATTATTATTATTATTATTATTATTATTATTATTATTATTATTATTATTATTATTATTATTATTATTATTATTATTATTATTATTATTATTATTATTATTATTATTATTATTATTATTATTATTATTATTATTATTATTATTATTATTATTATTATTATTATTATTATTATTATTATTATTATTATTATTATTATTATTATTATTATTATTATTATTATTATTATTATTATTATTATTATTATTATTATTGTTATTATTATTATTAACTACCTAATTGTATTTATGTTTTGTATTATATAAATTAATACCTTTATTTTATATTGTATAAATTTATGTTAACAAACATTTTTAATATTTTGTGTAACTTGTATATAACAAATTTATTCATGTGATATAATGTTCTATAAAATATCATGAATGTATAATCCACTTCTCACCTTATCACTTATTATTATTATTATTACTATTAGTGTTGTAGTAGTACATCAAATTATTGATGTCAATCAATATCATGAAGGTTAACTCCATACACTTCCTAATAATAATAATGATCCAATTTGATTAATTTTTAGAATCATAATAAAATAATACTAAAACTTAACATTTATACATTAAAATGTATTTATTTTTCATATACATTAAAAAATGTTAAAATATACAAATAATCAATAAAACTTAAAAGTTTATAATAATTTATATATGCAAATAAAAAAAGTTAATAATAATTTATGTTAGTAGATGAGAAAAAAAGTATATAATAAAATATTTTCATAATTGTTACTCAGTTATAAATTAAAGAATCTACTAGTTCTGGTGCTATATCGAATTTTTTTTTTTACTCACGGTATGCACTTATTTTCAGCCTCCCCTTCAATGCATGGGAATAATGAGGAAGTCATATTATTTCCGTATACTTTTGCAGAGGCGAATATTGACCCTGCTGAGAATTTTACAGTACATATTATTGCTGAGAATTTTACAGTACGCCTTTTCTCGGTGTGCTTCTCCAGTTCCTAATATGCCTTTGAAACTAGGCCAGTATGACCTAACTTGATGAGATACGTACAAGCTCTCTTAGCAATTGTATATAAGTCAGAATGATTGCAATTTAGTAGAATATATCTATATTACTTTAGTAGAATATTTCTACATGGATATATATTGAATGACAGTACTTGCTCAACCCTCTCAAGCCCATAGTTAAGGCAGTATCTTGTATCATGTCTATATTACTTAGGAGATTTAAAATAATATATATATAAGGGGGAAATACTTACTTGTAACTCTAACCACCATATTTCGTAAAAACCATTTGTGAGGAAAACCGGAAATGGTTAAAAAGGCGATATCGAATCAGGAGTCTTATGTATGCTTGACAACGGACTAACAACCAGGATAGAACCAAGTTCGGTATGTCATAACAAAAGTATATCATAATTAGGTTCAAAATAATTTTTTTTTAAGATAACTAACTTTCATATAATAAATATTTAAAAATATTATAATTATAAATTGAATAACAATTTATATTGTTATTACATCTGAATTATCTTTACTCATTTGATAATTAATAATTTTATACATCAAAAGAAATTTACAAGCACTTCTACTATATGTTTCATTTCTCATAATTATTATATTATTTTTAATACATCATATGAATTTACTTGTTCTGGATTGATTTTTCTCTTCTAATAAATTTCATAATTCTAAAATAATTGAAAATTTTCATGTAAATTAAATTAAAAATTTTTATGTAAATATTTGTACCATTAAATTATGAATTTTGAATTTCAAATTTCAAATTACAAATTTTAATTTTTCATTTTATCTTTTTTCTTTGTAGTTATTTCTTTTATTTAGTTACTTAAAAATTTTTTCATTTTTATTATTTATTAAAATGACAAATTAATGAAATAATTATATTATTTCATTAATTTAAAAAAGTATATTATATTTAATTATTTTTATTTTATAATACATATCTTTAATAGAAAAAAAGATATATCATTAATTACGAAGTTTTTCTGAGAAAAAAAAAGTTTATTAAATTATTTTATATTTCAAATATAATTAATGAATATTAATGAATAACTAAATAATATATCAAAAAAAAAAAAAAAAAAAAAAAAAAAAAGTTTAACATGATTTCATTACTATTTAATATATATTAATCTAATTAAAAAATTTTAATTTTATTATTTTCTTAATTTGTCAAATATTTGATTATATTAAATTAATTTTACATTATAAAAGATCATATTTAATTTATTTATTGTTATTTTTTATCTATTAAATTTATTATAAAATTTCTTTTTTTTTAAAAAAAATGGATTTCAAAGAATTAGAAAAGAAGATTGCCTCACAAATTAATACTTATTTAAGCGATTCCAATTTATCTTATGACTCATTACTTTACAATTATATTGATAAAGATGGATGTAATATACTTAAACATTATATATCATAGATTTATAAATTCTAATTTATATATATATATTTAAAAATTTATGAATATTTCAATTAATAACTTAAAAATGTTAATTTATTAAATAATCTTTTGAAATGTACATTTTTAAATTCTTTGAAAAATTATTTCTCCTATTGATTCTTTTTTTATTATTACCTTAATTTTTATTTCAATATATATATATATTGAATATTAATAGGGATACCAATATTTGTTTTTATATTATTTAAATTAAAGGGCTTATCAACTGATGAAGCTGAAATTTCAAAATCAATTAGAAAGCATTGCAAAGATTTAGAAGTGCGATTAAAAAAAAAAATAAAATTAAAATTAAAATAAAACAATAAAAAATATATTACTTAAATATGACATTAAAATTAATTAATTAATTATAAAAAAAGGTTAGCGAAGACGGGAAAAGTGTAAGAAGAAAAAAGCCAATTCCAACCGAATTTAAAGATGATTCTAAAACTATATATATAGTAATGTTTAAATTTAAAAATATTATATATTAAAAATTTAGTAAAATAATAATATTAGTAATAATAATGCCATCTCATTATCTAATTTAAAATATTTTGGTTAATATTTCTTATAAATTTAATTATAATAAAGGAACATGTTCCTAGTACCATATCTATTGAAAAAATTAAATCAACTTTTGAAGAGTTTGGAAAAATAAAAGCAATTTACTTTCCAGATGTAAAAAAAAGAATAGCTTTGGACGATAATAATAAAGAGGTATCAATTGTTAACAATTCAGATCATAAAAAGGAACTTCCAATAAAATTCTTTTTCATTACTTTTAAAAAAAAAAAATCAGTTGAAATGGCTATAGAAAAACTAAATAGCTGGATTCCTGTCACAAAAAATAATTTTAGAGAAATAATAAATTCTGAAATTAATGGATTTCGTATACTACGGATGTATATATTATGAAATTTTATATATAATATTAAATAATTATTAATAAATAATAAAAATAATGTTTCATTTTATTATTACTTTATATTATTTTTACAATTATATTTATAATTGTATTTATTAATATTATAATAATATTATTATATATTCATATTTATTATTATCATATTTATTATTATTATATATTCATATTTATTATTATCATATTTATTATTATCATATTTATTATTATGATATATTCATATTTATTATTATCATATTTATTATTATCATATTTATTATTATGATATATTCATATTTATTATTATCATATTTATTATTATCATATTTATTATTATGATATATTCATATTTATTATTATCATATTTATTATTATTATATATTCATATTTATTATTATTATATATTGTTATTGTATTTTTTATAACTGTTATGATTGCTATTATAATTTGTTATATTTATCAGAAAAACATGGCGTAAAATGACGAAAGAATACATTAAAAAAAGGCAATTACAAATTGAAAAATTAAAACAAAATAATCAAGAACATATAAAAATAACAAAAGAGATTGAATATAAGCCTGGATTAATTGCTGAATTTAGAGGAGTACATCCAGAAACAAATAGACATATATTAAAAGTACATAAATAATTATATATAAATTATCCTAACAATAGTTATAATAATTAGAATTATAATTATATTAATAATAAAGATTATATAATAAATAAATATTTATCTTTTATCGTAAATAAAATTTTTTAAATATTTAATTAATTTATATATATTAATTTAAAAAATTAATTAATGATTAATTAATTATTAGAAATTATTCGATTTAGTATCAACAACTTCCTTTATTGATTATTCACCTAATCAAACTACTGGATATATTAGATATAAAGATGCAAACTCTGCTAAAATAGCTGAAAGTTATTTTTCTAGAAAAAAGGTTATTCAAGTTAATGGATTAGATGTTTCTGGTACTTTATTTTCAACACTAAAAAAGAAATTTGAAGAAGAAGGTAATTTCGAATTAATTCATGATTATGAAGTAATTCGTTTAAAAATACTAGAAGGTAATGAAATTAACTTATATTATTAATTTAATATGATAATAATATAATTAAATCAATAATAATAATAATAATAATAATAATAATTATTGTATTATTAATAATAAAAAATTATAATATTAATAATAATTAATAATAATATTAATATTAATAATAGGCGATGAAGAACAAGAATATTGGAGGTATATTAATGGTTCGATAAGAAATAAAAATAAAGCATTAAATTATAATGATAATATTAATGTAAAAGAAGTGGAAAGCATTGAAAATAATCATACAATTTTTAATGATGAAGATTCAAATACTGAATATGTAAATATTGATAACAAAGAAGAAAAGGCATTTGAAGGAATCAATAATACGTATAAAAATAATTCTATAAACACTGGAATTAGCAATTTATTAAATTCAAAACCTATAAATGAATCTTTAAAAGAAATAAATCATATTCGATTTGATGATAGTGATGACAGTAATGATGATGATGATGAAGAGAAACAGGAGATCGATAAAGAAAAAGAAAAAACAAAGAACAAAAAAGAAACAGAAAATGATATTAATGCTAATAATGAAAGTAATAATGATACTGAAATTGCTAATGCTATCGAAAATGAAAATAGTAACACTAATTCTATAATACTGGAAAATAATAACGAAATTATAAATAATAATAATAATAATAATAATAATAATAATAATAATAATAATAATAATAATAATAATAATAATAATAAAGAAAAAGCTAGCACTAAAAAAAAGAGAAAAAGGAAGTATCTTAAGAAACACTTAAAACAAAAAGAGAAAAAATTAAGATTAAAAGCAGAAAATGAGGCAAATTTTAATATACGAGAGGATAATAATTAATATGTGAAATGAAAACATTTCTGATTATTAGAATCATAAAATAATGATACTTACATCAATAATAATAACAATAATGCATTCAATACAAACGATGTATATGAATAATATATAATATAAATAAAAATTTTTATAAAAGAATATATATAATATTAACACACATAAATATATATGTTTATATTTTATTATTATTATTATTATTATTATTATTATTATTTTTAATTATATTCATATTATATTCTACATTAGAATTTTATTTTTGTTTTGTATTCATATTTAGAAATTTATCTATTATTAATCATTATCTTTTTTAATTTATGGCATTATCCTGTTAATTCATCCTAATTTGCCTTTATACAATATATATATATATATATATTATTTTATTTTATTTTATTTTATTTTTTATTTTTTTTTTATTTTTTTTTTATTTTTTTTTATTTTTTTTTTTATTTTTTTTTTTTTTTTACAAAGCAATAATTAATGATTTACATATATAATAAAAATTTACTATTTAAAATATTAACAGATAAGAAAAAAAAAAGAAAGAAAATTTCTTTTTTTTTTTTTATTTTTTTAATATTTTAATATTTTAATTATTATTAAAGTTGGTTTAATATCAAAAAAAAAAAAAAAAAAAAAAAAAAAAAAAAATTATATTTGATGTTTTTTAAACTTTAATTCATATAGGAATATCATGCAATAAAGATATAAAGATAATAAATATATATATTAAGTATTATTAATAATTTTAATTTAAAAAAGGGTTAATATTTTACAATTATTAAAAATATATATTTTATTAATTTTTAATATATATATTTTTATATTAACCGAAATTTTTTTAATTTTTTTTTTTTTTTTTTAAATATTATAAGAACCTATAATAACTTTTTTTTTTAATTATTCTTCAATAATGTTTAGAATTATACAGTATTTGTAATATTAATCATATTCTTCATATTATTACTTCTAATATAATTACATATTGATTTATTATTATTATATATATATATATATATATTATAATCTCGATTAATTAAATATTTAGATAATAAATAAAAAATATTTATTAATTTTAATTAATTATTAATAATAAAAATTAAATAAATAAAAAACAAAAAACAGAAAAAAGTAATAATAATAATAATAATAATAATAATGAAAATAATAGAAATAAAAAAAAAAATAAAAAAAATAAAAAAAATAAAAAAAAATAAAAAATAAAAGAATTAATTTAGTATAATATAATCATTAAATAAATTTATTTATTTTATTTTATTACGACTAAAATCTTTATTATTATTATTATTAATATATATTATATATTATTTATTATTTATTATTTATTATTTATTATAATTATTAATCATTATTTCGATGAGATTGTGTATAATTATAATTTTTATTAAAATAATAATAATAATAATGACAAAATAAAAAAAAAAAAAAAAAAAAAAAAAAAAGACATAAAAATTTTATATTTTTTATTTTATTTTTAAATCATTATTTTAATATGTATTTTATTATTAATATATTTATCTTTAATTATTGAATCAATAATTTTTTATCTTATATTTTTTTATTTTTTTTTTTTATTTAATTATTATTTAAATATTATATTAAATGATTTATACATATAAATATGTATCAATTTTTAATTTTTTTTTCCTTATTCATATAATAATATAACCTATAATTAATTTTAATCTTTATCATGCTTATTATAATTTAGTTTGTTATTACTTTTAAATATTATTATTTATTATTATTTATTATTATTATTTATTATTTCTATTTATTATTACTATTTAATATTATTATTATTTATTAATATTTATTATTTAAATGCGCAGTTAATTGTATAGTAATATTACTTTTTTTTTAGTTTTAAAAAAAAAAAAAAAAAAAAAAAAAAAACATAAACATAAAATTTATTATTATAATTTATTTATTTAAATGCTCAGTTGATTATAATTTAAACATTTTTTTAAAAAAAAATAAAAAAAAAAAAAAAAAAAAACTGTAAAACTTATAATAATTATTATTATTCATTATAATTATTCTTCATTATTTAAATGCGCAGTTAATTGTGTAATTATAACTTTTTTCATTGTTTTTTTTTTAAAAAAAAAATAATAATAATAAAAATAAAAATGAAATAAAATAATAACACAAAATTTTAAATTTTAAAATTTTTTTTTTTTTTAATGTTTAATTTTTAAATCATTATTTTATAACATTTGTTTTGTTATTAGTACATTTATCCTTAATTACTGAATCAGTAATCTTTTTTTCCCTATTTAATTATTTAAATGTTATTAAATAATATAAATTTAAATCTCAAAGGAATAACAAAACATTTCGTATTTTTTTTTTTAAAAAAAAAAAAAGTATAATGATTATAAAATTTAAAATAAAAAAAAATTAAAAAAAATTAAAAAATAAGTTCTAAAATAAAATTCATAAAAATATTTAAGTTAACAAATGAAAAAAATCATATTTTTTTATAAATCTTTTTTAAATTTTTTTTTTTTTATATAATAAGATTAATAGAAATATTATTAACCAAAAAATTATTTAGTTTATACAAATTTTAAATATTATAAAAATTACCAAAACGAAACAAAACGAAAAAAAATTGTTTATTTTTAAATTTTTTTTTACTTTATAATTTTTTTATAATAACAATATATTTAAAAAATAAAGTAATATAACTAAAAATAAAATAAAATATAATATAATAAAATATAATAAATAGTAGAATATTAAATAATAAAAGTACAGATTAAATAAAATAAAATATAAAATAATAAATAGTAGAATATTAAATAAGAAAAGCACAGATAGAAAAATAACAAAATATAATAAAATATAGCAATATAAATAATAGAATATTAAATAAAAGTAAAGATTAAATAAAATAAAATAAAATAAAATAAAATAAAATAAAATAAAATAAAATAAAATAAAATAAAATAAAATAAAATAAAATAAAATAAAATAAAATAAAATAAAATAAAATAAAATAAAATAAAATAAAATAAAATAAAATAAAATAAAATAAAATAAAATAAAATAAATATAGAAATAAAAATAAAATATAGCTCTCTATTAATATTATATATAAGATATATTATAACAATAAATATATATCATATATCAAAAAAAAAAAAAAAAAAAAAAAAAAAAAAAAAAGTTTATCTATTATTATTTTATTTATTAAATAAATTAAAAATCTATTTTTTATTTTATTTATAGTTTTTTTAATTAAATATATTTTATGCTGCTTGCTGCTGAAATCAATAAACCAAATAATTTTATTTTGTTATAGAGTCAAAATTTTATTTCTAATATTTTCTATATCATTAAAAAAAAAAAAAAAAAAAAAAAGCAATTTATTTTGTTTTTATTTTTCGTTTTGTTCTTTTTTGTTTTTTTATTTTGTTTTGTAAAAACAAAAAAAAATAAAATAAAAAATAAAAAATATTAATTATAAATTAATAATAACAATAATAAAATGGAAAATATAATAATAGAAAATGAAAAAAATATAAAGAATTATCTTTTAGAAAGAGAAAAATATAAAAATAAAAATAAAAATTATATTGATGAAATTGTATATAACCAATATAAAAATATAATTGCTACTGATAAAATAAAAGAAATGAATAGTAACGAAAATTATAATAGTAAGATAACAACTCTTCTTTCAGAAAGTAGTATCAATACCGAAGATATAATGATAACCGAAAATAAAATAGAAAATGAATCCGAAGTAGATAATTCTAACTTGAATTATGATTCAAAAAGAAATATGAATCCTTTTGAATTTTCGGAAGAATTAAATACTGAAACTGTAACTGTTAATAAAGAGAATAACATCCAGAGAAATTTAACCGAAATAATGATGACAGAAGAAGCAACTACGTTTTCTGAAAAAATAATGGAAAATCCAATGAAAAGTAGAAAAGAAAATAATCAAGTAATAAATCCTAAAATATCTTTTGATATGGTAACTGAAAATCAAAAAATACTATCTGAATCTGAATCCGAATCCGAATCTAAATTAAAATCTAAATTTGAAACCGAAAATGAATTTATACCTGAAACTGATGATGAAAAAAAGATTAAGAAAAATGAAGATAAAATAACTATCCATACAACCGAATCTATTAAAAAAAGAAAGGACAATAATGAATATAAAGAAGCATATTACAATAATGCTACAGAAATAGAAACAATTCGAAAAAATCAAATTTTAGAAGAAGAAAAAGAAAAAGAAAACGAAAAAGAAAAAAATAAAGATTCAAAAGAATTTAGTAATAATATGAATCCTAATATTATTCCAGAAGAAGAGGAACCGATCAAAGAAACGAATAATACAAAAGAAATAGAAAAAATTATAGAAAAAAAGATAGATTATTTTAAAGAAAAGGATCATGAGCATGATCATGATAATAATCATAATAATATGGCAAAAATCGAAATACCTTTTGAAAAAAATCAAATTCAAAATACTGCTTTTGTTGACATTGATAATATTTCAGAAATTGCAATAGAAATCAAAAAAGAAATTAATGTTACTAATACTTCCTCAGATACAGCTACTGCTTCTAATGCTGCTCCTATTACTACTAATACTAATACTACTGCTACTGCTACTGCTGGTGTAAATATACCTATTGAAAAAGAAATATCTTTAGAAGAAAAAAATTCAACTTCTATTAAAAAGATGACAAATTCTCAAGAAAAAGAGAATAAAAATGAATTAAAATTAAAGCAAGAGGAAAAAGATAATTATTTACCTATTTCTAATAACAAGATTGAAAAGGAAATAACAACAGAAATGATTCATCCTTTAAGGGAAAATAACTCTGAAAATAGAAATAGAAACGATATAGAAACTGAAACTGAAATATTAACAGATATAGAAAGTAATAATGATAGTGATGATCATCAAAATGAATATGAATATGGTCATAGAAATGAAGAAAGCCATGATAAAAAGAACAAGAGCAAAATTGAAGATATTCTCATTCATGAAAAGGAATACTCTAAAATGGGAGAAAATAGTAACTTATCTCGAGAAGATGATATCAAAATAAAAATTTCATTTGAAGAAAAGGGAAAAGAAAAGGAAAAAGATAAAGAAAAAGAAAAGGAAAAGGAAAAAAGTAAATATGATAATATTATTAATTTTGAGAGTATAAATAATTATAAAGAAGATGAAGAAGATGAAGAAGAAGAAAAAGAAGAAAAAGAAGAAAAAGAAGAAAATCAATTATGTAATAGTTATTTAACAGAAGATGAAAAAACTGAAAGAAAAGAAGCAATCCAAAGCGATCTTCTCGAATCTCAAGATTTAAATTTAAAATCGAATGATGATGATACCGAACCAAAAGAATTTCAAGATGAACTTTTAACCATATTTGATAATATGATGAAAGAAGAAATCGAAATTGATGATGAAAAAGATGAAAATTTTAACTATCCTCTGAATCTACCTAACCTTACTCAAGATACTAATGATGATAATAAAAATAATAGATTATTATTAGATATAAAAATGGATGACTTTATGATTATGGATTCATTATTAAAATCAGAAAATGAATATTGTTTTGAAATCCCACCTTTTAATTTTGATATGAATGAAGAAAATAAAGATGCCAATAGTAAAAATAATAGTAGTGTTATTATTGATGTTCTTGATGAAAATGAAAAATTAAATAACTATTTTATAAATTATTCAGATGATACCTTGGTCTCATTGGAATCTGATAATAATAATAATAATAATAATAATAATAATAATAATAATAATAATAATAATAATAATGGTAGTAATAATAATAATAATAAAAATAATAATAAAAAATCAAATAATTATAGAAAATTAATTAGATCAAATGCATTTTATATAAAAGAACCCAATATTCAAGACTCAAATGAGGATATTAATAAAAAATCAAAATTAAAAAAACCGGCGTCAGCATTTTCTCTTAAGAAAAAATTTGGATTAACCTTTAAGAATGAAATTTATCGTAACTACATATTAAAAAAAATTAATTCTCATAAACAAAAATCAATAGCCATGGCAACAACCGCTATAAATAACTATACCACATCAGAAAATGGTTCTGCTATGGCTATGAATAAGACTACTAACTCTAATTTATCTTTACTATCATCATTAACATCATCATCACCAACATCAGCATTATCAGTAGAACAATCCCAATCTAATATATCACAATCCCTCTCTACCAGAAAAAGAGGATTAAAATGGAAAACGGCTTCAGAAAAATTAAATTTCATTGAACAATTTATTAATAAATATAATGTTACCGAATTTATTTCCAAACAAAAATATAAAGCTCATCAAGGAACAGAATATTATAAAGCTTTCAATCATCATCATCATCATCATCATCATCAAAAACCGCATCAAAAAGATTTCCATGATTATATAAAAGAATATGATGAGGAAAAATATGAAACCAATCCATATATTCAAGAATATTATGAAGATATAGAAAAGGAAGAAAATGATATTGATAATGATGATGAGGATGAAAATGAAAATGAAGACAATGATTCTATTCAAAAATTAGATATTTCTAAAAAAGGTTATATTAAAAATAAATTTAATGAAAAATCCATTCTTCTTAGTAATATATTTATAAAACATGATAATGAATACGAATACCAAGAAATACCACTCCTTGAAAAAAAGAACAATAATACTAACAGTTATAATAATAATAATAATAATAATAAAGAAAGACAAAATGAAAAGAGGATGAATTTATCGTATTATCAACAAAGTTATGATGATGAACGTAATTCCAGAAATATATATTTAAGAGATGAAGATACCATGGAATCCTTCATGAAAATAGAAAAAGAAATATTTAATCAAAATGAAATTAATCGTAAAATATTTATAGAGATGCAAAAAAGAAGAAACGAACTACGACAACAACAACAAAATCAGTCCTATCAACGGGAAAAATTTGGAGAGGAACTTATTCATCTTCAAGATTTAGATGAAAAACAAAAATCCAAAAAGAAAAATGAATATTACTATTTCTGTAAGGAAGATTATGAAATGAAACAAAAATATTCAATTCAACAACGAATTGAGGATCAACTTCAAAGTATGAGTGACTATTTTAAAAAATTACAGATAGGAGGAGGAAGAGAAGAAAATGATGATAGAGAAAAAGGATCTGAAAGTACTTTGATAGTAGACATACAAAATGAGGATGAAGAAAAAGAAATAGAAGAAAAAGATAAGATGAAGAAGAAGGATGAAAGAAAAGTAATGGAAGAAGAAGAAGAAGAAGAACAAGGTTTATTAAATTTAAGTCAAAAAACATTAAAGAAAAGTGTAAGTTTCAACTTAAATGATGATTATTATTATTATAATAATGATGAATATTCTACTTCTCCTCATGAACCCATACAAAAAGTTAATCCTTCCAAATTAAAATCATGTCTCTCAAAACAATCTATCAACTATGATATTAAATTAATGAATTCTGAAAAAGATTCTAACAAAAGAAATTCATTCTACTTGAATGATAGCAATAATTATAATGATGATATTAAATTCATTCTTAAGAATGAAGAATCTCTTGAAATGAATCCTCATATTAATGACAATTTTGGAAACTATTTTACCGGATATACCTTCAAAAATTTCTATTTCTTTAAAGGTAAAAATATTCATTTGATGTCGATGTTTAATCCAAAATTATTTTATAGAGAATATTTTGGTGATGATAGTAATACACTCAAATCTAGTCCTCAATCTATTGAAAAATTCATGAATCTCTTCAAAATGATAAATTTATATCGTTCGATTATTACTACAATTTATGGTGTATATGAATTATATAAAAGTAAGTATAAAGAAGAATTCATTTAATCTTTAAATATATATATATAATAAGATTTAAAAATTTTTATACCTATAGTACTTTTATTACTTTTATTATATAATATTATATACAATTAAAAAAATATTATTATATTTATATTAATTAATATTTATAAAAAAAAAAAAAAAAAAAAAAAAAAAAAAAAAAAAAAAAAAAAAAAAAAGATTTAGAAGATTCAAATATACGAAAACTTGGAGCAACCCCATTTATTGTTATTAGTTTCTTCTTTTTAATTGTTGATCTTGTCATTGCATTCATTAAAGCTTTTCCTAAAAAAACTTGGTTCTTATGTAATGATAATACTACTAGAAATAAGGTAACAAATATAATATATATAATTAAAAATAATATATATATATATGTATTATATCTATTAAAAAATAATTTGAAAATAAATAAATAAATTAACAATTTATTAATAATATAATAAAAATAATAAATAAAATAAAAAAATTTAAATAAGAATTCATGGACGGTTTGGAGTTTAGTTGTAAACCATAATACTATTTTAGATGTTCTTCCGATAATGGTTAATAATCAAATTTTTTTTCTTTTTATAAATATATATATAATATATATAATATATATCTACATTAAGAATTATTAATTAAATTTTTTAACTTTTTTTTTTTTTTACTTTTAATATATTTTATTTTCTATAACGAAAAAAAAAAAGATCAATGTTATTATAAAGGTATATCACTTTAGATTATCGCAACTAGTAGCGTCACCAGAAGTTGTATCGATTTTTAATGGTATTTTTTTTTTTTTTTTTTTTTAATATTTTTAAAAATTATAATAAATAATAAATATATCAAATATACAAATATTTTTAATGATCAACTATATTAATTATAATTTTTTATATAAAATCTTATGATATTTATGATGTTAATAATCTTTTTTCATATCTATATATAAATAGACAATAGTGTTCCAAGTTTAAATATTTTTGATATGAATCAAGTATCATTAATTCTTTTTGTTATTTCCTTAATAAGTTCCTTAATACTATACTCCATTCAAAATGATATGGCCATTCTAACACGGAGTAATAATTGTGGATTAGCTACTGTCATTTTTATAAAAGTCCTACTAATGATCATTGACATAACTACCAATCTTTATTTACTTTATGAATATTTAATTACCTTGGGAACGAAGATTTTTACAGTCAATGGTATCACCTTGATTCTTTTCTCCATTCTATTTTCATCATTTATTATTACAAATTGTGCCAACGTCATTGTTAATATTCCTTTACACTATTTCTTCCTACGTATGGGTATTAAAACTCGTTTGGATAGTTTATTTGCAGAATATGCCGAACAACTTAGAGAACATCAATATAGAACTCAATATTTAAATATTTATGGAAAGAGAAAAGCAAGTAAAAATTCCGAGGAATCAATCAATATACTATGTAATTCAAATCTTAATCCTGAAAATGGTAATATGGAATCTAGTACAAGTCAACTTTTAACTCAATATAATGAAAGAGAAGAAGAAAGTCAAGAAACAAAATTGCTTATACCTAAATATAATAAAAATGAAAAAGAAGAAGAAGAAGAAGAAAAAGAAGATCAATTGAATAAAAACAATAATTTATATGAATCAAGTATTTATAATTATAATTTCAATGAATCTAAGACAATTGATCATGGTGATGATGCTCACCACAATAAGATCAACAATACCATTATTAATAATAATGATGATGATCATCCAACAGAGAATAATGATACTGATATGGTTATCACCAATAAAACATCTACTGTAATGATAGATAATTTACTACCAGAGGGTAATAGCAATACTTTCCAAGTAAATGAAGAAACTAAAGAAATACGGGATAACAAGATCATAAATATCGATATCATAGGAAATAATGGAAATATTACCGATATTACAGAAAACAATAATAAAAAACCGATAACCTCACTGAATAATTCATTATTTAGAAATTCCAATTCAAATAATCTTCCTCAGCCTATAATAAGTAAAGATTTAATTGATAGCTTTTCCAATTCCTCTTCCTCTTTACTATTGAATAGTTTATATGAAAAGGAAATATGTAATGATGATGATAAAAATAAGAATAAAATAATAGATGATGCTCCACGTACTGGAGATAATAATCATAAAGAAAAAGAAATCCTAAAGACTCAAAGAAGTATATTATCACATATCAATACAAATATTAACAATGACAATAAAATTACCATAACTATTCATAATGGTAATGAAGGCTCAAGTAATAATAATTCAAGAGATTTCATAAAATCACAATTAGAATTTAAAGAAGAAGAAGATATCAATAAATACTATGCTAAAAAAATTAGTGATACTGAAAATAAAATTAATCAATTAGAACGGATTGAATTTAAACATATTATTCAAGTTGCTTTGAAAAGAGCTTTCCATCCATTCTTCCTCATAATATTTGTTTATAATATTTATTTAATATATGCACTCTATTTGGTAATTATTTATTAATAAAAATTATCAAATTTATTTATTTTTATTTATTTATTTTTAAATTAATTAATTGTTATTTTTTTTTATAATACATATATAATTAATAATAATTTATTTTTCTTAATATATTTTAGGTATTACATCATATATGGGATTGGGTTCCAGCGACCATTATAGAAAATGGGGTTACCTTACGAGAATCCGACTTAATACCAGATTCTTCCTTCCTTGGATGGAATAATTCTTCTGGTTTTAAATTCAAGTAAGTAATCGAAAACAAAAAAAAAAAACAAAAACAAAAACAAACAAAAAAAAAAAAAAAAAAAAAAAAGAATTAATAACAATACAATATAACAATTTATATATTTATATAATATATATAAATTATTTTTATTTAATTTTAATATTATTACTAATTTATTAATTATATATATTATTATTAACTATTTATTTATTTATTTATTTTAACTATCAGTGGTTTAGTATGGATTAATATAATTCTAAACTATGCCTCCGGAGCTATATTTCCTATATTATATTGGGTTTCTATTATTTTATATAATTATTTTTTCGCTAGAAAAAGAAATTTTTTCCGTTACTTTAAATAAATTTCTATAAAATTTTTAATAATGTTTAAAAAAAAAAAAAAAAATATATATATATATATATATAAATACAAAAAATAACGTTTACATATATATTTAAAAAAAAAAAAAAAAAAAAAAAAAAAAAAAAAAAACTATGGAATAACCTATTCATTCTATTACTCTATTAACATATTTATAATATATCATTCTATTAATAATTAGTTAAATAAATAATACTTTATATATATAATTTTTTTAATCTTAAAAATCATTCATTTAGTTTTATGAAAAGTAGTTTTAATCTATTTAACTTTAAATTAATAAAAAAAATAAATAAAAAAAAAATTAAATTAATAAAAAAATAAATAAAAAAAAATAAATACTATGATAGTATAATAAATAATAAATGTCAAATAATTTTAATTATTAACATAAAATAAAATTTTTAAAATTTTTAAAAATTTAATTAATCAATAATAGAATTTTTGCAATATTTTAAAAAATATATATATATAAATAAATAAATATTAAAAATACAACTTTATAAAAAATATAGTTAATGTAATACAATGAAAATGAAGAGAAAATTTTTAAATAATGGTGTACAAAAAAAAAAAAAAAAAAAAAAGATAATAACTTTAAAGTAAGATACTGTGGTGACCACTAAACTTTTCCCCAAACCAAAAAAAGAATTTATCAGGAAATTCAAATTTCCTTCGGTTTGTTATGTGAAGAGCCATTATTACTAATTTTTATTTTATTATATTTATATATACTTATTATATATAAATATAATTTGTATTTTTATTATTTATCAATAAATTAGAAAAATAGAACATTCAGTTATTCAGTGAATAAATGACTGATCATTTTTATCACAATATAAATGGATAAAATAAAATAAAAATATATAGTAGAGTATAAATATAATGTATAAAATAAAATAAAATAAATAATAGAATATTAATATAAATGCACAGATTGAATAGAGTAAAACAAAATAATTTTTTTTTTTTTTTAGATGTGGAAGAGAATTCATTTCCATTGCTTTACTTAAAAAGTATAAAAATACCTATTAAATATATTAATATATATAATATTGTATATATTTTTTTAATAATTATTAAGATAAACAAGAATATACAAAAAATATATCAAATAAAAAAATTATTAAAAATAAAATTTAATAAAAAATAAAGTTATTGTGATACAATGAAAAATAAAGAAAAAATTTAAAAGTTATTATGGCATTATGATAGGAATATAGATCATTTCTACCAAAAATGTTTAATAAAGTAAAGCAAAGAAAGTAACATCTGTATAGTAGATAGTGGAAACCATTAAACACTCCCTCGAATCAAGAGAAATATTATTAGGAGATTCAAATTCTGTAGACTAGTTGTGTAAAGAATGATTATTACTATTTGTGTAAGAAGACTAGTGTTAAAGAATCTTCTTTACCATATCGATTCATCGTTGATCCTCTTTGTTTTTTTCCTTTTTTTTTTTTTTAGACTTTGAGAATAACTTTATTTAATTTATAATAATAATAAAATTACATGAATTAAATGAAAAAATAACAAATAAAATACATGAAATAAAATATTATATATTATAAAATTATAAAAGTGCGTTAGAAGCAATAGCCTCTAACTTTTCCCATTCCTCGATGATAACACCACGTTCATTATTGCGAGTAATAATTTCAATATTAGTGCTATATAACGAATCTGTATCTATTCTTTCATCGGGAGGTGAAAATCCATTCCTTATCATTTCGATGTCGACGCTCTCGGCAACGGTAGATTCAACGGAATACCATTTCATCATCAATCTAAAAGATCGACAAATTAATGGTATTACGTTTGTTAGAAACTCCGCAATCCCCACAAATTACGGAACAATCTACGAAGTTGAACTTTGTTTAAAAATATTGTCAACTAATTGTCTTTGTTCCCCGTCATTAAGTTTAATTTTTTCATATATTGAACGCCCACCAAAAAGAACACTCAATATAAAATAATAAATATTATTATCATAATCCTTTTCTGAAACTAAAGAAACATCCAAGGATCTTTGTTCAATTATCATTGCAAATTTCAAAAAGAGATCATCTTGAAAATTCAAAAAAAAAAAAAAAAAAAAAAAAAAAAAAAAAAAAAAAAAAAAAAAAAAAAAAAAAAAAAAAATTCATATGCAACGAACCTCACTTCCAAATTTTAAGATTTCTATTGTTATTATTACTAATTTTGTATTCTTCGATACTGCTATCAGAATCAGTACTTGATTCTACATTATTCATATTTGTGACAACAGTGATTACTATTTGTTATGATACAATATTTGCTAATTACAAACAGTTTTTCATAAAGAATTTCAATATCCATAAAATATTTTATTTCATTCAAAATTCACATAAACAAATATATATAACAAGAAAATTTAATAATACATAACATTTTATTGCTAAAATATATTAATTTTTTTTTTTTATCATCTTCCTTTTATATCTAAAAAACAATGAAAAGGGAAAAAAAAAAATTTTTTTTTTAAACACCCACACCAATAATTTTCTTTTTTTTTTTTTTTTCATATATTTTTAAATAATTTAATATAAAAACTATTAACCATATTATATATATTATATATATTATATATATATTATATATTTATATATATATTTTTTAAAAAATATTTTTTAATTTTTTTTTTTATTAGTTTAATTTTTATTTGCTTTAATTTTTATTTTTATTATTTGTTTTTATTTTTTTATTTATTTTAAATTTTTTTTTTTCATTTAAATTATTTTTCTTCTTTTCTCTTTTTTTAATTTTGTTTGACTTTTTTTTTTATTTTACTTTGGCTTTTTTTTTTTCTTTGTTTTATATTTTTTGTTCCCTTTTTAATTATTTTAATTTATATATTTATTGTGTTTTTTCTTTTTATACTTTCAAATTTTGCTAAAAGAAATAATTAATTGAATTGAAAAAAAAAAAAATTTTTTTTTTCTTCCTTAATTAAAAACTCAAATAAGTATTTCTTTAAAAAAAGGTATAAATATTTTTAAATTAATATTGAAAATTATTTCATTATTATTTTTTCTCTTCATTCAAAAAACAAAAAAAAATTGTTGTTTTATGATTAATTAAATATAAAAAAAATATTATTTGATATAATTAATAGAATTAATTTTCAAAGAATTTTGGTATATTTCTTTTTTTTTGTTGCTTTTTTTTATCTTGATATATTTTATACGATTGTTGATGATTAATTAAAATAGGATTCTAATAATATATTCTAATTTTAAAATTTTTTTAATATATAAAATAATTAAATTTTTAATTGAACCACATATTTAAAGAAATTCCTCTTTAAAATAAAAGAAATTATCTATAAAAATAAAAAAAAAAAGGAATAGCACCGATACTATTCCCCTCATTATAAAAAAAAACTTTTATTTAAAAAAAAAAGATCTTTTGCTTATAATAAACAAATTTAATTTGCTTATAAGTCTTCAAGACCTTGTAAAGTGGAATCTAATTCTTCCTTAGTATTTAAATACTTTTGAGTCATATCTTCAAGTTCAGCTTCTAATTTGGAACGTTCACCTTCGATTTGAGTACATTGACGATCTAATTGTTCAGTTTGAAGTTCAAGAGTACGTAACTTTTCAGTAGTTTCTCTCCAATCTCTTTCCTTGTCTTCTAATTGTTGTTCAAGTAAGGTGTTCTTTCTTTGAAGTTCTTCGTTTAAGGATTGTTCCTTGTGGCTAGCTTCTTGTTGAGCCTTGTACTATTACAACAATAACAAATTATAATATATATAATTTAATTACATTAATATTTCAATTACCAAAAAATTTACATATAATATTATAAACATATATTTTAAATATAATTGGTTTACTTCAGCAAGAGTAGCTTCCTTTTCTTCTAAAGATTGTTCTAATAAAGCAACCTTTCTTTGAAGTTCTTCGTTTAAGGATTGTTCCTTATGACTAGCTTCTTGCTTAGCCTTGTACTATTATCATAATATATTTTATATATATATAATTTAATTATACAATAAACCATATTTTATTAATATTTTTATCAAAAATATATATAATTAAATTGAATATAAATCATAATAAATTAATAAGTTTAAAAATTTTCCTTTTTAAAAACAATATATTTCATATATAATTTCACTTACATCAGCAAGAGTAGCTTCCTTTTCTTCTAAAGATTGTTCTAATAAAGCAACCTTTCTTTCTAAAGATTGAAGCATATCTTGATTATTGGAGTAGTCAGCAGCATTAGCTTGAGCCTATTTTTTTAAAAAAATAAAAATAAACAAATATATTTTTAATTAATAATTATAAATTTTATTGACTTCATAACAATATTTATTTCGATAAAATTTTTTTTATCTATTTTTTTTTATAAAAAAAAAAACTTACTTCTTCAATTCTTTGTTCAGATCTTTGAAGATCGTATTCTAAGTTAGAAATCTTGTTGTTAAGGGTTTGGATTTCTTGATCCTTTGAGGAAAGTTCATTTTGAAGTTCCTTGACTTGGCTTTCAGCAGCATCAGCACGATTGTTAGCTTCATCGGCTTGGTTACGGAGAGCGTTAAGTTTCTTTTATTATAAAAATTTAAAAATATAAAACTTTAATATCATCCCTATTATTTATTATGTAATATTTATTCTTTTCATCAATTAATTTATCAAAAATTAATTTTCAATGCACAAATCCAATATTCTTATTTCATTCTTTAATTTTTTTTTTTTAAATTCTATCATTTTATTTTTAAATATACTACTATAACAAAAAAATTAAAAAATAATAATTTATTTATTTATATTTACAAAATAAAATAAATAAACTTGTTTTTTAATTTTCTTTTTCTTGTTATTTATATGTATAAAAATAATCTTACTATTTCCATTTTATTATTTTATATTAACAAATTTAATCTTTATCTGTATATTTACAATATTTATCATAACTCATTATTATTATTTAATTCTTTTATTTTATTTTCAATTATTATATATTTTAAAATTTCATTTCAAATCATACTGAATAAATTAATAAATCTCAAACATAAAATATGTATTATTATATATATATAAATTTTAATTTTGTTTTATTCATTTAAATTTATTTTAAGTTTTATTAAATATACTTTTATAGAACTAATTTATATTTATAACTATTTTATATTTTATATAAATTTAAGGTTTACTATTAATATATATATTTATATTATTTATATAAAGATCTTCATAATAAATAAACATAGATTATCTTTTCCTTCTTTTTTTTCCTTTTTCAGTTTACTTACTTCCTTAATCTTATCCATGGTATACTAAATATATATGCTTTTCAATTAAAAAAAATTATAAATTATATTATGAATTATTAGAAAAGAAAAAAGACAAAATAAAATAAATAGCCTTCTTTTTAAAAAGATATTTTTTTAATAATATAAAAAAAAAAGTTTGTTTGAATAAAAAAAAAAAATTTAAAATAAAAAATTTTATGCTTTTAATTGATAAATATATTAAATTTTTTTTTTATTTTTGTAATAAAAAATAAATAAAATTTTAAATGTTGTACCAAAAATAAAAATATAAAATATAAAATAGTTTTAGTATTATTATTAATATTTTATTCTAATAAAAATAATAATTAACAATTAAATTGTTAAAGAAATATTAAAATAATTATTAAACTATCAATATTTAATAAATCATAAAAATTATGTAATTAATATAAATAATAAAAAATTGATTTAATAATAATATAGAAAATTAAAATAATCTATAGACTATTATATTATAAATCAAAAAATGATTATTTTTATTATTATTGTAATCTATTTTAGTTTATATTTAATATATATGTATCATTTATTATTAATCCTATTCAAAAAATAAAACCCAAATATAGAATGTTTATGATTAATGAAATATAAATTATGTACATAGAGAATTAAATAGGAAAATAGATTAGAATATATTATAATTAATGTTAATAATACATAGGAATTATATTCATTTATTTATTTATAATATAGTATATATAGAATAATTGACTAAAAAAAAATGCTCGAAATACATTATAAATATATGGAAATATATGGAAATATATAGTATTTTGGTTAACCAGTAAATCAAATTCAATTCAATTCTAATTTAATTCAATTATATTGATGACATGGAAATTTAAATTATTTATATTATATTACAATCTAATAATAATATATATATTTATTTTTTTCTTTTCTTTCTATAAATTATAATTAAAATATATTCATTGCATTATAAGGAGTATAGACTATAGAATATCATATAAGCCATTTATATATATTTAAAAAGTTTAAAATAAAAAATAGAAATAAAGTGATAATAAAATATAAAAATTTATTTACTTATTTATTCATGCCTATTTATTTATTTATTTATTTATTTATTTATTTAGTTAGTTAGTTAGTTAGTTAGTTATTTATATAGTTAGTTATTTATATAGTTATTTATTTAGTTATTTATATAGTTATTATTTATTTATTTATTTATTTATTTAGTTAGTTAGTTAGTTATTTATTTATTTATTTAGTTATTTATTTAAATAGAAAAGAATATATATCACAGTAAAATTCAATGAATTATTAAATATCTTATATTGTTTTTGCTTTTTTAAAGATTCAGTTTTATAAAAGTAACTATTCTAATTTTTATTGGAAAATTAATCGCTAATTATTGTAATAACAATAATCAATTTTTTTTACTAATTATTATAATATTATTAATATTATTTAAATTCAGGCATAGAAAAGCTTATAATTTAATTCCATATAGCAATTTATTTACATCAATATAACTGACATGGAATTATATAAAACGTATTCCATATAATAAAATATTTAAATTCTAATATTTATTTACATGGAAAAATTACGGAATATATCATTCATAAAATAAAAGTAATTTACAATAAATAACAAATATTAATAGATTTATTGTTCATTCACTTACTATGAGTGTGGTAAAAGTAGTAACTAGTTAAATAATAATAATACTTAGTGTTTTTATTATTTATTTTGAACATAAGAAAAATTATTTCATCATTTGTCCATACCTTTTATATATATATATAGATAGATAGATAGATATAAATATGAGTAAACTATAAATATAATAAATAAAGATTAAACCTTAGAGTTTATACTTTTATATCAGTAAATAATAAATAAATAAATAGAAATAATTTATTATATATATAAGAGGGATAAATATATGTATATATATTTATATTTCTATATTTATATATATATAAATATGTTCCATTTTATCTTTTATTATTTATTTTATATTATTTATATTTTATTGCATAATTATAAAGATATAACTTTTAAAATTAAATAAAGTAAATAGTTCCTATTAATTATTTTTATTATTTATAAAAGTTTTTTTTTTTCCTTTTATATCTATTTAATGTTTAAAATGCGATTGCTCTATTTGGAAATCATAGCGTTTCAACCGTTTTGTATACATAAAAAGTTCAGTTTCAAATTCAAATTTCAAATGTCAATGCTAACATTTTAATGAATATATATTGTATTAATTATTTATTCAATTGAAATTGGTTATTGTATTAACTATTTATTAAAATGAAATTGGTTATTGTATTAACTATTACTCAATTGAAATTGATTATAGCTATTTATTATTGTATTAATTAACAACTGTTGTTTGTATTTCCATTGAATGTATTGTATTTTTAATTATATTATTTTACTATTAATTTTTTGAATTAATTTATTTTTGTTATTTCTTAATTAAATAATAAAAAAAATATGTTATAGAATTAACACGAAATATATTTTTATTATACTGATAATATATGCTTAAATTAAAATATTTTATTAATTCATTATATGTATTTAATTTTTTATTTTTTTTTATGTACTCAAATAAAATAGAAATTAAATTTAAAAGTTGAATATATTATAATATAATTATAACTATATTTAAATTTAATATATTTTATATAAAATACAATATATTGAAATATATGGAAATCACCTATATTTCATACAAAAGCCATAAATTAGAAATTGCTATCAATTAAAAACATCCAATCACCTTCTTTGATATAATTTACACCAAAATAATTATTGGACTTGATTAAAGAAATAATAAAACAAAATAAAATAATAAAATATATAAAATATATAAAATAATAAAATAATAAAATAATAAAATAATAAAATAATAAAATAATAAAATAAAATAAAATAATAAAATAATAAAATATATAAAATATATAAAATAATAAAATAATAAAATAATAAATAATAAAATAATAAAATAATAAAATAATAAAATAATAAAATATATAGAATGGAAATGTAATAATTTTTATTAAAAGATAAGCAAAGTCAGCTTATGTAATAGAAAAGTATTACTAATTCATTTATTGATTTAATAAATTATTATAATGAATAGAAAAAATAAATATATTTTATAAATATTTTATAATATATATTTTTTTTAATTATTTTTATCAACTATTTTATTAAATATATATTTTTTTTATTAATAATAGTTATTTAATAATCATTGTTATA